>CM060950.1:177732453-177902453 GCA_030765055.1 Mantis religiosa
GGCCTCGTCTGCCCGTTCTAACTGAAGGCAAGTTTTTCCCTATATTTAGTTCATTTGAATATTCTAAATATTCTACCCCGGCACCTAGACAACTATACCGGGGCATGAAACGGGACACGAACCTTATAAGACCTATTGGAAGAAAATCAATAAAACTGAAAATGATATATGTGAATTATGTAACAAACAAGATAATCCTGAACATGTAGTATTTGAATGTGGAAGATATGCAATTCACCAACAAGAAGAGAGGCATGCGCTAGCAGGATATATCGTATATGACATAATTCGAGATCAACAATTAGTAAATAAATTACAAGTTTTGACTAACTTTGTAAGTAAGAAAGCATGGGAGGTAAAAATATTCAAAGGAGAAAGAGTTGATAATAGGCGAAGAATAGTACAAGATCCAAGAAGGAGTTCTAGAGTACAAAATAGGATAAGACGGGAAGAATTATTGAATAATCAAACAATGGAGTTGACTGCATGGGCGGCGGAGGGAGAGAGTGATGGCGGAGGCCATGGTGGACTACAGAATTAGTAGATTTAGATATAGATTTAGGAAATAAGGATTTTGTAATTTTCATAGTTGTTTTCTTTTGTTTTTTGATTTTTTGTGTTTATTTCTGTTATTTTATTTCATTTTAGTTTTGTAGAGTAGTTTTCTGAGAGATTTGTATAATTATAACATTTGTAAAGATTTTATGGAAAAATAAAGAGAAAATTTGGATACATGCCCCGGTATAGTTGTCTAGGTGCCGGGGTAGAATATTCAGATTTTATTTATTTATTTATTTATTTATTTATTTATTTAGTTCATTTATACTTTATTCCTATTACAATATTCTCTTAGACTTTATTTCTTATCTCATATATTCCCAATTGCTTATTAATAATTTATATGGTTTCATCATCCCTTTCTTATGTTCTTCTATCGGAAACCTGTGGTTTCTGCTTCAAATACCCTTCGAAAGAATATTGCTATTTTTGTAAGGGATTGGAAAATATTTCAAATTCCTTCGAAAGTCCCACTAAGCCCTGAACTTCCAAATTCATTGTTTACTACCGCGGACGTTTCCTACCTGATTTATAATATTTTCGGCAACATGAGTGTGAGCAAGGGCTTTATAGAGTGTTTCTTACACAATTTATAATAAGGGACACACATACACATACACACACACACACACACACACACACACATATATATACTGATATATCTTGTTAAATTCTGTTATCAATTCTCAATTGTTCAAATGTTTTACATAGAGTTAGTACCTTATTATTTTTACATTTTTTTAAATGTCTATGAATTCTTCTATTGATTTAAATTGTTTCTTTTGCATTGCTTCCTACGTCTTTTGGGCTTTACTTTGCCCTTCACGTATGGCGTACACTTATCATTTTATGCACAATCACTCGCGTCACTTAAAATGTCGTGCTTGCATTTGTGTTTGGCACTTCTGTTTGGGATTAGTTCCTTTTGTACTTTGATCACTTATTATCATCATCATCATCATCATCATCATCATCATCATCATCATCATCATCATCATCATCATCATCATCATCCTCTCGTACAGCGCATCCAGGACGCCCTCCACGTTTTGCACGCCTGTGGCGTTAGCGTAGTGTGTGCATGGTTCCTGGTCACGTGGGCCTGCGCAGGAACGGAATGGCGGATTCGGCAGCCAAGGTGGCAGCCATAGATCCCAGTGTTACCATCTCATGTGTGACGGCGGAAGACTTTCGGCTTGTTCTGCGTAGGGCGGCGCTCTCCTGTTGGCGCGACGAGTAGTCTGCTCTCCGTGACAACAAGCTCGGAATGGTAAAGGAGCTTCCGAATCACTGAGTGACCTCCTGTCGCTTATCGTGGCGGAAAGAGGTTATTTTGGCTTGGTTGCGCATTGGATACTGTCATTTTAGCCACAACTCTTTATTAAACCGGGCACCGGCTCCAGTTTGCCCGTTCTGCGGTGCCAAACTGACGGTGCATCATGTATTTTTACATTGTTTTAGATTCGCACGTCTCCGGAGGACTCTCCAGCTGCCGGCCAGCTTGGCAGAGATACTCGCGGATGACGAGACGGTGGTGGGTAAAGTTTTAGCGTTTGTTTTATCTGTAAATTTTAGGATTTAGGCCCTAAAAGTCTGGGTATTTTAACCATTTTAACCTGTTTTCTGGTTTTATTGCTTTTAGTCCCTTTTTCAGTCTTGGCCACCGTCGTGCGGGTGTTTTATCTTGTTTTTATTTTATTGATAGCCTTTTACTCCCTTAGAGCTTTAGCCTCTTAGTCTTTTAGTGCTTTAGCCTTTTTGTTGGTTTCTAGCTGCACTGGTATTTATGGGCGCTGATGACCCAGCAGTTGAGCGCCCATAAAACACAACAACAATAATAATAATAATAATAATAATAATAATAATAATAATAATAATAATAATAATAATAATAATAATAATAATAATAATAATAATAATAATAATAATAATAATAATAATAATAATAATAATAATAATAATAATAATAATAATAATAATAATAATAATAATAATAATAATAATAATAATAATAATAATAATAATAATAATAATAATAATAATAATAATAATAATAATAATAATAATAATAATAATAATAATAATAATAATAATAATAATAATAATAATAATAATAATAATAATAATAATAATAATAATAATAATAATAATAATAATAATAATAATAATAATAATAATAATAATAATAATAATAATAATAATAATAATAATAATAATAATAATAATAATAATAATAATAATAATAATAATAATAATAATAATAATAATAATAATAATAATAATAATAATAATAATAATAATAATAATAATAATAATAATAATAATAATAATAATAATAATAATAATAATAATAATAATAATAATAATAATAATAATAATAATAATAATAATAATAATAATAATAATAATAATAATAATAATAATAATAATAATAATAATAATAATAATAATAATAATAATAATAATAATAATAATAATAATAATAATAATAATAATAATAATAATAATAATAATAATAATAATAATAATAATAATAATAATAATAATAATAATAATAATAATAATAATAATAATGATTTTCTAATTTACGTCATCCAACGTTAAGTCTTCGCACGATGAATGAAATGGTTGAAATGATGCTCAAATGAGTCCGGGGTCCATGGAGCTTAGAATTACCCGACATTCGTGTTTCAGGATAAGGGAAAACCCGGGAAAAACCTTATCCAGTTAACTCACCCTGATAGAGATTCGAACTCGGGACCTCTTGAACGTAAGGCAGACACGCTACCCTCTACGCTACCGAGGCGGACGACGACGACGACGACGACGACGATGACGACGACGATGATAATGATCATGATGATGATATTAAAAGCTGCCCAGGATGAGTTAGATGCCCGCATTCTGATCCCAAGGTGCGAGTTCAGACCCGGTGTGGTTCGACGGTATCCTCATGAGGCTAAAAGTGAAATACATTTATTTCGTTGGTCGTTAAGTCAGTTTTACTGAAATTAAAAGAACTCATTTGTGAAACCTCCGATATGCCGGTAACGCTAAAGTGATTTTGTATATGAACTGTCATTATAAAATAAAATAATAATTTATTTATTTCGTTCGTCGTTAAGTCATCTGGTAAGTTAGTGGCTATATTAATTGTAGTAGTATGTCTATATAACCTGTTCTTGAGAACTGTAACAAAGGAAATAATGTAATAAAACAAAACTACTAGCATGAGTGTTGGAAATGCATTTAAAAAGAAGAAAAGGAGACTAAAATGGTTGAGGAATGTATGTACGAGAGCGGAAGAGAGAGATAGAGAGAATGACGTCGATAAGAAAATGATTGATAAATACCTAAGTTGATACTGGAGAGTTGTATGAAACCATCTACGTTTCATGTGTCAAAATTGCTTTTATTTTCCTATGAAGCTTAAATACCTGTGCGCTGAACTCGCTGCTCAGGTATAAGGAAACTGAACTGTCCTGGCACAACTAACTGTTAAGAAACTCGCCTCCCTCCCGTAGGTCAGTCTTGCATGCATCGGAATACATTTGCTCGCGTTTGTACAGACGCCCATGCGTACATGCGTACACACGTACATACATACATACATACATGCATACATACATACATACATACATACATACATACACACATACATACATACACACATACATACATACATGCATACATACATACATACATACATACATACATACATACATACATACATACATACATACATACATACATACATACATACATACATACATACATACATACATACATACATACATACATACATACATACATACATACATACATACATACATACATACATACATACATACATACATACATACATACATACATACATACATACATACATACATACATACATACATACATACATACATACATACATACATACATACATACATACATACATACATACATACATACATACATACATACATACATACATACATACATACATACATACATACATACATACATACATACATACATACATACATACATACATACACAGATCCACCCGCCTCTGTAGCGTGGATGGTAGCGTGTCTGTCTCACGCTCAAGAGGTTCCAAGTTCGGATCTCGGCCAGGGTGAGCTACCTTATCCTTAAAGACGAATGTCGGGTAGCTTTAAGCCCACCAAAATCCAGCCTCTGCGGTCCTCGTCCCGAGGGGTGGGCAACAAGAAGTAGGAGACTGACTGATGGGGTGATGTACGGTGGGGACCTGGTGTACCCCAGGACCGCTACGGCTGCCAAGAAGGCCCATCAGTAACCCCGAAAACTGGCAGAAGAAGCTCTGGTGTAATCTCTCGATTGGGTTCCTCCGCGAGGTGAGAGTGCTCCTCCAAACGCCCAAACTATGGTCCACTTCGGTGTTTGACCCCATTTATTTTCCCTTTTTGTCTCTTTGTTTTTCCTCCCTGAACACATGTCTGACGGGTAACATAGCGCGTGTGGTCGGAGAGGGAAGCGCAAGGGGTGACTGGGTAACGCGTAACTCCCAGCCCCTTGTTACCATCTAGGACTGTGTTCGTATCCGCTGATAAAGATCAGTCCCGGGGAGGGGCCATTGCATGAGCTGTTACACTCCTGAAGGCGATTGGGTCCCTCTGTCTTTACACTGGGAGGTGTGACCCTAAGGTGAGCAAGGTCAAAGCCAGGACTCTCACTTAAGCCGGGGTGGCGCCCAGGATGTGAGCACGCCATCGGAGACGTTTGCAATGGTGGAGGACATTACCGCAATGGTGCACTCTTCTAAAACTAAAACTGTGAAGGTAATTGGAAAGGAAGTAGTTGAGTCTTTGGTCCTCGCTACTTAGTAATAACGAGAACAGAGGAAGGGAAGAACTCTTTGTCACTGAACCCTTTTGTAATCCAAAAGGGTCTGGACAATATAGCTGGTCCGGTTAAGTCTTGTACTCGTTCCAGAAATGGCACTCTCCTGGTGGAAGCTCATTCTGTCTCCCAGGCAGCAGTTATATTGAAGGTGAACCTGTTGGGCAGTTACCTGGTGAACGTCAGCGTCCATAAGAACCTCAACTCCTCGCGCGGTGTGGCTAACACCCGCGCTCTGGATGGCATGACGAATGAGGAAATCGTAGAGAACCTACAAGATCAAGCTGTGACGGCTGTTTAGCGAGTGCAGCGTCGAGAGCGAGGAGAATTGGTGCCTACCCGTACCCTGTTCCTGACCTTTGATCGGGTAGATCTCTCACAAATGATTAGCGTAGGGTACGAGAACATCGAGGTGCGCCCATATATACCAAACCCGCTTCGGTGTTTTAGGTGTCAGCGATTCGGACACACTAGCGCCTTCTGCAATGGCATGGTCACGTGTTGTAACTCTGCGATGCCGCAGCATGAGTGCTTGCACATCACCAGTTAAACGTGTGAACTGCGCTGGAGAACATCCATCCAGCTCTCGAGATTGCCCGCGCTTCGTCGAGGAGAAGGCGATCCAAGAGTTCCGGGTGAAAGAGAAGGTCTCCTTCTCGGAAGCACGGAAACCTGCGCATGTTCGACTACCATCCCTCCCGCGGTCCGCTACCTCCAGCCGGTAGCAGCTAGGCCGGTGCCGCGGCGAGAGATCGCCACTCAGACAAGCGATATACGTGAGGCCACAATCTCAGAGAAAATTATTCTGCCATCGAAGCCTGCCAAAACAACACCCGTGTCTCCACCTTCCACGTCTAAGCCTCCGCCAGGAAGGAAATCGCCAGTACCGTCACCATCTAAAGCATCAACCTCCGGCAAGATTAGCAAGCCAGTTGTTTACGATGCCCCTCCTAAACAGTTTAAGACATCTTATACGAAGGTTACCAGCAAACCGGCCAGCCGCAAGAAGAGTTCCAGGACATCTAAAAGTTCATCCTCTGAGGAGTCTTCCGGAGAGGATTCAGATCGACGGTTATCGTCCTCGTCGATCTCCGTCTCCAATCGGTTTGGGGCCCTAGAGCCGAAGTTTCCTGTCGGTAAAGGGGCCTCTTCCGTAGAGGAAATGGAACAGGAGGATATGGACCACACTACCAGGTTGACTTCCAGAAAAAGACCCGACAACTCGGACGTTAAAGGGGTTACCCCAAACCCAAAAAGAAGGGCAAACTTATTCGGCCACCGTCGAAGTCGTCATAAGGTAGAATAATCTTTCACCTTGCAATCCAAATTTCTAATGACGATCCTACAATGGAACATACGTGGGCTTAGGACACATCGCCCGGAGCTTAATTTATTACTCAGTAGGTACGATCCATTAGTCGTCTGCTTACAGGAGACTAAGAAACGGCTTTAAGATTTCTTCCAATTAAGGCAATATACTCCCTTCAGGCGTGATCTGGCTCCTGAAGAGGGCATTCCTGTGCACGGGGGCACTATGGTACTGGTCAGAAATGACGTCTATGTAGACGATATACCTTTACACACTACCATCCAGTCAGTCGCTGCACGAATAATACTGCCGAGGGTACAGTTGGCTATCTGCAGCATCTGCATTCCACCGTCAGACGACCTCTCGCTTACTGCGCTACAAGGTCTGATTGCTCAGCTACCAACTCCCTTTCTGTTGGTAGGAGACCTCAATGCTCATCATCCTCTTTGGGGTTCAGCTCGAGCTTGTGCTAGAGGCAGAGCTCTGCTTGATTTCCTGGACTATAATAATCTGGTTCTCCTGAACACCGGAGAACCTACATTTCTCTCTGATGCAACCAACACCTTCTCGCATCTGGATTTGGCAGTATGCTCCCCGCAGTTAGCAGTGTCCCTACAATGGAACGTCATTTCTGACCTACACTCCAGTGACCATTTCCCCTGTCTAATTAGTCTCCTGGCACACAACGTATGTTCCACACGCTTGCCTACCTGGCTCTTCGATCACGCCAACTGAGCTCTTTACACCCAATTGGCGGTTTTTAATTACAATGAGCACGCTTGTGTAGACGATCTCGTAGAGCATATTCGTGCGCGGATACTCTCCGCTGCAGAAAGGTCTATTCCCCGATCGACTCCCAATCTTCGTCGACGTCCTGTCCCATGGTGGACGGGTGACTGCCGGAATGCAATCCGTGCTCGTAGGCGTGCTCTACGTGTTTTCCAACGCTATCCGACACTGGAGAACCTTATTCAGTACAAGAAGATGCGTGCGAGAGCTAGGCAAGTTATTAAGCAGAGTAAAAAGGAATCTTGGATCGCTTTTGTGTCTTCCTTTAGTCGCCATACGCCTTCTTCTGTAGTATGGGATAGGCTAAGACGCGTGGCCGGTAAACCGACTCATATGCAGATTGCAGATGTGGTGTGTCACCTGAGTGCCGTGGAGCGAGTTTTAGCTTTTATACGCCTTAGCGGTATGGACAGCCGCATCTAGCTCCATGACGGCTTTTAGTGTTTTTATGGTATAGGTGTTAGCCTTTTATTGACCCATTTTACACGCTTTTCCGGTTTTAATGTGTTGATTTTAACTGTGTAGACTTTTTACCTTTGTAAGGGCGCTGATAACCGCAGCAGTTGTGCGCCCTAAACTTAATTCTACTACTACTACTACTACTACTACTACTACTACTACTACTACTACTACTACTACTACTACTACTACTACTACTACTACTACTTCTACTACTACTACTACTACTACTACTACTACTACTACTACTACTACTACTACTACTACTACTACTACGGGTAGCTTTAAGCTCCATGGGCCCTAGACACAATTAGAGCATCGTTTCAGCCATTTCACTCACTATCCGATTGACAACGTTGGAGGACGTAAAATTACAAAAAAGAATACATACGTACATACATACGTACATACGTACATACATACATCCATAGATACATACATATTGTCACCCGAACGTCGGAACACCTATAGAGCGGGCAAGCAGGGGACGGTCGGCGCTCGCCACGCCCCCCTCATTTGTCTTGTGGCGGTAACAAGGGGTGGCTGGGAAAAAACATCACTGTGCCGTCTATTTCTGTTCCACCTGTGTTCTCGAACTTACGGGATATTTCATCTAATCTAGAACCTTCCAGATCGGCTAGCTGACCCTATATAAGCAACACAAAGTCACAATATCTACATACATACGTACGTACGTACACACATACACACAGACACATACATACATACATACATACACACATAATACATACATATACATACATACATGCATACATACATTACCTAGGACACACATAATCAAGGAGGCAGAAGAGAAAGGACTGCGAAGGTGGCAAGACCAATGGGAGAACACTACAAAAGGAAGAATCAGCAAAAAGGTCTTCGCTTCTGTGCAAGAATGACTAAAAATGAGGATCCCACTCAACGGACAGACTACCGCCATCCTAACTGGACATGGGAAGACAAGGGACAACTACAACAGATTCAAAATATCGGAAAGTGCAATGTGCAAATGTGAACTACAAAACCAACAGTGGATCATTTAATATACAACTGTCCTCTTCTGAACAGTGAAAGACTAGAACTCAAACAAAACATTAGACTGAGGGGTGGACAGTGGCCGGCAACAAACAGTGATCTAATCAAGTACTACCAAAAACAATTTTTAAAGTTCATAAACAAAATAGACTTTGAAAAAATGTAAAAGCATAACCAAAAAAATTGTATCATATAATGAGAACTTTTAACACTTGTAAAAATTGTAATTACTACAACTCGTTGTAATAAGTTTAAGGAATGCATGTGGTGTTACGATGTAACGGAGCATGTAGTGTAATAAATAAATAAAAAATACATACATGCATGCATACATACATACATACCTACATACATACATACATACCTACCTACCTACCCACCTAACTACCCACCTACCCACCCACCCACCCACCCACCTACCTACCTACCTACTTACATACATACATACATACAATAAGAGATTGAATATGTGGACAAGAAGAAAACTGTTCAGACCACATCCTAATATAATTTTAAATCGGCAAGAGGGATACAGAATTGGTAATACACAGCCATATTAACACAAAATATCTAATTAAACCGGAGTGTTGAAAAAAAATTGAAGTTACACTAAAGCGTAATCTTCTGTCAGCGTTTAACATAGATAATAGAGATGGACTTGAAAAATGCGACGAAGAACTACAAAACAAGGCAAAAACGTGCACAGACTGAAGCTCTCGTCGATATATTCATTTCTAGCATAAAATCAGCATCAGTCACTGCTTTTAGGGTAGCAAAATCTGAGAGACATTCTACTAAAGGTAAGACAGTTCCATGGTGTACGGATAAACTTACCATTTTAAGGAAAAAAACACAAGCTCTTCGTCGGAGATGCCAGAGGGCACAAAATAATGAAAACCTGAGGCAAGAAAGGAAACTAGTGTATCAGGAACGCAACAGAATGCATCAGAGAGAATTACAAAATGAAGAAACTGCTGCCTGGAAAGAATTCTGCACCGAAACAAATAACCTAAATCGCTGGAATGCCATCTATAAATTAGCGTCAGGAAAATTCCGAAATAACACCAAATTATCTACTCTTGAAACTGCAGATGGACAGTATACAACAGACATGAACGACACAATTCAACATATGCTAAAGCACTTTATCCCAGAAGACAACGCGAGTAATGATAACAAATTTCATAAAGAAACCAAAGAGCTAGTCAACCAGCCAATTAATACCCCAGACGATGTGGACTTCACCCAGGAAGAAATAGCAGCAGCAATACAGAAGTTTAAATCAAATAACGCACCAGGAGAAGATGGGTTAAATAAAGGTATACTCTTAGCATCCTACAATTGTTTCCCAAAATTCTTCACAGAGATGTACATGCTCAATGCTTAAGGAAATATTGCTTTCGTAAACAATGGAAACGATAGACTATAATGCCTATAATTAAGCCAGGAAAGGAAGAGAGCGGCGATGCAACAAAATACCGACCTATTAGTTTATTAAACATAGGTGGAAAACTATTAGAAAAACTACTCATAGACAGAATATATCACCACATCCTATCGCATAAACTACTCAACAATAACCAATTCGGCTTCCTT
Organism: Mantis religiosa; assembly: GCA_030765055.1. NCBI lineage: Eukaryota > Metazoa > Arthropoda > Insecta > Mantodea > Mantidae > Mantis > Mantis religiosa. The sequence goes on from CM060950.1 coordinate 177,743,078, forward strand.
CCACAAGAAAAAGTACAACCGCAGCATATGTGCAGCACTTTCTTCAAAAGCTTTCATTAGGAGCGACCTACGACAGAAGAACTCCGTACTGATGGTGAGCCTAGATATAAAAGGAGCGTTTGATTCTGCTTAATGGCCGAGCATACTAAGTAAACTAAGAATGCTCCAGTGCCCAAGAAACCTGTACGAATTGACCAAAAGATATTTGCAAGATAGAGTAGCAACTTTAAAAGTCAATAATTATAAAGCACAAAGAATAGTATCAAAAGGCTGTCCTCAAGGATCTTGCTGCTCTCCAGGGTTATGGAATGTCATGTACAATAGTCTCCTGAACTTGGAATACACTGGACAGACAAAAATAATAGCCTTTCCCGACGAAATCCTGTTTTTAACAAAAGGTTGTACTCCAGAAGAATTGGAAGCCTATGCTAATTCAGACCTTGCTAAAGTAGTAAATTGGACTAAAAACATCAAAATGGACTTCAACAGCACAAAATCTAAAGCAATGTTAATAAGCCATAAAAAGAAATTCGGCGAAATAAGCATCCATTTAAACAATACAAAGGTGCTTCTAGTGAACGAAATAAAATACCTAGGCATATATTTTGATCAGAAATTATCATTTACCAAACACCAGCTGAGAAATCAATTGCAATGGTTCACATGCTCAGCAGATAGGTGAAACTTCAATGGGAATTAAGTCACAATGTGCTCAGGACAATTTATGAAGGAGCAATAATTCCCCTTATTGTTTACGGGGCTCCAGTGTGGGAAGAGGCTATGAAAAAACGAATGAACCTTCTGAAATTACAGAGGGTACAAAGGCTTATTAATATTAACATGGCGAAGGCCTATAGAACCACTTTCTTTGACGCCTCCTGCGTCATGGCTGGTGTGCCTCCAATAGGACTTGTAATAGAAGAAAAGGTCCAACTATACAAAATATAACACGGCATAACAAGAAATGAACCTGACTGCGAGCAACCCATACCTGCTAGCAACTGGCCTCATCCAGCAAAACAAGTGAAAGTAAATGTTGCTAACGACCAAACTGTATACCCAATAGAAATTTTCACAGATGGAAGCAAGATTGATAACAAAGTTGGTGCAGGAATAGCCATTCACATGGAAAAAAATTCTAGTCGGTAAACTTAAATTCAGATTACATCCTCGCTGTTCAAATAATCAAGCAGAAGCCATAGCCTTAATGAAATCACTGGAACACTTGCAGACAATTACTATGCAAAATGAGAAAACAGCGGTCATCCACACCGACAGTCAAGTTACTATCACCTCAATAAAAAAACAACTCTCTACATAATCCCATAATAGAACAAGTACGAAGCAAGATCCAACAACTATCTGAGCTCGGCTGGAACATCGACCTCAAATGTGTTAAAGCTCACATCGGGATTGAGGGAAATGAAAAAACTGACACCCTTGGCAAGGAAGCAGCACAGGAGGATGATAAACCTACAGTATACGATAAGGTACCTATCACAACAGTTGCCTCAGAACTCAGAAATGCAAGCTTAGGGAAATGACAGAAACAGTGGGAAACTACATCTAAAGGTGCACAGTGCCGAAATTTTTTCCAAACATAGTACAAGACTGAAACTCAAAATCCCTATATCAGCTCAAATACCAGCAATAATAACAGAACATGGGAAAACCAGAACTTATATACATAGATTCAAGATAGCAGACAGTCCAGAATGTCCCTGCGGCCTTGGAGAACAAACAACTGAACATCTAATTTACAACTTAAAGCACTGGATCAACAACGTGCATCTTTAAAGCAAAGGATACTTGTGGCTGGAGGGACTTGGCCAATAAGCCACAACAACTTAATAACAGTATACACGAAGGATTTTTGTAGATTCATTAATGAAATAGACTTTGAAAAACTGCAACAAGAAATAAGCAACACAGAAATGGTTTAAACATATACAAGTAATAACAAAACATATTTTGCAAATATTGTAAATAGTGCTTTGCAATGCAAACATGTTAGACGTTTAAGATATTCTCATTAACTTTGTCGTTTTCATCATAAGCTATATATTTAAGAGCGAATAGAATTGTATAGTCTAAGAAATAAAAGTTTGTAACCAAAAGGAAAACAAAGCATGCAATATTACTCTGTAATGGGGCATGTTGTAAATAAATTTGTTAAAAAATACACGCAGGCACGCGGGCGGGCGCACACACACAAACACACACAATAAGATGGCGGATGATGTGGATTCGTGTGTTGAGAGTGCTCTTCAATCATTGCTTAGTGTGACAGAAATAAACAAAACTTTAAGATGTGACTTGAACGATAACAGTGAAAGCCGTAAGTAAATTAAGGAAAGCATTTGTGAAACTAAAAAAATGATATTTCGGAGAAGGAGAATGAGTTGAATGGCCTGCGATTTGAGAGCAAGAATGTGAATCAGTGGTATCCCAGGGGCCACGGATATACGTCACTCACGGGTCAGCCGGCGCCATCTGTTGTGGGATCGGCACAACCAGCTTCTGCGGTGGGCTCGCAGCGTGCACTGCCATCTATCGTGGGGACCGAAGCTACGCAGCAAAATGCAACCGGGAAGTGCGAATCGGCTCGTCCGAAACCGCATGGGCTAGTAGTGAAATCAAGGAATAATCAAAGTACTGAGTATATGAAAAGTTTGATCAAAAGCAATCTGAATTCAGTGGAGATGAAAGTGGTAGTTAATGCTATCAAAGCTACCAAGAGTGGCCATCTTCTCATTGAGACAGAGAACAATGAAGAAATAGATATTATATGCAGGAATATAAATGAAAAATGTGGAGCAGAACTGGATGTCAACTGAAGAAAGCTATGGAATCCGAAAATAAGTATCTTCAACGTTCCAGATGACATCACACCTGATAATATAGTAGCCACAGTGATAACACAAAATAGAGAAATGGAAGAATACAAGAGTGAACTGAAGGCACTATTCACACTCAAGGATAGGAAGAAACAAAAGAATATTGTTCTAGAACTGAGTGCAGCAGCAAGAAATCGGATAATTGGTAGGAAACTGAAGATTGGCTGGCACATTTGTAATTGTAATGATTACATCAGGGTTAATCGGTGCTACAAATGTTGGAAATATAATCACAAGGCTTCTGACTGCAAAGGGAAACAAACATCTATAAAATGTTCAGGAGAGCATCTTTTGAAGGAGTGCCCTGCAAAAAAAGAAGAATATAGGTGCATAAACTGCATCAACTATAAAAAATAAACAAAGATGAAGAGATAAATGTTAATCACTCTGCACTGCAGTGACAGCGCCTTAGCTATCAGTTTGCACTGAGAAGAATCCAACAAAACACAGATTACTAACATGGATAAAAGTAAATACAACTTGCTGTGATGTCAAATAAATGTTCAACACTCCAAAGTAGCAACTTCTAACTTGGTGCAACTAATGCATGCGCAGTGTATAGACTTAGCATTTATACAGGAGCCATATTTAATAAATAACAAGTTAGCTGGCATACCATTAATATCTAGGATATTTACTGCTGGCGATCGCAGATCAAGGGCAGCAATTATAATAAACAATAAAGCCATTGATGCTACCGCAATCAGACAGGTATCAGATGAAGACTGTGTGGTTATACAGGTGACACACAGGAATAAAACCTTTCTTGGAGCTAGTATGTACTTCGATGGGCATGCAGATATAGAAAACGACATTCGAAAGATGGAAAAAAGTTTGCAGCTTACCACTGGTCAAGGATTGATGATTCTATAAGACACCAATGCTAGAAGAAAATAATGGCATGACACCCTATCCGATGAATGAGGCAGAAACTTGGACGCATTTATTACTACGAAGAACCTATATATTCTCAATGAAAACAGTGGAGTGCCAACCTTCGAAACACAAAATGGTAAAAGTTGGATTGACCTGATCATAGTTAATAATAAACTACTGCGGGACATACAGGGATGGACCACAGAAACAGAAGAAAGCAGTGCTGATCATAAAATAATCAGTGTAGGGAATGCCACCCGTAATCAGATGCACACAAACAAAGCAATCAGATATGTTACAAATCCACAAAACTATGGCAAATTTAAAGAACTCCTAACAAGAAGCTTCACCAATAATTTCAACTGTAAAGGAAACCTGGAGGCTTTATATGAAGAACTGGTTGAAAAAGTTAGATCCAGCTTAGATATGGAACACCTGATTGAGAAATACTACACTAGCATCCACGAAGCATGCAGTGGAGCATTCCATCTAAGCAGAGGCAAGCAAAGAAAACTAAAAGGGAAAATGGTATCATGGTGAACACTAGAGCTAACTTTGCTGAGGAAAAGAACTAATACAACGATATGTCGCTATCAAAGAACCATGAATAATGAAAATCTAAGAGAAGAGTGAAGAAATCAATATCTGCAGGTTAGACAGCAGTATCAAATAAAAATACAGGCCGAGAAAGTGAAGTCATGGAAGGAATTCTGTAGTGCAACTGATGGTTCAAACCCATGGACTGCAATTTACAAGATGGCAGCTCACAAAACTAGAGGACAGACTTCACTCACTACACTCAGAAGAGAAGATGGAACCTATACTGAAGAAACCCTAAGCACACTTAAGTATATGCTGGAAAACTTTACTCCTGAAGACAACGAAGAGCATGATACTGATCAACATAAATAACTTAGGACAGCAGCACAACTGATGCATACACCAAACGATAAGGAATTTACAGTTGGAGAAATAGTGAGAATTATAAAAGGTTTCAACCCGAAGAAGGCACCAGGAGGGGATGGGATAACAAGTGATATACCGCTCATCGCCTTTCAGAACTTCCCACTTTTCCACACTGCAGTATACAACAAGAGCCTGGAAACTGATATATTCCTTGCAAGTTAGGAGCGCTCACTGATAGTTCCCATTGTGAAACCTGGCTAAGCACAACGTGAATGAGTGACAAAATTTAAACCTACAAGTTTACTAAATATAAATGGAAAAGTCTTAGAAAAACTCTTGCTAAAAGGAATCGAGCACCACATGAATTCAAGAAATCTGTTCAATACGAAGCAGTATGGATTTATGGCCGAAAAAAACACAGTTGTTGCAGCTATGTCCATGAAAACATTTGTGGAGATTAATTTAAATGAATTCGGATATGTCATTTTAGTAAGCTTGGTTGTGAAAGGTGCATTTGGTGCTGCTTGGTGGCCTGGAATATTAAACAAATTAAGAAAAGAGAAGTGCCCAAGCAACTTATACAAGCTATCCCAGAGCTATTTGAAAGACAGAACAGCCAGTCTTTGCTCCAGTGAGTTCAAGATGGAAAAGCAAGTTAAGAAGGGATGTCCACAAGGATCATGTTGTGGACCTGGATTCTGGAGCATTCTCTATAAATATCTGCTTAATTTAGAATTCTCTAAGTGAATAGAAGTTTGCAGATGATCTGCTAACCATGACAAAGGGGAAGAGTACACTTGATGACGAAAATTTTGCAGATCAGGATTTAAAGTAAATTGAATTATGGGCAAAATAAAATAAAATAAAATTTAATGAGTCTAAATCAAAAGCCGTAATGATAACAAAAAAAAAAAAAAAAATAAACAACGAAGCAGTTAGTATCTTTCTTAACAACAAAGTTATTGAACAAGTAGACATACTCAAATACCTTGGCATATATATATTGACAAAAGGTTCAGATTCAAACATCATGTCGGTAATTTACATGAAAAAGCAATAAAATTGACACATTCATTATCCAAGACTGCAAAACTTACCTGGGGGCTTGGAAACAAAGCATTACACACCATATATAAAGGTGCCATAGAGCCAATATTAACATATGGAGTCCCAAATTAGGTGGCTGCCCTACAAAAACAAAAGAACTTAAGGAAAATACAGAGAATACAGAGATTATTCAACATTAAAATCATAAAACGGTACAGAACGATATCTTATGATGCTTCCTGTGTCATAGCTGCATTGAACACATTGACATAACCATCAATGGGAAGATAGCACTATACAGGGCTATTGAATGGGAGAAATATGATGCATCCTTACTACCAAGGAAATGGCAACATCCTGCAGGAGTTCCTGAAAGTAGAAAAGCTGAGGAAGCCACTAATTACATATTCAGAATCTACAGCGATGGGAGTAAAATAGCGGACAGCGTTGGAGCTGCAGCAGTGGTGTTCAAACATGAAGCACTTATTCTTCAACTAAAATATAGATTGAATGGCAAGTGTTCAAATAACCAAGATGAAAAAATAGCTATATTGAAAGTGCTACAAGAGCTTAAAAACAATATAGACTTAGCACTTGAAGAAAAGACAGCAGCGATTTACTCAGATAGCAAGGTAACGCTGGACACACTTGTAAACAACATCAAGCACAACTCAGTCGTGGAGGACATTGCAGCCACTCTAACGTCCCTTAAACAAGCTCATTGGAGAATTCACTTCAAATGGTTGAAAGCCCATGTAGGAATACCTGGCAATGAGATGGCTGATAAATTGGCCAAGGCAGCTGCTCAAGCTGAAGGACTGCCAATCATTTACAGTAAGGTTCCCAGGTCAATGATCAAAGCAGACATAAAAGAAAGAGGACACAAACAATGGCAACATAGGTGGAACAGCAGAAACAAAGGGGCTCTCTGTAAAACTTTCCTCCCAAAAATCAAAGAAAGATTAAAGAGACAACTTCCCATTACACCAGAAGTTACTGCTATAATCTCAGGTCATGGAAAAATTAAAGACTACCTATACAGGTTCCACATGATTGATGATCCAAAATGTACATCCAGTAACCTCCGACAAACAGTTAACCATTTAATCTTTGAATGTAAAGACACACAACAGCAGAGATCCCTATTGGTGGCAGAAGTGCACAAACAAGGAGGAAAATGACGCACAACCAACCAGGAACTTATTGCACAATATCTGAAACCATTCTGCCAATATATTCATCCGATTAACTTATAAAATGTTGTTAATTTTAAATTCAATATATTTATAAATATACTAATTGAATTGGTGATAAGAGTATAGGGATACTATAAAACAATGCAATGTAAGAATTGGCTAGTAAACCAGAGATAGGAACTACAAAGATACAGGTCAGAAAAAACTCAAAGGTGCATATCTCAAAAATAAATTAGAAAACAAGTCTGTTAAGCCTATAAAATTAAAATTGAATATGTAAATTAAAAATGAAATTATGTATTGTAATGCATGTAATATTACCATGTAATGGGGAATGCAGTTGATAACAATAAAGAAGAAAAATAGATACATACATACACACATACAAACATACGTACATACATACATATGCCCATACATATGCACATACATACACATATGCATATATATAGTCCAGCAACGCAAAGAAGGTCCCTGTAAGGAATGTCCTGTGTTACACAGTGGGACAAGGACAGCGAATGTGTGTGGCAGAGAACCTCGCCCTATTCGCTCTATACACTAAAACCCAGAAGGTTCATTCACAAAAGTAGAAGCCATCAGAATATTTTTGAATGGTCTGTAACTGTACTGGCATGGGGTGTCATAAACCTGTCCAGGGAGGGTGTGGGAACCTTCGTCAACCCCCCTGCATCTCATCCGTCGGAGGCCTTCTCTCCTGTGAAGGAGTATACATATGCACATACATATTCACATACATACATGCATACATGCATACACACATACATACACACACACATTTGAATTAGTGAAAACACTATAAGGACACTATAAAACAATGCAATGTAAGAATTGGCTGGTAAACTAGAGAAAGGAACTACAAAGATACAGGCTACTAAAAGCTCAAAGGTGTATATCTCAAAAATAAATTAGGAAGCAAGTCTGTTAAGCTTACAAAATTAAAATTGAATCTGTAAATTAAAAATGAAGTTATGTATTCTAATGCATGTAATATTACTATGTAATGGGGCATGCAGTTAATATCAATAAAGAGAAAAGAAAACATACATACACACATGCATACATACATATAATCATATGCCCTTACATACCCCATACATGCACATCGATATATACATACACACATACATACATGCATATATACATACACACATACATACACACATGCATACATAGACACATACATACACATACATACATACACACATACATACATACATACATAAATACACACATGCATACATAGACACATACATACACACATGCATACATAGACACATACATACATGCATACATACACACATACATACATAGACACATAGATACACACATGCATACATACATAGACACATAGATACACACATACATAAATATGTACATACACACATACATGCATGCATACATACATGCACACATGCATACATACACACATGCATACATACATAAACACATACATACATACATACATAGACACATAGGTACACACATGCATGCATACATACATAGAGACATAGATACACACATACATACATACACACATACATACATACATCGGCACATAGATACACACATGTATACATACATACACACATACATAAATACGTACATACACACATACATAAATACATACACACATGCATACATATACATACATACACACATGCATACATACATACATACATACATACATACATACATACATACATACATACATACATACACATATACATACACACATACATATATACATACAATCATACGCCCTTACATACCCCCATACATACACACATGCATAGGTACATACGCACATACATGCATTCATACACACATACATATGCACACGCACGCACACACATGAGGAACAGAGGCAATATGGCGACGTGTTAGTGCCCACAGTTAAGTGCTGGAGAAGAAAATAAACGAATTCATCTGAATCAAGAGCATTCAGTTCGAACGCAGTCACCAGTAGCATCGGTAATTCAAGGTGAGTCTATGCAAATAGCTTTCTCCAATTGTAGAGGGGGGATGACACATAAAAACGGGTTCTAAACAAATCAACTCGAGAGTGAGAGGGGAAGGATAAAATGGCAGACGAAACGGATGAACGTAAAGAAAGTGCGTTTAAATTACTCATAAATGTGACGGAAGACAGCAAGAATTTACGGTAGAACCTCAAGCAGGATATTGTGCAAGCAGTTAGTGAACTGAGAAAATATATATGTAAATTAAAAACTTATCAGTGTGAGACATCTCAAGAGCTGAAAAATAAAAGGGCTGAATTAAAAACAGTAAGTGATCAGCTGCAAGCAAGAAGTTGTATGGGACTAGTACTATCTAGCGTACGTAGTAGCGCGCTATCCCAGCAGCAATGTATTTGGGAGGGGGCGACACTCGGCGGGAAGCAGACCAACTACGCGGATGTTGTTCGCGATACTAAATGAGCCGGTGCAACAAATGTATAAAATGTTCGTTAAAAGTAAAAGTAACCAGAGTGCAGAATACATTAGGGCATTGATCAAGAGAAAAGTAAACCCAGTTCAAATGAAGGTGGGAATCAAATGAACTGAAGTGGGAAGGTGGGAAGTGAACTGAAAAGCGGCCAGTTAGTTCTTGAAACCACAAACAAAGAGGAGCTTAATGTAATTTGCAAAAACATAAACTACGATTGCGGGGAGGAGCTAGAGGCAGTGGCTGGAAAGAGGATGAATCCAAGAATCATTATATTCAACATTGCTGAGGACTTTTCCTTGGAAAACGTGGCTGAAGCTCTGCTGGCACAAAACAAAGAATTAGATGGTCATACGCAAGTGATGAAGCCAATATTCCAATTTTACGATAGAAAGAAGAACAAAAATATAGTCGTCGAAATCATTTCTTCTGCCAGAAAACAACTAATAGGCAAAAATATGAAACTAGGCTGGAACATGTGCAAATGGTAAGACCACATCAAAGTGAGCCGTTGTTTCAAGTGCAGCAGATACAACCATCGTGCCCAGAACTGCCAAGGAACCCAAACGCGCCCAAAATGCACGGGAGATAATGTACTAACAACTGCAAAGTCAGTGCTGAAGAAATTATATGTATTAATTGCATTAGCTACCCCAGATATAACACGGACAGCGAACTTGATGTAAACCACTCGGCGGTAAGAGCTGCCCATGCCATCTAACAACATTGAGGAGATATCAAATGAATATCGACTACTAAATGGCTGAACAGAAACTAAAATGCTTCCGAGTAAATGTGCAACATACTAAGATAGTTATGAGTAATTTAGTACAACTATTAAATGAAACTAGTGTTGAGATATGCCTCATCCGGAACCATACACCCTAAATAATAAATTAGCCGGAATTCCAAAATCAATGAGAACTTAGGTTTACGGGAATGGAAGTAAAAGAGCGGCCATTATCATAAGCAACAGAAGTATCGACGCCACAGTAATAAGCCAGTTTTCGAATGAAGATTGTGTACTCATCGAAATCCACCATTAAAGCAAGAAATTCTTTGCGTGAAGCACATATTTTGATTTTGAAACAGGCATAGGCACTGATATAGGCAGAAGAGAAAACATTTTAAATCACACAGAACGGTATGGAATAATAATTTCAGCTGATACTAATGCCAGGAACAAAATATGGTTTACCAATGAACGAGGGCGAACCCTAGAAGATTTTTCACAAATTCAACGCTGCACATAATCAATTAAAACACTAGGATACCGACCTTTGAAACCAGCAGGGCAAAAAGTTGGATCGACTTGAGGATAACTAATAATCATCTGCTCAGGACAGTAACAAACTGGAAATTCAGTAAAGAAGAAAGTTGTTACGATCACAAGATCATCTCATTTGAAGTACACAGAACGCAGCAAATCTATATATCCACTATACAGCCCAACAGTTGGAACTGGTTTAATGTCGAATCGTATAGAAGGATGGTGAATTATGCCCCTCGTTGAGGTGACCATTTGGAACAGGGTTGGAATTGATGGTTCTTGAAGTCCCAGCTTACCTCGGCGTGGCTTCAGTCGGTTGAGCAAGATATCTTCTTTTACAGGGGTGGTACGGCGGAAGGAAATTTTACGTAAAATGAGTAATCATTTTCCTCTGTATTAAATAATGTAGAAACTTTTATTTCCTTACTTCAATTAACACCAGTTCGAACAAAATGTATGATACAACATTTATAACACTATTCTTACACAAGATTCACTTGATGTGACGCGTTTATCTGGATGCGTGCAAGAATCAAAAGTTTTATACGTTTGTTCACTACCGTGTATAATAATTAAATTGTGTGTCTTCTAGCGATGGTATTTAATGCAAAGATTATCTAATTATACTCGATGATTGTTACGAGAATAAACTTATACTCTTCCGCACACAACGGCATTTAAGAAGAGAACCTTACATCCGTTCACGGCGACTGTTAGGAGAAGAATGACCAGTTCCGCTTCTTCTAAACATTAGCATTTCGCTAATAGTTCGATCCCTCTAGAGGAATATTGAATATCCTCCATGGCAACGTAAAATCTTCTATATCTGATTGGTCCACGTTTTACGATATACGCGTCACACCCATCACAAATAAGTTTGATATTCAACACTTTTGTGACGTCATTTCCACTTACATAGCTTCTCTGTGCATGACTCACTCTACTTAACCTCACATAATACAATATTTGAAACTCTTTGGGGACAACATAAAATAACTGTTTCAGATGCCCCTCTTCAGAATATATGGAAAATTAACTTAAATCTTCCAATAATATTGTTCCATATATTCTGAAGAATGCCCCAATAATTAAACATTATTACAACAATGAACAATTAATACAATTTAAAAATAACAATATAAAATCAGAAATTATTCGAACACAATAATAATAAACAAAACATTTTTCAGTAATTCATAAAAATATTATTTTTTTTTTTAAATCATTTATTCTTGTGAGTGTCAAGGCTTTTGAATGGTTTTAAAAGTGTTTTGTGATATTTTCCTATCATTTTATTATCATCGTCTCTTAATTCGTACGTATGATCCCCAAATTTTCTTACTATTTTATATGGACCTTTATATAACAAATTCATTCTCCAATAGGATTTGATTTTAGAACTGGAGATATTAAATGTCTTTACGAGAACTTCATCATTTATTTCAGGATTCCATTTCGCTCCTTTTCTTTGTATCTTTGATAATCTTTTCTCTGCTTTTTCTTTTATTCTTCGAAATGCTTCAGCACACTTTTCTTCTTCATTCAATTCCATTTCATCTACTTTTAAGGTTGTTGGTGCTTTTATTACTAGAGGTTCAGGTTGTAGTCCAGTCATTAATTCGATTGGTGAAAATTTGGTAGTAGAGTTTGGGGTATTGTTAATGATTTTCTCAATAATATGGCAGTATTTGTACCAGCCTCGGTGGTTAGAATGACACAGAATTCTGAAATACAAGCCTAAATCACGCATCACTCTCTCGCAAGGATTTCCTTGGGGAAAATATGCTGAAGAGTAATACATCTTAATATTATTGTTCTTCATCTCTGAAGTAAACAATTTACTCCGGTGAACCGTTGCGTTGTCTGATAATATTGCCTTTATTGGCCCATACTTTGGTATCCAATCTTTTAAAATTTTATTTCCATTTTCTAGCATATCGTTTATTACTTCAGATGCTTGTTGTCTAATAGTGATAGGCACAGATCTACTTTTATGAGTATAAGGAGCAATGTCGTTCACCTTAAATGTATGTACGTACTTATTACACAATCCAGGTTTCGTACTAAAAACGTTCCTGTTCTTTAGTATACATAACCTCAACTGTTCTCTTTGCGCGTGATTTAAATTGTATGTTTTCCCTAACTTTTCTTTTAAAGTTCTTTGGAATATCATTTCTTCCTCTTCTTGTTTTCGCTCGGTGTCGGTATTTAATGTGTTTATTTGGCAACAATGATCTCCAAGGACAAACGTCTCATTTTCTTTATTATTTAAAAGTAAATTCTCTTTACCACTATTATCTTCTTCATTATTAATTATATCTTCTTCGTATAATATTATATTTTCTACAAAAAACCTATCATTATTTATACTATCCTTCTCATCCTCTTTTAATATAACTTCTTCTAACAAATTTATTTTTATTACTTCATTATCTCCTTTGACCTTCATTTCATGTTTCTCGAAATCTATCACACTTTGCCAATCATACAATACATCATTGCCAATAATAATATCACGAGCTAAGTTTGGTATTACCAATAGGATAAAATTGAAATTCCAATCATCTATTCGCGCAGGAATTAACGCTTGATATTTAACTTTATCTTTCTTTTTCCCAATAGCTGTGCTACAGTATACATTACACACGTTTAAATATTCAATCCTAAACTTGGATAGTAATTCCTTGAATAAGTTCTCACTTATTACTGATGAACTAGCTCCTGTGTCTATCAATACTTTATATTCGCTATCGCCTATACGAAGGTTAATCTGAGGTGGATTTACTAATTCCCGATCTTTACTTCTGGAGAGAGTGAGCTTATCTTCTGGTAAATTTTGAATTTTGATTTTGCCCTGTGTCATTTCTACCGAACCACTTTCCAAGGCACAAAATGATTTGGTACTCAGTTTTCCGCATTAGTGCGGTCGGTAGTTACACTAGCAGTTGGGTTGGTACTACCGTTATTTATTTCTCCTTCTATTCCCTGAGTCGGTGTCCTTTCTAGGTTATTGTCTGCCCTTTCAAACCTAGGACCCCTAAAATCTCTTAATGAAGAGTCTTCGATGCTAGTTCCTCTTCCTCTACTTTGATAACCCGTTCTTAAGTTATTTCCCCTGTAAAACCTCAGTTGATTCACCTGATTACTTCTCACATTTCCCACAGGTTGGTCATTATTATAATTCCTCCTAGGAGTATTTGGAATTCTCCTTCCTATACCTGGCACTACCGATTCATATGTCTTTCTGGGGTTGTACTCTCTTCGTTCATAGTTGTCTCTTGAACGTGCCCCGCCCCAATTTTGGTTAAAACTATTTTGGTTTTGGTTAGTATGGCTGTGATTTTCCCTGAATGTTGGTCTTACTTCCTGTCTATTTACTTGCTTTTGTTCTATATGAGTCTTGTCAGGATCAACTTGACTATGAGTAGAATCAGAATTAAGGTTATGAGCCTCAAATTCTGATAATAACTCAATCATATCAGTAAAGTCGACGGGCTTAGCCACAATTAGGTGGTTTCTAATGTGTGGTGGATAATGTCGTATTAGCATATTCACGATCTCGGTTTCCGACATATCTGGATTCACAAGTTTACTTTTGTTAGCAAGTTTTAGGAAATATTCAGTCATGGACACACCCTTCTTGAACTCGAATTTACCAGTGGCCAGTTCGACTTTAATTCTTCTCTGTCTTTCTGGACCCCAGAACCTATTTATAAACACATTCCTAAACATACTATACGTTTCATGTGATGCTAGTGTTAACCTCAGCCATTCTAAAGCATTTTTCTTCAAACACCTTTTAACAATCATCATCCTAAATTCATTTGGAATCTTTTTAATTTTAAAATATTCTTCTAATTCCTTTAGAAATATTTTGGGATTGTCTCCCGATTCTTCTTCGAAAGTAGGTGGACTTATGTCATGCAACAAATAATTTGTACAATTTGTGTTACCTTGACTGTGTAACTGTGTATGTGTGTGCATGTTTTGTATTTGTCCATTACCATTTACTTCACAATCAGGTGACAAAGATTCTGTATCGTCACTCTCCAAATAATTCTCTAAGTTTTGTACAATATTACCTGAATTACCAGGTAAGTCATTACATGTAATATTCTTAGATTTTATTACCCTCTGGTTCTCAGAAATTTTGCTTGCCTGTAATGCAATCACAACTTGATTCAGCTTGCTAATGTTTTCTTTCTCTCTCTCAAAACTTTCCTGTGCCAAATCTATTCTTGTAATCATTTCACTATTCAACTTACTGACTTCATCATATTTAACTTTTAGTTCATCTTGTTGTGTTTGCACCTCAGTAGCCATTAGTTTAACATCATTTCTGATACTATTTACCTCTCTTACAAAATTCTTCTGTATTTCAATATTTTCCTCATGGTATTTCCGTGAATTATCTAATAAGACTACATCTATTTCTTGTCTTATTCTATTCTCTAATTCCCCTATTTCTACTTTTTGTTTTTCTACAAATTCTACTTGTTGTTGCTTAAGGATTTCTGACTCCTTAGCCAATTCACTTCTTATATCTTTTACTACATTTTCCTGACTTATTTTCATTTCCTGAAACATCTCTTTTAACTTAGACATTTCTCCATCATGAGATTCTATTTTCTGTTTTAAAGATTTTATGCCTTCTCTACACTCTTCTCTTCCTTTCTCAATTTCATTTCTTAGGTTACCTAAACCTTGATCTATCCTAGCTTCTAATTTCTCTGAACTTTGATCTACTTTAGCATTTAAATTACTCATTTCCTGCCTTAAATTTTGATCTGCCTTTTTTGAATTCTGTTTTATTTCCTGTCTTATTTCCTGTCTAAAACTATTTATATTTTCTGAATTTTGATCTGAATTCTGTCTTATTTCCTGTCTAAAACTATTTAAATTTTCTGAATTTTGATTCATATCCTGTCTTAAATTATCCATTTTAGCATCAAAATTACTCATCATTTTCTCTAACCTGTCTATTATCATTTCATTAACTTTACTCTGCATAATTTCTGTTCTACTTGTTCCTGCATCATCACTAATCATTCCTTCCACTACTTCCCTGACTTCTTGTATTTCTGCTCTCTTATCACTAACTAGTCTTTCCACTCCTTCCCCAACATTTTTATTCTTATTGTCTGTTAATTTTTTACCTTCCATTTTAGGTAATATTTTTCCCTTTCTTAATAACATAAAAAAAATGAAAATTATAATTTTGTCACTTTTTCTATTAATTATCTATTAAGATTTTCCGTACTCACTTTTCTTCTTTCTTCTTTCTTGATTCGAAGTTACCTGTCCATTACACTATTTATTCTCCTGTGGTGTAATCCTCCTTCTGCCTATTCGAGCCATACAGTTGGGCGCCATTTTGGAACTGGTTTAATGTCGAATCGTATAGAAGGATGGTGAATTATGCCCCTCGTTGAGGTGACCATTTGGAACAGGGTTGGAATTGATGGTTCTTGAAGTCCCAGCTTACCTCGGCGTGGCTTCAGTCGGTTGAGCAAGATATCTTCTTTTACAGGGGTGGTACGGCGGAAGGAAATTTTACGTAAAATGAGTAATCATTTTCCTCTGTATTAAATAATGTAGAAACTTTTATTTCCTTACTTCAATTAACACCAGTTCGAACAAAATGTATGATACAACATTTATAACACTATTCTTACACAAGATTCACTTGATGTGACGCGTTTATCTGGATGCGTGCAAGAATCAAAAGTTTTATACGTTTGTTCACTACCGTGTATAATAATTAAATTGTGTGTCTTCTAGCGATGATATTTAATGCAAAGATTATCTAATTATACTCGATGATTGTTACGAGAATAAACTTATACTCTTCCGCACACAACGGCATTTAAGAAGAGAACCTTACATCCGTTCACGGCGACTGTTAGGAGAAGAATGACCAGTTCCGCTTCTTCTAAACATTAGCATTTCGCTAATAGTTCGATCCCTCTAGAGGAATATTGAATATCCTCCATGGCAACGTAAAATCTTCTATATCTGATTGGTCCACGTTTTACGATATACGCGTCACACCCATCACAAATAAGTTTGATATTCAACACTTTTGTGACGTCATTTCCACTTACATAGCTTCTCTGTGCATGACTCACTCTACTTAACCTCACATAATACAATATTTGAAACTCTTTGGGGACAACATAAAATAACTGTTTCACAGTGATGCACAACTCATCGGCAACAGATACATTGCAAAGAAGGAAGAAAACTATGAACATTTCATAAAACTTCTGCACTCAGCCTTGACTAAGGAATTTAAATGTGAAACAAATGGAACAAACTGGCAAGCAAATCTGTGAAATTATGAACGATTCTCGAGATGCTGAAAAGGTGACAGAAAGATTCAACTCGTGCATCATAACAGCTTGTGACGGGTCTTTCCATTAATAAGGAAAATATCAACCAAGAAGAAATCCGTACCATGGTAGAACATTCAGCTTACGATGTTAAGAACAAGAGTAAACTCTCTGCGCAGAAGATTCCAGAGAACGGCAAATAACCGACAGCTCAGAGACGAAAGAAAATTTATATACATTGAAGGAAAACGTGAGTACCAACAGCAAATACAAAAAGAAAATTTAGACCCGTGGAAAAAATACTGTACCATCGAACATGGAGGTAACCCATGACATGCAGCATATAAATTGACTGCAGGAAAAATAAGGAGCCAATCCACCCCAACAACAATCCAGAAAATAGGCGGCAGCTACACACACGATATTCAGGAAACAATTAAGTATATTGTGACTTTGTCGGTTCGTGAAATGAAAAGTCCAATTTCACCACTCAACAATGTTCTTTATTTCCACCGACTTACAGTTTAATACTTGCCAATTACACAAAATTACGTAATGCACACAATTACGATTCACCAGTTCGTCCGTTACCGTTCCGATGCACGTACACAATTACACAAATTCTTCCGTTGCACGGCGCTACTTCACTAGCACGTCAAGCTCTAACACTGACTGTCTGTCTCTCTGAAACCCTTTTTATAGGCATCTCGTCGTATTCTCGGCTTCTCTGGTTTCCAGGCGAATATTCCAGATGATAGCAGAAGGGGAGAGAAGTGTCCAGGGACGGGTGACATTCCTTTAACCACCCCTCAGTTAGTGACAGAGACTAATGGGAGGCGTGGCTCAGCTCCCTCTGGTTTCCTCACAGCTGTGCCGTCATACCTTCCGCTAATTGGGTGACACTGCTCCCTCCTCAAAGCTGGTCGTCCCGAACAGCACCATCGTAGCGGGCTAGTCGATCCAGGTGCACCACCAACATCATTCCTCGGGGAACCTTCTGGATGCGGTAGACCACGTAGTTAATCCTCTTCACCACCCGGTACGGTCCTTGCCATGGCTGCTGGAGCTTCCGGCAGCGTCCCTTGGTCCGGGTAGGACGGTACAACCAGACCAGGTCACCTTGCTGGAACCCTTGGCTGTTGGCTTGCCTGTCATACCTGGTCTTCAGGCGGTCGCTCGCCTTCTGGATGTTCTGGCGAGCCATCTCGTGCATGTCATGGAGATGGTCCACCAAGTTCTCCACATACTCGGTCGCTGGCTGTTTCGCTTCCGGAGGGCTTCCAAAAGCCAGGTCACAAGGGAGGCGTAACTCTCGGCCGAACATTAAGCTGGCTGGCGTCATCCCAGTTGTGTCGTGTGTAGACGAGCGATAGGCCAGCAAGAACAGTGGCACCTTGACGTCCCAGTCTCGCTGATGGCTGGCCACGACTTTTCTCAGGTGTTCCTCTAAGGTCTTGATGTACCTTTCGACCATGCCATCCGATTGGGGATGTAGAGGCGTAGTGCGAGTCTTGTTCACCCCAAGCCTTTGTAGTGCCTCCTTCATTAGGTTGGACTCAAAGTTGGTACCCTGGTCACTGTGTAGCTCTAACGGCACCCCAAATCAACAGAACACTTGCTCCACGAGGCAGTCTGTGATTGTCTTTGCCTCTTGGTTTGGGATGGCATACACCTCCGGCCACTTGGTGAAGTAGTCCACGACCACCATCAGGTACTTGTTGCCTCGGTCGGAAACTGGGAACGGTCCAGCAATGTCAACGGCGATCCGTTCGAATGGCGCTCCGACGTTGTACTGCTGCATGCGACCTCGGCTCCTAGTCTGGGGGCCACGACTCGCCGCGCACACGTGACACTGACGGCACTATCTCTCAGCATCTGCTCGGAGTCTCAGCCAGTAGTAGCGCTGCCGTAGTTTGTCAATCGTTCGGTTCGCTCCCAGGTGTCCTCCCGAATTACCGGCGTGCACTTCCTCCAGGACTTCCGGGACCTTACTCCGGGGAAGTACCAACTGCTCTCTCTGCGTCTTCCCATCGGGTGATTCCCATACCCGGAACAGCACGCCCTCTCTGGTCTTCAAAGAGTCCCATTGGGCCCAGTACGACTTGTAGGTGGCGCTCCTCGGTGCGATGTCCTCCCAGGTTGGTCTCATCCCTGCCTCCACTTCCCTCAAGAGTGGCCCCAAGTCTGCGTCCGCCAGCTGCTCCCTCCTCAGGCCTGCGCTATCCCAGCCTTCAGCAGGCACTGCCACAACTACTCGGACTGCTGCGGCACGCTCCTTCTCTTCCACTCTTGTGCACTGGCCGCACTCTTCTGGACAGGGTCTTCGGGACATGGCGTCTGCGTTACCGTGGCTCTTCCCTCTACGATGTTCCGAGGTGAAGTCGTACTCCTGCAGCCTCTGGACCCAACGTGCTGTCTGGCCTTCCAGGTTCTTAAAGCTCAATAGCCAGGTTAGGGCGGAATGGTCAGTCCTCAGGTGGAATGGCTGACCGTACAGGTACTTGTGGAAGTGCTCCAATTTCTTTACTACCGCCAGTAACTCCCGTCGGGTGACGCAGTAGTTCTTCTCTGCCTTGGATAGCGTCTTGCTGTAATAGGCTATCACCCGCTCATGGCCGTCCTGGATCTGCGACAGGACACCTCCAATGCAATGGTCGCTGGCGTCGGTGTCAACAATGAAGGCGCCACCCGGTTGTGGGAAACCCAAAATTGGAGCACTGCACAGGGTCTCCTTCAGGTGCTGGAAAGCGTTTTCGGCGTCCTCTGTCCACACATAAGGCCGGTGTTCCTCCGTCAGGCGGTTGAGGGGTTTTGCGATGTTGGAGAACCCCTTTATGAAGCGGCGGTAATAACTGCACAGCCCCAGGAAACTGCGCAACTCTTTCCTATCCTTTGGGTGAGGCCAATCTCTCACAGCCTGTGTCTTTTCCGGGTCTGTGGCCACTCCGGTTGCCGAGACTATGTGGCCCAAGTAGTTAACTTCCTTGCGGAAGAGCTGGCACTTCTTCGCGTTCAGCTTCAAGTTGGTCGCTTGCAGTCTCTGTAGCACCTTACTCTGATTCTCGAGGTGATCTTCAAAAGTCTTCCCGACAATGATGATGTCGTCCAGGTATAGCAGGCAGGCATCGTAAGTCAGCCCTCTCATCACTGACTCCATAAGGCGCTGGAAGGTAGCTGGTGCGTTGCAGAGGCCAAAGGGCATAACCGTGAACTGCCAGAGCCCTTGGCCCGTCGAGAATGCAGTCTTCTCCTTGTCTCTCGGGTCTAGAGCTACCTGCCTGTAGCCCGACTTCAGGTCCAGGGTCGAGAACCACTGTGCACCAGCTAGCGTGTCCAGGGTGTCGTCAATCCTGGGTAAGGGAAAACAGTCCTTCCGGGTGACGGCGTTCAACTTTCTGTAGTCTACGCAGAAGCGCAGCTCGCCGTTCTTCTTTGTCACCAAGACTACAGGGGAACACCAAGGGCTGTCAGACTCTTCAATCACTCCCCTGGATCTCATGTCCTCCAGCATGTCTCGCACTGCCCATTGCTTCGCCAGCGGAACGCGTCTATGTGGTTGCCGAATAGGCCGGGCGTCCCCGGTGTCGATGCGGTGAAGCACTTTGTCCGTGCGGCCGTAGTCACTATCACCTTGGCTGAAGACGCGCTGATACCGCCTTAGCAGTTGTCGAACCTTCTCCAGCTGTTCTGTGGTCAGGTGGTCGGCCGCCCTCTCCACCAAGACTTCTAGCCGGGGCCCCAGGTGTTGCTTCGGCGCCGGCTCTAGTGTCTCGTCGATAGCTGTTACGCTCACCACGGGCTCGCACATTCCCAACTCCGTCCCGGCCTGGACGTCGTGATCGGCGTCCGTAGGATTTAGCAGTCTCACGGGCACCTCCTCTCGGCACGGCAGCAATGCCCTGGCTACACACAGTCCGTTTACAGGCATCTTCTGGTCCAGCATCATGTTCCTGGTTCTCTGGCCCTCCAGTCGCGCCGTCACCACCACCTCGCTCCTCGCGGGAACAACCACGTCTTCGTCCAAGACGACCCTGCAAATTCCAAGGCGCTCTTCGGGTTGACGGAGTATAACCTCTTCTCCGTTAAGCCGCAGGACCTTCTTGCCGACGTCGACCGTCGCCTCATGGCTCCTGAGGGCATCCAGTCCTAAGATCACCTCCTCAGCCACCTTCGCGACGAACACCCACAGACGCACGGCACTCCGTCCCAAGTTCAGCTCCAGCAGGGCCTCCTTCTCCACAGGCAAGGTGTCGCCCGATGCCGTGACAAGCTGGCATGGCCGGCTTGGCTTCCTTGTCGGCAAACCCTTCGCCACGTCAGGTCTGATGATGGTCACGGCCGCCCCGGTGTCCACCCGCACGCGGCACGGCTTCCCTCTTACCCAACCGTCCGCGATGAGGCTGTCATCCATACGCCGGTTGACGGCGCGCAGTGTCACTCGAGGGGATGGTGGTGATGTCGCCGACGTGGCCCTCTCCACGACGGCCCTTACTCGTTTTCCGGCTGCTCTTCCTGGTGTGGGCAGTCTCTCTGCAGGTGTCCGGGCTGTCCACACCCCAAACACAGGCCACTAGGTGTTCGCCGGCGTCCCTCAGCTGGTCTTCTGTCTCCGGCGTAGCGGACACTCCTCGTTCTCGACGTCGGGATGGATGTTATTTTGGCCGCCTCCATCCTTAATGCCGCTGTCAGCGCCTCGTGGATGGTTTTATATTCCCCGAGCATTAGGCGCTGACGAATCTCCGAGTCCCGTACCCCGTCGACAAAATTGTAGGCGGCTTCCCGGGATACGAACTCCAGTGGCAGGTCAACCAAGGCCTTGCTAGCCAGCTGCTCGATCGCAATGGCGAACTCCTGCAGCGTCTCCCCCGGCTGCTGTGACCTTGCCCTTAGCTGGCTGCGGTATGCTGCGGCTAAGCGGTGGTTCCCGAAGCGATTCTCCAGGGCTTCCCAGATGTCCTTGGGCGCCGCCGTCCTCTGCACCGCGTTTAGGACTTCCGCGGCTCTTCCCTGGAGGCTGGCTATTAACTGTGTGGCCTCCTCCTCCAGTGACCATCCGTTGTGCCTGGCCACTGTGTCGAACTGGCGGCGGAAGACCTCAAACGTTGACGCGCCGTCATACTTGGGAGGTTTGACGCGCGCAGATGTTGTGTCGCGTCCCGGCGCGTTGGCCTTCAAATCCTTCAGCTTCCTGCCGACGATGTCCTCCACCATGGCGTTCAGGGACTTGACGCTGCTGTCGGCCTTTCCCTCCAGGTTGTTTACGCGGTTGGCAAGGTCTTCGACGTCTTCCACCACGGCGTTCAGGGTCTTGGCGTTATTGTTGGCCTTTTCCTCTAAATCATTAAGGCGGTCGTCTACTTGACCCATCCGCTTGCCCAGATTCGTGACTTCATCCCTCACGCCGGCCAACTGTTCCTCAAATTTGGCGGCGAGAGCCTCGTTCGCCACCTTCACTTCCGTGGTCAGTTCGGCCATCTTTGTGGTCATTGTCGTGGCCAAGTTGTTGTTTGCCGTTTCCGTCTTCGCTGTTAATTCGGCCTTCATTTCTTCCATCTTCCCGGTGATGTTGTCGTTGGCCGTCTTCATTTGTTTCAGTTCCGCTAAAATCTTTTCTAATGCTGCCTCCATTGTGTTATATCCCACTTCTGACACCAATTGTGACTTTGTGGGTTCGTGAAATGAAAAGTCCAATTTCACCACTCAACAATGCTCTTTATTTCCACCGACTTACAGTTTAATACTTGCCAATTACACAAAATTACGTAATGCACACAATTACGATTCACCAGTTCGTCCGTTACCGTTCCGATGCACCTACACAATTACACAAATTCTTCCGTTGCAGGGCGCTACTTCACTAGCACGTCAAGCACTAACACTGACTGTCTGTCTCTCTGAAACCCTTTTTATAGGCATCTCGTCGTATTCTCGGCTTCTCTGGTTTCCAGGCGAATATTCCAGATGATAGCAGAAGGGGAGAGAAACGTCCAGGGACGGGTGACATTCCTTTAACCACCCCTCAGTTAGTGACAGAGACTAATGGGAGGCGTGGCTCAGCTCCCTCTGGTTTCCTCACAGCTGTGCCGTCATACCTTCCGCTAATTGGGTGACAATATGATGGACCACTTCACTCCCAAAGACGATCTGGAAAGTGACACAACGCAACAAGAGATACGAAAGCTCCAAGAAGAACCAATATATACACAAAACGATAGCCAGTTTACACATGAAGAAATACTTCACGCAATTGAAAGTTTCAAACCAAAGAAGGCACCAGGGGAAGACGGCATAACCAAAGATATTATACCAAGAGTCTTCCAGAGTTTCCCATCATCACTCACGACCATTTACAATAAATATTTAAATCAAGGTTTCTTTCCAAAAATATCGAAAACATCACAGATAGTACCTACAATGAAACCTGGGAAGGAAGAGAGCAACGAAGTCACAAAGTTTAGACCAATATGTCACTAAAAATTGAAGGTAAAGTGATAGAGAAACTGACGATAGATAGGGTAAATCATCACATACACACCAACAATCTCCTAAACACAGATCAGTACGGATTCATCCCACAAAATGGCTCCATAGACCCTGCGTTAGCCCTCAAAAACTTCATAAAAGTAAATCTTGAGCAGAAGTATAGTCTTATAATTACCAATCTGGATGTAAAGGGAGCATTCGACGCTGCTTGGTGGACAGGCATACTCCACAACTTGAGGAACCTAAAATGCCCCAAAAATTTATATTTGTTGGTCAAAAAGTACTTCAAAGGCAGAGTAGCCATACTTTCCGTCAATCCCAGCAGAGCAGTGAAAGAAGTGACAAATGGCTGTCCCCAGGGCTCCTGTTGCGGTCCCGGGCTCTGAAATGTCTTGTATAGTTCATCGCTAAGTTTGGAATACACGAAACGAAGCAAATTAATAGCATTCGCAGATGGTTTAATGCTGATCACAGTAGAGGAAACTAAGGACGTTGCAGAAATGTATGCGAATACAGATCTAAAGCAAATAGAAAATTGGTTAAAACAGTACAAGCTCCATTTCAATATCAGTAAATCAAAAGTTATCCTGATTTCAAGGAAAAGAAAAGAACAAAACTGCAAAATAAGCATATATCTGAATAACAGGATCATAGAGCAAGTAACACAATTAAGGTATCTAGGAATACTATTTAATAAGAAACTGAATTTTAACATGGATATAAAACAGGTAACAGATAAATGCGTAAAACTTATAAACGCACTAGCGAGGACAGCCAAGCAGAACTGGGGTTTAGGCCAAGAAGCCCTTCGAACAATCTTATAAAGGCGCTGTACTTCCGATGATGCTATATGGCGTGCAAGTATGGGAAGAAGGGATCCTAAAAAGAAAGAACATGCTCATATATCAACGGGTACAAAGACTAATGAAGATAAACATTGCTAAAGCATATAGAACTGTGTCATATGAAGCGTCCTCTGTTTTGGCAGCAACCAAGCCAATAAACATAAAGATTCAGGAAGTACTAGAGATGCATAAATTAAAAAATGAGAAATCGACATTAATTGAAGAAGTCCGAAACTAAGCGAGTGGCCACATTCTTCGGAGAGAATCCGTGTTCAAGAAGTACAGGAAGACATGCAGTACAACAAAAAGATTTATACCGACGGAAGCAAGATAAATAGAAAATTTGGAGCAGCAGCAGTCATTTTCCAAAAATGAGGAAGAGGTTAAAAAGCTCAAGTACAAACTTGGTGAGTACTGCTCCAATAACCAAGCAGAACAACTAGCAATTATAGACGGACTCCTAGCAATAGCCAGTAACAGTTAAGAGTTTACAGTGGAAAATATATTAGGCGTAGTGAACACGGACAGCCAGATTACAGTAGACCTTCTTAAGTACAGTCAAATCCGAAGCAAAGCTATAGAAGAAATAAAGGCCAAGATCAAGCATCTGCGGAACAACGGCTGGACCATTCACATAAAATGGGTAAAGGCACGCGCCTGGGAAAACACTATGAAACGTGTAGACCTCACAGAGAAGCACCCCTGGCGGATTATCCGTTCCTTACGGAAGGATAAAAATCAGCACCAGCATCCTCTCCATGGCACTCGAGGGAGACTCGCCTTTGAATCCCAAGAGAATGCCACAGGCTTCGCAGATTATGTAGAGTCTCAGTTCGAGCCACGGGAAGACCCACAGGATGATAAGTTCACCGAGCTCGTGGAGGAGGCGGTGGAATACCTCTATGAGGACCCCATCCACCATGCAATGTGACCCATATCCCCATTGTCACCCCCAGACAGGTGGCAATGCAAATCCGCAGCCTCAAACCCAATAAATCCGCAGGGCATAACGGTGTTACGGCACTCATGCTCCGGAACCTTCCTAAAAGAGCCGTGATTCATTTCACGTGGATTTACAATGCATGCCTTTACTTCGGCTACTTTCCAACTTGTTGGAAGAAGGCGAGGGTGGTCTGCATTCTTAAGCCCAGCATGGATCCGCTCTTCCCATCCAGGTACCGCCCCATCAGTCTCCTCCCAATCGTCTCAAATGTTTTTGAGCGATTGCTCCTGGCCAGCCTGACCCCTCTATTCGAGGAAAGGCATCTCCTACCGGATCACCAGTACGGGTTCCGTCGGGGCCACTCCACGACCCTACAGCTGCTGCGACTGGTGGAAAAGGCTGCCCTGGGTTTCCAGGACAACCTCAAAACCGTCGCGGTAATCCTGAACGTGATCAAGTCCTTCGCCACAACGCAGCACCAGGGCTTGCTGTAGAAGCTCAAGGAAGCACACCTC
The DNA here is from genome assembly GCA_030765055.1 of Mantis religiosa. Taxonomy (NCBI): domain Eukaryota; kingdom Metazoa; phylum Arthropoda; class Insecta; order Mantodea; family Mantidae; genus Mantis; species Mantis religiosa. The sequence continues at coordinate 177,768,854 of CM060950.1, forward strand.
CCCACCCCATACCTCACCCTGATTAGTAGTTTCCTCCGGGATCGAACCTTCAGGGTGCGGGTCGAAGGCAAAATCTCCTCCGTCAGACCCATAGCGGCTGGAGTCCCGGAAGGCAGTGTACTGTCGCCGTTACTCTTTGCTGCCTACATGTCTGACTTCCCAACATAACCTCGCACTGTCCTGCGCCAATATGCTGGTGACGTCCTCAACTTTGTACAGAACAAAAACGTCCGTTACTGCCTCCCTCAGCTGCAGTGATCACTCCGGGCCATCGGCACGTGGAGTGAGAAGTGAAGGATGGCCATTAGCCCACGAAAGAGCTCTGCCTTTCTGCTGGGGAAGATACTCCGCTGGCGCCCGGAAGGAGACCTGCGGTTGAGGCGGAGAAGGACCCCTTGGGTTCGGTCCGCCAAATACCTGGGTGTCCGACTGGACCGCTGCCTCACCTTTACCCCACAAGTCCGTGAAAAAATCAGCCTCGGTCATGCAACACTCAGGAAGTTATACCCCATATTCCGGTCAACCATGCCCACTCGCCTCAAACTACAAGTGTATCGTGCGATCTTCCCGCTTCTGATCCTGTATGGATGCGAGATATGGGGCTCGGTGGCTCGTACCACCATCCGCAGACTGCAAGCCGTATAGAAATGGGCGCTCAGGAGGATCTACGATACCGAACGTACGTTTCCATCACACATCCTACACACCAATTCTGGCATAACTTACGTTGAGGACGGTGTGCGTGAACGTTCGCGCACATTGTATGCCAAAATCACACCTCATCCCAACCAACGAGTAAATACACTAGGTCAATATGATCACCGTGCACCAAGAAGGAGAAAGAGCTATCGCCTTCCTAAGGACGCCCTTAGGTGGTGTGTTCGGCCTCTCGTCCCTTCACTGCCATATTCCGTCCGTCTGGGGCTGGATTTGACTTGTCGGCTGACCCCCGCCAGTAGAGTCCCCCCAGGTGTGACCAGAACACGACCCGAAACTAAATGTTCCCCAGCCACCCGACCTCTCGCTCCTGGCCCCGCCACACTGAACGGACCCTGCAAGCAGGCCGTTCCTGGCGTGGTGGCATCGGGCACTGGCTTCCTTCCTGGACACTTATCCCGCCACCAGGAGCAATAGCAGAATTCGAATCTGGTCCATCATCTTACAAAGGACATCAAAGCTTTGAGAAAAGACAAAATCTATAAAACCGTACGGGTTAATCCGCTCAGCGGATAGGTACCGTGGCGCTCTGTCCGCCGTCCGGGAGCACCCGGACGACTTGTTCTCGCTTATGACTCATGGCCTCATGGCGGGACTACGCGGGAACGTACTGGCAGACTAGTTGGCAAAGGAGGCTGCACAAGAAGACAACGGGGAGATTATCTATAGCGAGATACCCAGGACACACATAATCAAGGAGGCAGAAGAGAAAGGACTGCGTAGTTGGCAAGACCAGTGGGAGAACACAACAAAAGAAAGAAACAACAAAATGTTCTTCTCTTCTCTGCAAGAACGACTAAATCTGAGGATCCCACTCAGCGGTCAGACTACCGCCATCCTAACTGGACATGGCAAGACAGGGACTACTGCAACAGATTCAAAATAGCGGAAAGTGCAATGTGTAAATGTGAACTGCAGAACCAAACAGTGAATAATTTAATATACTATTGTCCTCTTCTGAACAGTGACATATTAGAACTAAAATAAAATATTAGACTGAGAGGTGGACAGTGGTCGGCAACAAACAGTGATCTAATCAAGCGCTACCAAAAACGATTTTTAAAATTCTTTAACGAAATACACTTCGAAAAATTGTAAAGCATAGTAAAAACTATTGTCTGTATCGTACATTGAAAACTTGTAAACTTGTAACACTTGTAAAACTTGTAATTACTACAACTAGCTAAAATAAGTTTAAGGAAAGCATGCAGTGTTACGGAGGAATGCATGTCATGTTACGATGTAACGGAGCATGCAGTGTTAATAAATAAACAAATTAAAAAACACATACATACACATGCATAGCAACACATATGCGTACACACATAAATACATACACACATGCATACACACGTGCATACACACATACATACGTCCAAACATAAGCTCATACATACGCACATACATACGCACATACGCACATACATACATACAGACAGACAATGAGTTAGCATGATACAAGATAGCTATGCGTAAAAGAAATGTTTAGACGAGGGAAAAGAAACATGCTTAGGACAGGTTGAGGAGGTAAGAATAGAGGAACTTAAAAAAAAGAGAACGGACGCCAATAGCGAAACCAGAACTAGGTTAAAGAATGATAACAGAAAACAAGTAAAGAGCTATATTAGGTTAGGTTAAAGGGGTGGAATAGAGGACCTTAAGAAAAGGGAACTGTTATGTTAAAGATGCACCAATGATTCCTGGAGCAAAGAACCCAAGGTTAAGGATGAAGTAAAGGAACCTAAGGACAGCAATATCCTAGGTTAGGTGAGGTTACACTGAAGGCGTAGGTCAAATGATTACGAATGAGAGGAGACGTATTGAAATGCTTGTAAAAATACATGATCTACAGCAAGTCAAATACTGTCGAAGTCAAATAAGTACAACCAAAAGATAGTAAATACACCGAAAAGTCACTAAATACGTCCCAAAAGCATCTAAGTACACCAAAAGTCATATATGCATCCACGAAGCTGGTAAAAATAAACTAAATAGGTTTAATATAATAAACTATATAAATCCTTTAAATACATAGATTACGCATGGAGCCGACCTGGGCACTTTTGTGTCTGCGCTGGGACACTCCTGACTACCCCATTCTCATTGCCCAGTTATGGCTAAACATGTCATTTTCTGGAGGCTATTTGGTTTACTACTGACTATTCCTTGGCCTGAATTCTTCCACTAGACAATTGCAGTATAGGTCAACAGTGATCTAATGATCATTGTGTATATCCACGTTACCACTGCCGGGTTTAGACCTCATGCTGTTTCGACTGCCCTCTTGCACGCGTACAATTGGTTTTCAGCTCGGTTCGTATTTCTCTGTATATGTGGATTCCCGGCTAGTCTTTTGTCTAATATTACACCAAGGTGCAACACCTATTCTTCCATACTTGATTTGTAATGTCAACAGCCTGTCCTACTGAGACTTCTGCCTCCATTGGTTCACCTTGAGCTTACTCCCGGGTCTTCTCTATTGGAGCTTCCTTGGCTTCCCTCAATTTTTCTCTTTGTGAAAACGGTTCTTTAAAGGATGCGATGTTTTCAAACATAATAGGATTTCTGCCCCTTCTGGGGTCCTGACTGACTTTCTCAGCATCCGTGATGAGGCATACAGCCAGACACTTTCCTCCCGCAACTCAGGCTCTCTGTAGCAGAAACCATGCCCCTCAGACATCCATCCAAGTGTCAGTCCCTGGTCCAACCTAACCATGTTTCGAGGTTTCAATGTCGAATTAGGTCACCAGAGCTAAGGAAGGGAAACCTGCAGTACTGCAAGCGTCAGTTAAGCCTACCGTTAAAGCCTGCGTCCCGTTTACCTGCAACCTATCTGGCAGAATTAGAAGAGTTCTTGTCAAGTACATCAGGAACATCCACAAGTTACCTCCGAGGATTAAACACCTGTTGAGACCGGTGAAATACAAGCTGGACTTCCAAGTTCCCTCTGAATGTGGGACACCATATATAGGACAACCCGAAAGGCCCATCGCTACCGCAATAAACGAACATGAACGGAGCATTCGTTTCATGCAACCTGAGAAGTCTGGACTGGCCAGAGCATTGCTTTGATAAGGGCCATAGAACCAACTTTCGGGAGGTGACCATCTTGGCAAAACGCAGCTGTTAGTGGGAGCAGAGAGTTACGGAGACTTTGGCCACTTCCTCCGAGAGGAGCACGGTTAATCGTGATGCTGGATTTCAGTTCAGCTCCTCCTGGATACCGACCTTAAAAATGGTAATCAATCGGCTTAAGAAGCACAGATCTATAGAGCTTGATCATAAAATTAAGTAGTTACGTTTCTATGACCTAATTAGTTTTCTACACTTGCGCCATCTCCTGACGTGGTATTTAATTTACTGCAGTATTTTGTTCCGGGATGCGAGTATTGGTAATGTTTTGTCGCTGTTGATAGTGTTTATAACATTTCTTATAAATATCCTAATGATTTCTAATCGTATTGTCACCTGACTTGTTTCCCGAGAATATCATGAATATTTTCGTCGCCAGGAAAGCTTCAGATCTTATTTTAACTGTTCCGATTGTTCTATAATCTATTATGTGTTCCGTTTCTTATAATCTTTTTTTCTTACTTCCACCTTTAAACCACGTTCTACTAGTAAGTATATAATGTGAATCCTACTTCACTAAAGAGGATGGCAAATGTTGTAGCAAAGTCTGAAATTATGACATCAACTTAAAACCTACGCTATAAACTGGATTATTATGTGATGTCTACTAAAAGTGATGCACAGGACCAACAGATGAAGCTATTACCAGTTCTTACTACAAAGCTAATGCCATAATAAGTATTGATTCAGAGAGATGCGCTGAAAAACCTTCCTTCACCATCAAGTATTATGATTTCGAATACCGATTTTTTAGAGTAACTGCAAAAGAAGACTGAATATGGGCTTAGTAAATACCATAATGGTGCGCTTTGGCATTACCAGTTAGACCCCGATTGTAAACTAGCCAGGAGTCATTTCTTTAAAGATGCCCGACGGAATTAGGGGCGAAACGTCAGGTGTTACCTCATCGACCGGACCACTGCCCACAAGCCCAGAAACTACCTTTTGCGGGATTAACGCCAGTCGTGAGCGCCTAATCATGTATCTTAGTGAGATTTCCATCATTACACACAATAAGAGCATCATATGTAATTGACAAAACTATATATTGGACACAAATGTGGATTTGAAACTCTTCCAGGTAAAGCATTTAGGCACTGACTTAGATTTTATGGTTTCCTATACCAAATGATCTTGGTAGTTATGGTGGATGCTGTCAAAGGTTACCTGGTAGTTGGACAAAGACTGCCCATGGAGTTTCAGCGGTTGACCTGGAGGTCGATATACCCTCTGTGCTCGCAGTCTTCGCAGATAAATTCACTTTCAAATGCCCAAGGAGCCTATTACGTGAAGTGAAATGCTTTAGCGCTCTTGGGTGTAACGCTATAGTTCTCGATCCCAATTTTGATTATCTTGAAGAATAAGCTTCAGGGTATTTCTGGTACCCTGCAGCTTGTAGATGACTGCCGGAGGCGTCCTTTGAAGATTCGTATTAGAAAACTTTGGTTATGTTCTTTGTGTAAGGGTTAATTATTCCTTAAATTTGCATGACCTCTGATCATATTTAAGTGCGTGTGCTGGTTATGGGGACTGCTGGGACTTGTAGGGTAGCGGCGGTTGAAGACACTTATATTATTCTTTGCACCCCTATGAGGGCAACGTTTTTTTTTTAATTTACGTCCTCCAAAGTTAAGTCATATCAGACGATGAATGAAATAGGTGAAATAATGCTCAACTGAGTCCGGGGTCCATGGAGCTTCGAGTTACCCGACATTCGTCTATCAGGATAAAGGAAAACCCCGGAAAAACTTATGCAGGTAACTTACCCTAACCGAGATTCGAACTCGGGACCTCTTGAACGTGGGGCAGACACGCTACCATCTGCGCTACCGAGGCGGACAAATATGAGGGCAAAGGAATGACCACTCACAGCTCATTTTGGTAGCAATATTACGGCATGCATTGCCATGCAACTATATTGCCTTCCTTATTCAGATATGATGTAGCATGCAAAGAGTGCAGCTGTTAACAATGTGTTAGGTGTTACCAGCTGTTCGTTGCACGTATCCTGAGGAAGATATGCCTACCATTAACTATGTTCATGATAACAGCAGCATTCATATTTCAGAATTTACCCGAGGTTGGATAGAACAACTTCCTGGAGTTTCTCCTCTCCCTTGGCCAGCCAAATCACCGGATCTAAATCCCATTGAACACATTTGGGCTATTATGGTTAACGCATTGGATAGCAGGGCAGAAAAAACTCTTGAGAGCCTCGAGGATCACGTTCAGGAAGTATGGCATAACATGCGCATAAATGATATCATATTTGTGAATCTCTCGTCGCTTTTCTTTCTAGGAGGTTTACCGGGTACTAAGCTATTAAGCGTTTGTTCCCTATCCCATATTATTGCCATCCATGTTTAATCTAATATTTCCAGCCCTTCCTTTCTTCATATGCACTTCTTTTTTACTTTATATTATAATATATATATATTCTTTTCCTTATTTAACCGCTTGTTACTGTTTCCGTTTATTTTACTATCTTTTTTCTTTAGTTTCATATATATACACACGATACACATAAACATCCATGCCCAAGGTGGGACTCCAACAAGTGACCCTCTACGCGGCGGAACGCTAGAGATATACGCTCTAATGACCGTGGCTACGAGGGCCGGCCGTCTTAGGCATTTAGATAAATCAAACAGTTTAGAAATTGGTTTCAGTTTTGCCAATGTATTAAATTTTCTTTTAAAAATTATCCTATATTTTCTGTCTCAATAATTATCAAGCATAAAACAAATTAAATTCCAGAGTGAAGTTAAGATTTAAGCATAACACTTATCAGACAATGAATTCAACATTCAATTGGAACCTCATATAATAAAATGTCCAATTTACTACAGAGTGTTCAGCTTAAACCAGTGTAATGTCATCCTCTTCCTTCTCCTCCCCCTCCTTCTCCTCCCTCTCCCCTCTTTATTATTATTATCATTATCATCATTATCATCATTATCATTATTATTATCACTATCATTTACACAAAAACTTCAGAACGAGATATGTATTTTGAGATTCACGTTTCTTCAGTGCATTATTTATTTGAAATAGGCATTGAACACTATTAGCTATACCAATAAATGTGCAACACACACACATATATATAGATAAAACAATTATTATTATTATTATTATTATTATTATTATTATTATTATTATTATTATTATTATTATTATTATTATTATTATTATTATTATTATTATTATTATTATTATTATTATTATTATTATTATTATTATTATTATTATTATTATTATTATTATTATTATTATTATTATTATTATTATTATTATTATTATTATTATTATTATTATTATTATTATTATTATTATTATTATTATTATTATTATTATTATTATTATTATTATTATTATTATTATTATTATTATTATTATTATTATTATTATTATTATTATTATTATTATTATTATTATTATTATTATTATTATTATTATTATTATTATTATTATTATTATTATTATTATTATTATTATTATTATTATTATTATTATTATTATTATTATTATTATTATTATTATTATTATTATTATTATTATTATTATTATTATTATTATTATTATTATTATTATTATTATTATTATTATTATTATTATTATTATTATTATTATTATTATTATTATTATTATTATTATTATTATTATTATTATTATTATTATTATTATTATTATTATTATTATTATTATTATTATTATTATTGCTGCTGGGTGGACTGCTTAAAGGTAGGATTATACGTTATTACATTCATCGTCTCCCGTCGCTGGAGGGGAACGTTGGTCAGATTGATTCGCAGGTAAACCTGACCTTTGCTCTCACCAGGCTAACCTAACCGATCATAGATATTTGTTCCCCTTGCCTCTCCAACCCTCTCGTCCATCGGAAGACTTTTGCACGTCTGTATGATACCTGCTAGGTGGATTCGGTGAGACAAAGAAGGATATGGAAACTTAATTGTTCTTTCACACTGGCCGTATGTAGACTAAATTGTGGAAACATAGAGTCAGACTGAAAAATTCAATGCATAGCCAGGATTTGAACCACGGATCTTCTGGTTTCCGTCCAGCCGCTCCAACATTGAGCTACTATAGCCAACGTGCCGACATGATATTAAATTCTCCAACTGACTCGTATTTTTCCGGTAAACCACTTAGGAGTTCTCATAAACACATGAGACAACTACCTTAATGGCGACTTACAACATGTAAGTACTTTAAGGCCCGGGCTTTATAGTTAACCACTATTAGGTTAATTAATGGAAAAATTCCACAATTTAGCCTACACACAGCCAGTGTGAAAGAACAATTAATTTTTCTATTAATTGACTTAATAGTGGTTAACTATAAAGCCCGGGCTTTAAAGTACTTACATGTTGTAAGTCGCCATTAAGTTAGTTGTCTCATGTGTTTATGAGAACTCCTAAGTGGTTTACCGGGAAAATACGAGTCAGTTGGAGAATTTAATGTCATATCGGCACGTTGGCCATAGTAGCACAATGGTAGAGCAGCTGGACGGAAACCAGAAGATCCGTGGTTCAAATCCCGGCTATGGGATTGAATTTTTCAGTCTGACTCTACGTTTCCACAAAGAAGGATATATCTCCCATCTCTGTCGCTCGCTAGCCGTGGAACTGGCAACGCCAAGAGAGTACGATAACCGTATTGGCTCAACCGATGTTCATTCTTAATTTTTAGCTACTCTAGTTAGTAGGTAAAGGATATGAAACCGGCATGCATTGCATATGAGTTACATGACGCGCTGAGCAACCCTGACTGTTTAGTTGTAGATTGTTTTTGCAAGTGTGTATGCCCTTTTTAATGCCTGCTTATGTAGACGTCGTTTTCCATATTACTGGATAGTATCCAACAGAGCTAAAAGCTTACCAATATATCTATAAAAAAATGGATCTCGCAGTTAACAAGCATAACTATGAGAACTCCTAGTGGTTCACCGGGAAAAACACTAGTCAGTTGGAAAGTTTAATGTCATGTTGGCATGTTGGCCATAGTAGCTCAATGGTTTAGAGCGGAAACCAGAAGATCCGTGGTTCTAATCCCGGCTACTGCATTGAACCCCTTCATTATTGCTTATGCCGAAGATGAAATCTTTTTAACCGGAAGGAAGTAGGGACAAAATGTAAAAAATAAAACAACGTAGGATAGATGTACTTACATCAGCTAGAGTTTTAGTTAAAGAATCCAACCTCAGATTTGGTCCGCAGAAATTGGGCTACATTATTTTTTCAAAGATCTGCTAAAACGAAATCCAATAATTAAATGAAACATTAAAGGCATAATTATGAAGTCACCAAGCACTTAGGATTTGTTGTGAATGGGAGGTTTGTGTTTAGAAAACATGTTGAACATGATTGGAATGGACCGGATTAAGCTACGGAGGAGACTCGGCACGGAGTTCCAGTCTTGTTCTTGTTCAACCGGTAAGGACACAATCCGTGACAATTATGCTGAAATTTAGCACTTATAAAAGCTGAACTTGAATTACATGTTACCACTACACCATCTTTCTTATAGGTAACATGTGGTGCGGGTTTGTGAACAGAAAGAATGAATAACATTAAATTGCAGAACGAAATTAAAAGTTTCCAAAGAAATTTGTTATTACCACATCCTGGAGCTACATACACCAGCGCAAATGATGTTACTCATAACAGGACCCTGAATTTTAGCCATAAATTCGTGAAGTTATTTGTGCGTGCGGCAGGGGCGGCTTCTGAGGTAGTGCCGCTGCGCCATGGCACCATCTGTATGAAAACGAAAGAAAGAGAATGTATAGGAATTGCGCAAAAAAAAAAAAAAAAAAAAAATTGTATCTGAGTGTCTGCTTGAGTGTCTGCTCCCTCGTGTGAATAGGCGCGTTAAACGCAAGCGCTCTGTCCTGATTGTTTTCCGTGGTTTGGTGCCAATTCCAGAACGGCACCGTCTACGCTCATAAGCGCCTCTGTTAAGGGCTAGCATATCTGCTTATACACGGCTTCTTATGGGAGAAGGTAGTGCCGAGATTTCTCTGACACATAGCTTACGCTTTATCCGCTAGAGTGCAGCAAAGCACGGGACTTAAGATACCTATCTCTCTGTCGCGAAATCGTACACGAACGCTTCGTATCACATTCTCCATGAACTGTATTATCAAACTTTTACAGTGCACATTATACCTGTGCGTAACAAGAGTACGGATGTAATAAATATCTATTTCCGTTTCCCTGTACGTTCTGTTTGGTACAGTATATTATAAAATAGGATGGATTATTGATAACATTACCTAAATCGCTCAAAATTGGTACACATATTTATATTTTAACAACCCTTATTTTTATTTATTTATTCATTCATTTATTATTTATTCATTCATTTATTATTTATTAATTATTTATTTGTTTATTTATTTAATTTATGTATTCATTTGTTTATTTATTTATGGCACCGCCAATACAATGCCTCACCGGCCGCCCCTGGCGTGCGGTCTAGATTGTGAATTGAGTTATTCATTAACTCCTGCTGTTGGTAAACAGAGAAAGAGAGAGGAAAATGGACCTTCAGCGTCTAACGTTAATGCAAACAGACACAGTAAATTTTGTCATGATCTGTGCAACATGATCGTGGGAGAAAACATCCCCTTCTGGAAAATAGAAAATAGTAACTTCAAGCAGTTTTTAGAAAAATGTACAGGAAAAAAATATTGACACCCAACTCCACAATATGCACGGAATTCCTAAAGCTGTGCTACGAAGACACTTCAGGATATTAGAAACTTCGTGTCCGACAACAGAATATGGTTTACCATAGACGAAACGACAGGTTGTATGGGAAGGACTATTGGTATACTATGTGTAAACCTTCCAATGAAATGATTTTATTACTACCAGAGCTACTAGAAAGAGTACACCATTCAACTATCTTTAATATTTCTGAGTTACATTTATGGCCGGATATTGTTAAAAGGCAAAATTTTCTGCTATTTACTGATGGGACCTCATACATGCAAAAGGCAGCAAAGAAATTACAGAAACTGCAGCCAGAAATGTGCACGTAGCATGCATTATCTGCAAGGAGTCGCTAAACATGTACGATCCTCATTTCGAAATGTAGACAGTTTCATTTCTCACTTAAAGAAAATATTCCTGAAATCGCCTGCAAGATTGAGAATCATTAGACCAGCAGAACCACAAATCCCATTACCTCCAAAACTTATTGGGACAAGATGTGGTACATTGTTGGATGCTGTACTGCATTATGCAAAATTCTGCCATTGACTCCGAACAAAATGCTTGAATACAACAATCAATGTACCATATGTCAGAGCAACTACTAAGTAACATCTAGTTCATTGATAATAATTTCGGAGAACTGTCAAGATGCATCACTCTTCTAGAAGGTGAGAATATAGAAATACTATCAGACTCGTATAGGAATTGTGCATTGTGAAAGTCAATTTCAAGACTTTCTTTTAAATCACGTCATCCAACGTTATGTCACGTCAGACGATGAACGAAATGGGTGAATGGCTGGCCCCGTAGCTCAGTCGGTAGAGCACCTGCCTACCGTGCTAGGGGGTCCCGGGTTCGATTCCCGGCGGTGGGGGTGGGGATTTTTCTCCGTCCAAGATAATTCCCCATCATCCACAGAGTCTGGAAGTATGAATGAGAGTGTGAATGTGTGCGTGATGTAATGATTAAAAACCAAAAGATAATGAGTCAACACCTTCGGTATGTTCCAAAGGAGAACGGCCGCCGATATGACCATAGTAGTTAAAGGCGGGGTATAAATGGAACAAGCAAGAAGAAATTGGTGAAATGACGCTCAGTTGAACCCAGGTTCCACAGAGTTTACAGTTATGCGACATTCATCTTTTAAGATAAGGGAAAACCCCGAAAAAGCCGTATCCAGGTAACTCACCTGAGATTCCAACTCGGGACCTCTTGAACGTGAGGCAAAAACGCTACCATCTACGCTACCGAGCCGGGTGATTTGAAGACGAAATACTTATAGATGTGCAGCAAAACTAAAACGTGTTCCACTCTGTGTAGAATTCCGGATGGACTACAAGTTCTAGAGAAAATTATGGTGCACTAAAAGGAAACAGTAGTATCTAATTTTGGTTTAAATTTGCCCCAGTCACATCATGCGATGTAGAGAGAAGCTTTACCCAATAAAGGGCACATCTGGAGGAGAACAGAAGTTCATCTTCATTTGAAACCTTCAGAATGTATATTGTTGTTCACTATAACAAGGCATATGCATAGACATAATGTAGTATTGTCACAACGAATTAGCTTTTCATTTACTGTGCATATGGTTTATATTAATGATTCTTATTTTTATATTCATATATCTGTGTATTTGTGAATAGATGTGCCATCAATTCTATGACACTGCGTGACTACGCTTGATAGATTGCAGCTGTCTGTGACCTTGATTGTATGAGTACGAGCGCGACTGCATGGCACTCAACCCCTACCCTGTATTTACGAGACCAAGTACCGTGTAACCAGGCACGTATTCAGAAGTCAATTTCCGGGGGGGTTCAAAAATCTACGTTGAATTATTTGCTTTTAATAATTAATTAGGGATGTAATTTTATCATGTTAGTAAAACTAAAAAGAGATGTAATATATTACATTCACATTACTTTCTCCACCCAATCTTCTACAAATTGTTCTCAGAAAAGCTTGTTTTCGTCTTGCTTCTTTGGATAAAGTCTATAGAAAGACCTTTAATTGCACACTTTTGTTCTTATACCTGGGATAAAGTGATATAAGCAGCAATCAGATATTTAAAAACGGACCATAATTGATGCATTTGAAGTATTAGTTCTCATTGAATGAAAAAGGTAATAGGATCTTAGAAGTTAAAAATTACATACCTTTAAGTAAGTATCTGAGAATTTTAATCACTAATAAATAATATATCGGAATTAGTTAACTTTGCAATGCATTATTATAATTGACATTATTTGTGTATTTTAACGAGTTACTTCTGCAGTAACTTTTCGTTTATCTGTTAGGTTTAGAATAGTTATACAGACTTCACTTCCAGTAAAGCAAACTTCAGGGTTTATCCTCAGAAAATTCACAATAGGCATTCTATTTGTTATGCAGCTATCTTAAATATGTAGTGTTTAAATTAAAATCATTGAAGCCATTTTCGGACGATTTTATTGAAAGTCTTCGTTTCGCATCCTTGAAAGATAACGAAATTAAATCCTACATTTTATATTCCTCCAATATTTGGGTTCTGGACATTTATTTTTAAGTTTTTTCCCCCTGTTCTGGTGTCCTCAAAACTTGCATTCCTGATGACATCTCAATATTAACTTTTTAAATGGAATGTAACACGTTTGTGCTTACTAAGCACGTGGTAGAAGCAATAAACATTGATCCCGTACTCCCGTACACTGACATGAGTCTCTCTGGTTCTCACAATTTCGCAACTCATATAAAGCACGATTGCTCCATTGCGTATCGTCATCAGGCAAACTGTTTGGTTATAAATGATTTCAACTGGAGCCCGCCTCCATAGTTTGGTGGTAGCGTGTCTGACTCCCAGTGAAGAGATCTTGGCCAACCTTGCCGCATAAGGGGAAGGAGGGTTTACCTCCACCCACTGTCTGCGAATATAAGACGCAACGTTCCATTATGTAGAGAGAGCGAGAAAAAGAGAAATGCTTTCATGAGGAGGTGGGGTGAAGTGAAAAAAACTCCACCTTTGCTCATATGAGCGCAAGTTGGGCACCGCAGAAGCGATTTCCAATCGAGATCAAGAGTTTTCTCAATAGGACTTTTTACAGGGTATTCCCTTATCTTAATAAGACGATTGTCGGGTAAATCTTATGTTCTAGTCGCTCTAGACTGATGTGATGGTATCACCCGTTTTATTTACTGCCCAATATGATTATCCAGTTAAAGTATTAAAAATAAATAAATAAAATACTAGGTTTCTTATGAAATTATGCAACGAGCAATTTTGAGACTGTTAAATGTGCATAACAATTGTTATATAGGATGAGATGTTTCGAAAATAGCTGATACGAGGGAAGTAGAAATTGCGGGAGTTGCGTATTTTATGAGCTCCACGTTCTCTTTTAACCTGATGTTTTTATCTATGATAACCTGGTTTCTTAGTTAAATAATCATGGAAATTAAAGAGGTGTTTATCGCCTTTTCCCCAAAAAATCAAAATTGTCGTGTCTCAAACATGCAGCATTTTAATCGTAATCAATAGACATGTTTCTGAGAACAGAAAATTGACGAAAGTTCTTCCATCCAAAAGAAGATATTCACTCACTTTAGTCAATGACCCTTGTTTCAGTTTAAATAACTCATTTCTGAAGACAGTCCTGAGGGCAAGCAAGAGGTGCACAGTCGGGAACAAAAGAAAGAGTCACAGTTTCAAATTTATTTGATCATTTAGTCATTTGTTGCTAATATTTTTCTCAGAAATGTTTATTTCTTGTGAAACTATTTATTATTATTTTTTCATAAAATTACTTATTAAGATTTTAGTTAATTGATGGAAATTAATCATTTCTTCACACTAGCCGTACATAGGCTAAGGTTTACCATAGATAGAGTCCACATGAAAAATTCAATGCCACGGCCGGGATTTGAAACACAGATCTCCTGATTTCCGTCCAGTCGCTCTTACCCATTGAGCTACCATGACCAACTTGCTGTCATGACATTCAATTCTTCATTTGCCTCGTATATTTCCCCGGTAAACCACTAGGGGCTCTCGCATTCCAGATACCCCGTTTATGGCGACTTACGATTGTAAGTACTTGCATTGTAAATACTTACAATGGTTAAGTCGCCACAAACGGTGTATCTCGGATGCGAGAGCCTCTAGTGTTTTACCGGGAATATATACGAGTCAAATGAAGTAACAGCGAGTGGACGAAAACCAGGAGAACCGTGGTTCAAATCCCGGCCGTGGCATTGAATTTTTCATGTTGATTCTATCTACTTATTAAGAGTTTTCATTGCACTAGGCGGCCTTGTTTTTTACAGTGAATAGAGACGTTAAGAAGAGAAACTTAAATAAACTTTTTCAATTCATTTTAAACTTCGTTTTATTTCAACCATTTATTTATTAAAGGTTCGAAATGACAATTCATTTGGGGGGGTCCGGACCCCCTGGACCCCCCCTTAAATACGTCCCTGCGTGTAACCCCATCAATACTGAATTGTTGTATTGCATTTTTGACTAAACTTCCGAGCCCTAGTCATAACTACCGGTATTTGGCCAATAGACCTGATGAATAAGCTAAGAAGTGCAATGTTTTCGATTACAAAAACACCTGTAAGAAAGCTGAACATGTGACACTATTCCAGAATTCAAAAGAGACTTAATTATTCAATGTTAGAACGAATGGAATAATGTAAATCAGGGAAGAGGTACGTCAGGTATTTGTTTACAAATATAGGTTAAAGACTGAACATAAAACATTTCAATTTCACTACAGGAGTTTCTCATTGCGCAATTGAACATTTCTCATATAGGTCTTATTGGAAAAAGTAAAAAGCGGAGAAGAAGCAGTTAAACAATTTGTAATATTTAAGATAATCGTGAATCATATTGTTTGAGCGTGACAAATATATAAATAAAGTTTACTAAACCAAAGAAAATTTAGGTCTTTTTTGAACAGAACAAATTTTGAAAGATACAAAAATATAATTTCTTTTGAATTCGTTGGCTGTGAAAATTAGTGACTGAACATGGGAAGGATGATAATAGTAGAAGTAGTACCAGTACATTTGGGAGAAGAGGAAGAAACAATTAGTAGAATTAATGTCATTAATAATAATACGGAACAATAACTACATAAATCAACGTTAAGAAGAGGGAGAAGAGTTAGATGAAATTGACCGACAGCCAGACGCAACAGAGAAATGAGTATGTGGCTAAAATAAAGACAATTAAGAGTAGATGTATAAGAATACTGTACGAGAGATAAAGGGAAGAAGCAAAAGCCGTGAGGGGAGCAAACATGGAGATAGGACTTGTCCCGAAGATTACAGAGGCTTCCGAGAACAGTAACATGTACAATAACCAAAGTATGTTTATGAAATCGATAGCTGCAAAGGGAGTGGTTAATGCGCTCTCGGAATTAGTACCCTCAAGGGCCTTGTAATGAAAACTAGAGGTGTTTTAGTGAAAGTTGTTAAGGAAATGTAGATAGAAAAAAGGAGTGTGGTAGTGTAAATAGATATAAAAGAAATTAAAATAACAAATTTATTGAATTAAAATAATGTAAAATATATTATATAAAATTAACTAATATATTATATAAAATTAACTAATATATTATATAAAATTAACTAATATATTATATAAAATTAACTAATATATTAATTAACTAAAATTAATATAAAATGGATTGAAATAAAATCAGTGATAAAGAAATTTAGATATTTTAATTGTATTAAAATATAGTAATTTGATAATAAATTATTAGCGAAGTAATGTGTTATTAACTTATTTAGCACTAATATGATTAAAATTATTTATAACATTTTTAAACCAATAAAAACAAAGAACTGTAGGTAAGAAAAGGAAATAAATATAAATGAAATGAAATAAAATATATTAATCCGGATTATTTTATTATTGGCGATGTCATTTATTATTAAATTTTTAGTGGTGATAAGAATAAAACTGATTATATCAATATTTCAAATTACTCATGAGAAACCATGTTACAAAAATATGGCCAATGAAATAAATATATGTAGATAAAGTAAATTAAAATATATCAGTTTTGATTATTTGATAATTATTGAATTAGTAATATTTTAAGTGTTCATAAGTAGATGAATTGTTTAAGAAGTATAATTAATATGATTTTCCATAAACTTTTCTAGGTTATGTTGAATATTTAAATAATATAATAAAATGAAAAGTAAGTATTCATTGTATTAAAGGACTTATAATATTAAATTTCGATATTACCAGTTCAGATTCTAATGTTAAGGTTAGCACCGAAATATTAAATACTTCAATTCAATAAAGTAGCAGTAGCTGGTTATCAGCTGTTTCATACTGAATACCAGTATTTTAAGTTGTTTTGTTTAGCAGTTTGTAGAAGTACTTTTCTGTGTGTAAATCTACCCTTTTTCTTATATTTTACCTTCCTGTTTTTCGTAGTTATTTTAGTGTATATTATCTGAACAATTATTGTTGTAATGCAGAAATTATTTAGATTGTTAAGCATCTAAAAATTTGGAAATTACTTCACGGCTTTGGTAATTGGGTACTGGGACGGCGCGTTTTCAGATTTTTATTTAATTTGTACTATTCTTGCTATTAATGGATATGTTTAGATAAGTCGTAAGGTAGTATTTCAGATAAAGGAATTTTTGGTATAATTTATAACGCATTCTTTCGCCTAATATAATTGTCTAGATTAGTTGCATTTCTTGCTTCTGCAAATGTCAGTTTAAATAGCCAGCTTTATTTGTCATGCAGAGCCTCGTTTTGTTCCCAGGTGGTAAGAGCGTTGTACTTTATTTCCCCTAGGAAAGGTTTTTTTTTCAGGATGTCGGACAAAAATTGGTCGATTTTTCATGTGAAATTCATGCTTGTTATATCTTGCATTGTTTTAATGCCTTCAGTTGTTGACATCACGCAGTCTCGGTGCAGCTGCATTAGTGTGCAACATGGGAAGGCCTTCATTTACTAATCCTTGTTTCACATAAGCTTGCCCCGTATCTCTTAACGGTCACGTGACCTAATTACCTCTCATTGGCTGCTGTTGTGGTAAAGACTGTCGTGCAGTAAAAAATTAGTTCGTTATTTAACATGGTGATATATCATATGTTGGAAGAGAATTGTCAAATTTATATTTTCGTAACTATTTGAATTAAATATATTACGCAACAGAGTTAATTTATCTGAAATGCATGTTAATTCTTAAACGAAGTAAAGAGGAGGTTCCTTTGCTCTCCAGCCAGTCTTTCATATGACACGATAGCACGTGCTTTAGCGGTGGTGCTGACATATTTGTTTATATGACTTTTATCACTGACCTTGTTTTGAAATGGATTAGTCATATATTGCCATTCAAATGTGTGTTGTGCCTAGTGCGAGAGGTAAATTATTTTATTGATCGTTTATTGCGCGTGTACTTACTATATGTATAATGGCAGAGTCTACCGCCAGTCTTTCGCTGAAGTATCGCAAGGGTAAATCTTTACAAACAGGCGAAAAAAGAATTGTGGTTGCATGTGTTTAAAGCACTCACAGAATCCGTCTTTGTCAGTGAGAGAAGTCGAACAGCTGTGCTCTGAACTTACAGTTGTGAGTGTTATATCCATAGGAACATCGCGATGTGAAATTGAGACAACAGGAAAACTTACAACTCCAGGCAAAAGCAGGAATAAACAAAAGCGCGTGCTCGGAGAATATACGTGAAACGTGCTGTGCGTCGTCATGTGCATAGTTTTTTCTTTAGAAACGAACTCCGTAACATAAATAACATTTCGTATGCTGTAAATGAGGATGCAGATTTACCAAATTTCAGCAGATTGCTTATACAGCTGGGGTTTGTGAATGAAAAAAGAGGCAAGAAAAATGTGCTAAAAGACAGAGGCGATATTGCTGTGTGGCGAAAACGTTATTTAAGAACAGTCAGACTGTACCGAGATACAAGTCGCAAAATATACTACCTTGACGAGACTTGGGAGAATGAAGAACACACGAAAAGTAAGGTATGGCGTGACACGACTTTTAAGACTGAAAGACAAGCTTTTTTGAAAGGTATGTGTGCTGGTTTAAAAAAATCCCAGTGGAAAAGGCCGAAGGCCTTTCATTATAAACTTGTTTCAGTTTCATTGCTCAGTCATTAAGTTTCAGCTTGGTCAGTTTCATTATAAACTTGTATTTTTGCATGCCTTCATATCCTTATTTGTATGATTTTATCTATCTTCCTGCCAATTATTATGACGTTTACTGCAGGTTTAAATGTGACGGGAAGGCGCCGCATATGGCCTATGGCGCGAAAGCATTAGCCAATTAGGGCGAGGGGGAAGGTAGTTGAACGCGGAGTGATACATGTCAGCGGGCACGGTTATATGAAACAGAGATTAGTTTTGAGTTGGCTAGGTGGCACAAGGTCTTCGATGATTGCTATGTGGACTAGAAATGTATAAATGTGGGAGAATCATATATGGGTTAGTCTTTTAGTCATTTAGAAGTGCCGAGGAGGCTGTCTAGCAATTCTTTGACGTCAGGCTCCATTTCGTCACAAAGTAGTCTTCTGTTAAATAGTGACAGCAGTCGTTAGCTTCTGTAGAGTGACTTGTCTTAGGCGTGTACTAGTGGGTTGTGACGCGTTGTGAACTTTAGAGGCTAAGAGTAAGACTTTATTTTGGAAAGCCTGAGGGCCTTTAAAGGAGGATATTTTATCAACGTAAAGCGTGCACCGCGTGTAACGTAATAAGTCCAGTATTATAAAAATTGACTGAAACAATGAAAATAACTGAAATATTTTTCTAAACTTTGCAGTTCTTTTTGCGCTAACATAGTGCGACAGTACCATCGTGTCGACAGGAATCTAAATTTAATGTGGTTTACCTACTTAGCGCTATCCCGTAATGTGATGGGAAGGGGTGACAAATGTCGTAAAGGACATTGCCACTGCTATGCTCAACTGCCTAATTTCTCTCAGTCAGCTACAGCTGTTCCTACAAGTTCAAGGCCTACTTATGTACATACAGTGTTTTCTATTGTCAGCGGAATATGGAAATGCTCGTGATGTGTTTAGTCCTGCTTATTATGTTGGCTAATGTATTGTTCCAAGCTGGAGATAGAAGAAGAGGGAAACCTCTTTGATCTCATGCACGGAAAACTGTATGATCGTACATAAGTTCCTCGCTAATGAACTGGAGGCGTTAGCATCTGGTAAATCAACAGTATCCGTAACACAGGTGTATCTACTGGTATAACTGGTACTTTAATATACAGAATACTTATTAGTGTGTAGAGCTTGGCAAATTAGCCATTGGCTTTCTCCTGTTTTATTGGACCTTTCCATCTCTGTCCTGATAACTTTTCCTAACCGCATTGCATCAGTGGACCAATTTATATTCTCTTTGAGCGGTTGTAGGTTTTGTATTTAGGAATCTATGACATGTGTTTTGTGAAAACTACTAACACATAAGAGCATTTATCTTGATGCACCTATTTGCTAGACAGAACAACAGCGCATTAAAGACTCTCCTAATTCTAGTATCTACGTTGAACAGACCTCGTGGCATTTTTTTTTTTTTTTGCTTTAGTTTTTTTATTTTCTAACCTAAATTGGAGATGTTTATTTGAGCTTCATCGGCCTTCTTGGTAGCCTTCCTATTGTTTTTGTTGGCAAGATCCTTACTCAGTAGATCTGAAATAACGTAGAAATCCCTGCTATGGGGGTTTAGCGAGTTAGGGTGGTGACAACTGAAGCGAGGTAGGATAACAGAGTGAGAAAGGTATTGGTTACACTCCAGCCAGTACGTGTGTTGACCTGCCAGCTTATAGTGCTGGTAGCGCTTTTGGAGGTTCGGTGTGGCACCAATTATTTTTAAGAGCCCTGGCTGTCACATGCGAAGAAACAAAGGAAGCGTATGTTGGGAGAAATATAATTAGTTTACTTGCGTTTAGTATGCACATGGATGTTTTTCTCAATGGAGAACTTGATGATGATGACGATGGTGATTCAAAATTGCTCAACCGAGGGCTTGAGTAAACTGGGTATTCATGCTGACAAACTCGAAACCTTGCAGCACATGTCAGGAAGCTCGCGGATCGTCTCCATGGGGTCGTCTATGCATTAATGGTACGGTGTCGTAGTTTGTGAAACCTCTGCGTATGTTGCGGCAGTCTTTCTTCTTAACTACACAACTTATGCTGCATACACTCGCGCTTGCCAAAGTGTCTGGCCCCTTAATTTCCACCACTCAAAACCGGAGTTGCTAAACAGTTTAGTAGTGGCGTTCAAGGCTGTCGTGTGAGGCGAACCAATTTGTTGAATACGTTGAAATGCATGCCAGCGGAGCGCCACAGAGCTGTGAATCGTCTGCTCATGTTGTGAAATTCAGTCCAAAGACGCCAAATGCTTGTATGCTGTCGATTTGTATGGAGTGAAGTTCCGTAAATTTTGCCTGTTAGTGTTTACCTGTTGTTGGTTCAGGTGTATCCTTGCATTGAAGTTGGTAGTGGCTGCTAATGTGGTGACTGAGGTAGTGACGTGAGTGATGGCCACCTCGACGTTTCCCAGGCGAAGTTCAGGTTTAGAACCTCAAAACAAAGGTCTTGAAAGTTTTCTGTTGTCGAGGATTCTGTTGCGATGGCGGAGATTGAAGATGCTTCGGTACCGTTAGATATCATAGGGTATGCTGCTCCTCGTCTGTGTAGTGAGGCTATTGTAGTTGGTAGAGTGAGATGGCAGTTCATTCAGCCGACAGTGCGGAGCCTACTGTCCGTATCGGTAGTATAGTATTGCCAACGACGAGGTGCGGCGCAGTACGCGGCGTCGTGGCCGAATACATATTTCGCCAGCATGATTGGCGGTGCTCCGAACGGTTAGATTCAATTTGCATGGTCCGTATTAAGATGGGCAGTTTCATGCGTAATGTTGGCTCAAGGTCATCCGAATCAACCAGCTTAAGCCTGATGAGCATAGATGATCTTTGAGATGTATGTATTCTATGGTATTTATTGCCGATGGCCATTAGAAGTGCGCTCTAGCGCTGATAGAGCGTATTTTGAGATCTCAAGGGATTCCATGAATGTCATTGCTATAGCATCTAGGAGACTTTTGCAGCGCTGAAGTAGTGTTGTGTGTCTCCGCAGTTTCCCAATGAGCTGTTTTGGTGTCTGGGTGGCGCAGGTTCAGAGTGCTGAGTACATGCTGTGGAATCGGAGGTGTAGTGCTAATAGATCAGTGCTGGCTACGTGCGCAAATTTAGGGCTACAAGACAGTGCTTCACCATTTTTAGAAAAAAATAATACATTTTCATGATCGTTCAATATTTATTATTACGGTGCTAGTGGTTACGGATGATGTAGATGAAGTGGCGCTTGTGTTGATGTGGAGTTGTTGTATCTGAATGAAGCTGCGGTACTGGCCGACGGTTGGGACAGCTGCACCTATATTCCTACTTGTGTTCTTACTACTGTTGCTGCTGCTGCTGCGGAGGCCGGCCTTTGAATCTGATGAACTGATGATCTTGGTGCTATATTCCGTGGTATCATGGCAAACTTCTTCATATCAAACTCGTCTCGAAAGTAAAGTGTACAAAATGTCGTTTTCTTAGAACGATCTGTTTTTTTCGAAGGGGAAAAGCATCCATTTATAGACTTCTAGTGTTTTAAAGGACGGAGCAGGGCGTGTAGTCTTCGTCTCTACTTCAATAATAAACCTCTACCGGATGAAAGATACGTAGAATAGAAAGGCATAGCAACCGTGTTATTCAATGAAAGGTACAATGCTGTCGTCCAGAGAGCGGGTAAAAATTTAAGATGCAGACAACAGCCATGATGAGATGGGCTGCTACAGTCCTAGATGTTCGAAGATGATAGTACGAAAATTGAGGTTAAGGAATTGTGTATTGTCCATATTAAGGAATACATATAATGCACGCCTGTGTAGCCCCTGGTGTGACAGTCGTGCACTACTGTATTGTTAAGTTAGTTATGTGTAAGTGTTTTTACAGTTTTACAGATGCCTGGGTAGTATTACTTCTTGCATTTGATGCAACTGACTAGGCTAGACCAGCTACTTTCTTGCATTTAGTGCAACTGTCTAGGTTAACTATACGGTGTACTTGACATGCATCAGTTTAAGTACTGATCCTTGTACCCTTCCCAAAGGAAAGGACGTAGTTTGTTAAGGCAAACTTATTTGCTGTTAGCGCAAATGTCTAGGCTGGTTATGGATTTAAGTTACAGGGCATTAGTTTAAGAACTTGTGCTCTTTCCGGGTAGGAAGGACGCCATCTCTTAAGTTGAGCCTTCCCTGGCTGGAGTTGAATCCCCCACTCCCAAGGGAGGTCCGCTGAGCCTTATTCCACGTGGTAGAGCTAGCGTAACGAAAGCTTGCCAATGAAACTCATGCGTAGAAGACTATTTTCGCACCGTACCTTATTCACCCAAAGCTTACGCCTGTTGCAGGACTATTATCTCTCTTATGGGGCTTCAATATTGAACAAAGTCTCGAGGTGTGCACGTCGCAGTGAATGAGTATGTTGTGTTGAGCGGATGTATTGTTGTTTGTCGTGTTTTGTGGCTTGATAGGTGATATTATATTTTTGTGTGTAGAGCATACTGTATATCTATCGCGCCTCCTTTAAAATAAAAATTGGGGAGTGCTAAACCACTACATAGCCAAAGCAGGGAAGTTGTTTACAATGTTTTTCAGTATCTCACATTTTTATTTTAGTACTTTATACTGATGTACATATTTTTTTCTATGTTAACATTATTTTTCATATAGATAACTAAATCTTTACTTTCTGTTAGTGTCATTCGTCTTTCTTAGATTAACTAAAGTTTCATTATCTTAGCTTTGCTGTATATTTCCTGGTTATCGCGTTATAATGTATATGTAGGCAATAGGAGAGGCAGATAGAAAGCGTGGAAGGTAGGTGACCGTCAAGAGAGAGAGGCAACCAGATTTTATCTGAGTAGTAGAAAGTTCTGCGCATCTCTGGTTTGCAAGCTTTCGTTGCGTTACCTCTAGTACTTGTTACTCTGATCTTGATCGATAGTTTACGCCATTCGTTGTTGTGTAGGGTACCATTTATTCTCATAGAAAGAAAAAGAAAAATCCGGTTACCGGTGAAGGCTCTGGTGCAATGGCCAACGCTATGGGGCTCATTGCACCTTTAATGGGAGTACAAGTACCTAATAAAAACCGTCGAAGGGTTAGTACGTAATTGTCTGAGTATTATCGTGCAACGTCTATAGTGTTGAGGAGTCCCATATAGCCACCTGGTTAGTATGTGAATGCTAATAAGCTGACATGCATTGCATTCGATCGCATCAATTGCTACTTCTAGGTAGTTTCCATGAAACCTGCGCAAGACAAGTAAAATTCATCAATTATTTTATGCTGTTATTTCTAGTATTGCACGTGACCGTTCATTAGCTTATTTGCTAGTGCTTAACGTTATTGTTCATTATTAATACGTACTTGATTCTATATGAATGCTTGAGTGCACTAGTTATTCTAGTCTACTCGAGTATACTAGTAACTGTATTAGAAGGTTTCCTCCAGATTGGTAGGCTATATGTAGGTTAGTCCATTGTTCAGGCATAAACGGCCAAATTCAATGTCATTGAAGATGGCTCGGTCATCGGGGTGCACCATTCCATCATGTCATGTTGGACTCATCCATGACTTAAGGTCACTGCACAAGTAGAACACAAATGGTAGGTCCTTTATCTCCCGATTCACCTTGGATATTGCCAAGGACTTGGAGGAATCTGCAGCAGAATATCTGCTGAAAACGTTAGTCACAAGTAGACTTCGGACTTTTAGGTCGTTAAAATATAACTTTAGGTGCCTAAAATAGGTTTTATAATGTCAGAAAATAAATAGTCTATAAAACAAAACAAAAATAGGCTTTAAAATAATGTTCTTTATAAACATGTTCGAAATCGGGAATTCCGCTTTTAGATACATCCGCTACTATTAGAATTACAAGAACAAATATCCCAGTATAGGTAGTTGTACATGAATTTAAGCAATGAAATGTGAAAGAAAGAAATTGAACATAAAAAGTCAGTATTCAAGCAAGTCAAACAAAATTAACAATTTTTACAAGTCATTGTCGATTATTGTCAGTAATTATTAGCTTCACAATAAGTTACTAATAATTTTCCTAGATTTTCAACCAATAAGCAATGCCGTCTGTAACTCAACCCTAATTTGTAAGCTGAAAATGAACGCTGCACATCCACAGCTGCCTATTTCAACTTCGACACTAGATGGACACGAATGTTACATTGTACATCCGT
Source organism: Mantis religiosa (assembly GCA_030765055.1). NCBI lineage: Eukaryota > Metazoa > Arthropoda > Insecta > Mantodea > Mantidae > Mantis > Mantis religiosa. The sequence continues at coordinate 177,793,736 of CM060950.1, forward strand.
GTGTTTTCCATCTAGGATATCTGAAGCACTACGCAAGTCCTTCAATCCTTCATTGCTCTGCAGAACTTCCTCTAGTTTATCCCGTACTTTATCTCCAAAACAACCAGGAACACTTTTGATCTTTCTTTCATAGCATTAAATATTTGCATTTTTTCATACAGAGATTTTCCTGCTGCTTCTAGTAATGCAATAACGTGCACAAGGAAGGTGTAGTAGACTTTAGCCTACTGAAGTCTATACCTACTCAAAGGAGGTGTAGACTTTAAAAATACCAGATTCCTCTGAATATCAGAGTCTTCCATCACTTGCTTTGCAGATACAATGCATGCAGACTCGTCTTCTAGACTTGAAACAACGTCTTTCACGTCACTTAGGTGGTCATTGTAGTATTCTGCAGCTTTGAGCATTGTACCCCAGCGGATAAGTACAGCTACGGGAGGCAGAGAAATTTTGGTCAGTTTCTCACAGAGAATCTGTACTCTTGTTGGCACTTTGATGCAAATCTTGCTTACTGTAGAAATCATTTTGTTGACATTTGGGTACTGTTGTGTGACGTGCTCTGTGACACGGTTAACTCCAAGTGCAAGGCAAGTAATGTGCGTGGTAAAAACGTAAAAAACTTAAAGTAACCGTACTGCAGCAATCATGTGTGCTGCTGCTTCTTCAATGTATATTAGTAGTATTTTATTCTCATCAGGATTGTTTGGGTAAATAGCTTGAGACCATCATTAACCACTTTCGCTATTGTCTGAGAGTTGGTTCTGGCCAGTTGACTGCAACAGATTAAATATGCTACTGTGGGAGTATCAGAATTCAAGTTCCCAACAATTAAATGTGCTATGTAGTGCCCCACAGTGATCATAGTTTCATCTACTGATAGTCAGTCGTATGTGATTCGCCTATGTCCCAGTGAATTCAGCTAAAAGCCTGTACGTATGTATCGTCACTATAATTTTTCCTTATGGTAGATTCTGAGGTAGTATTACTGTGGCAGTATTTTTCTAAGAAGCCTTTAAAATATGGATTTTTCAGTGCATTAAATAGAATATTTTCTGTGACGATTGCTCAGCATAGATCAGAATGAAATTCATTTTTGTTTGAAGAATGGTTTATTGTCTACGTTTGCAGAGACTGTTTCAGTTTTCTTTTCCATTCAGTGTTAATCTGATGTACAGCTTCTTGCACATACATGTTGAGTTAAGTACGACTTTTTGTCGCTGGTTACCTACACACACAGAAAATACAAAAGTGTGGTAGGTAAATAAATCCATATCTTTTACTGATTGTGATACTGTATTACTGATGATTTTGAATTTTCAGCATAACTTTAGTTATGTGAATTCATAACTTAATTTTCAGAAACAGTGTCTTCCGCACGCCTTCGCCAAAGCATATCAAACTGAGATTTAAAGAGAAATTGTGTTCCAATAAATCACGCAAGAAGTTAACATTATGGAAATTTATTTATCAATCGGTTACTCAGTATAAATTTAGAAGAAGAAAGAAAAATAATATGTACATTTAATTTGCTCACCTGTTTGCTACACGCTTGACAGCGAACTGGAAATTCTTGAAGCCAATGACGTAACAGCGAAGCCTTTGAGGTTTCAATTTTCGGCATTGCACTCTCACTAAACGTACACTTTAAACACTTCAGATAGAACGTAAAATATGCAGGGAGAGGGAAGATGTGACTGACTGAATTTGCACCAAGTAGGAGGCTGAGAAGGTGCGCTTTCTCTTTTTCCGGAAACGGACTCAGTTATTTTGCACTGCAGACATCGCTCCCAAGGTCATATAATGGCAACCCTCAGAGTGACCATGAAAGTTACGTGTATTGGCTAGTTAAAAATTAGTACACACAGAATACGTTTTGGAATTCAAAACATATAGTTTTGGAAAAAGAATGGATAGAGTTTCTTAAAAAGAATGGATGTATCAACGTAATAGAAATCAAATGTGCATAATAAGTAAAATTACGCTTTATTGTCAAATTAAGCATACTTTAGGTGCTATTAAAACTGCAATTTTAGGTATGGTTTTGTATGAAACGTGTATTTGCAACTTTTTATGAAGTTATCGTTTCAGGATTTAAAAAGATTTTTACCTAAAATCCGAGATCTAGTCATCAGAAATGTACATTGTAGAGTAATCCATGCTAGTCACGTACAAGAAGTTTATCGAGGAAGTTCTGTCGTTCATCCGCGTTATTTGGTATAAAAGTTCCATCGAAATGTAATAGAGCTGGTGCATAGTGTTAATTTCTGTAGTGTAGTTTGATAAATTAGCTATTAGTGGAGTTTGGTGTTTGTACGTATCGTATGAAGTTTCTTAATGAATTCTTCCACCATGTGCATTTGAAGCAAATCAATTGGAACTATGCAGGGGACTTTTTTACTCATGCGTTGTATTTAATTGCGTAGTGATTATAGTCTATTTATGTAAGTTTTAGTGGGATAATTCCAAACGGTGTAGGGTATGTAAATATGGGCGAATTGCCTTATATTTATTTTTATTTTCTTTTTGTTTTATTATATAATGTATTTTTTGTAAGTTTATTTACACTTGTATTCAGTTTTAGAACCATTTATATCTGGCTTTTGCCATGAATGATTTGTTAAAGGGCGCTTATAACCGCTGCAGTTGGGCGCCCTTATCATCATGGGTGAATTTGCATTTTGTATAATATGAGTCCCATTTTAAGAAATAGCAGGGCATCCATGTGTATTAGGAGGTACGTCCTGCCTAATTAAGCGTTGACTCTTCCCCTTGTTTTGAAAAGCCGGTATTTTCAAGCGAATTGATGCTCCATCTTGAATGCTAGTTAGGTGACAGTGCCATTCCAGTCGATATTGTCACCGACTATGGTGACTGGAGAAAGGTGGTGTTTTGATAACCTGTGCTTACGTATTTTTGAAATTGTAATCACAAGTGTTTTCAATAGGCTTAATTTAATTCACCATTTTGTGACTCTTAGTCCTCTTGGAACCATATATGTATATACATCAGCTTTACCGAATGCGCGATATTTACTATACCGTTCGCATAAATGAATTAGTTCGTGTTTTTTGTTTTGGGAATGCCACTTATAATTATGTTGAAGATGTTCGGGCCTAAGATGTTGCCTTTCAGTACCTCTGCTTCTCTCGGAGTAGGAGCAGAGAGATGATTGTTTACTTTTGATTGGAGTTTTCGATTATGCAGATAATTAGCTTAATTAGGGAGTCCTGTGTGTTTAGCGCTTTAAGTTTCTTTAATAATCCTCGTGCCACATACTGTCAATATCTAGTAAAAGTGCGCTTGTGTTGAATCCATGCATGGTGTATTCGGTGGTTCTGAACAGTTGGAGAATTGTAGAGTGGCTCTGAATGAAAGATGTTTGAATATTGTTGTGTTTCGATTGATTAATTGTAAGTTTAGTCGATTTAAGATAGTTTTTTTTTCAAGTAGTTTGACGATTACGCTTAGTAGACCAATTGGTCTGCAGTTCTTTGTATTTGACAGGTGCTTGCCCTTCTATGGAAATTCTTAAAATTTTGGCTAAGAGCCCCTTCCGGTAGTTTCATTACGACTACCGTTGGGCTGCTGTCCAGCCTCGTGGCCTTTCGTTTATGGCGACACTTGCTTAATAGTTTAATAGCGATTGGACATGCTTTTCGGATTTTTTTGTGGGCTCATAATTCTAAGTTTCGCTTCCGTCTTTTCTGTAAATTGTGGGCGTGACAGAATGGAATTCGGAGTTAGGGTTCTTACGCTATGTACCTGCTTTTTGTTTATCGGTCGTAGCTCTTATTTGATTTACATACAAAGCAGGAATTTCTTCTTTATTCGCGTGTCAGGTAGCGTGCTACTTTCCATACGGAATCACGCTCGTTATCCAGCTTCTCTAGTGCGTTCGATCATTCTTTTGGAATATAATTTGAGATTATTAGTTTGGTAAAGTGTATAAGTATCTGAAGTATATGAGGTCTGCTATATGCCACGAATTTTGCTATCTTCGTCTTGTTCTTTGTCTTTCTGCGGTTAACGCGGTAATGTCCTCCGGAATTTTCGTTCCTATTTCTCTTGGTGGGCTCATCAGCTTCGATGCGGCTGTTGTCATCTTTATTGCGTTTTACAGTATGGTTATGGCTTCGTTCTAGCTTTCTTTGGTGTCCAATGGGATTAAGTTTAGCAGTAATAAGTAGCAGTTTCCGGGCTTACTGGCCGTGGTTTAGTCGGAAAAACTGAAGTTCTTGACGTTTCGCTCGTACGTGCGTCGAGCATCCTCAGAGGACTCATGGCAAACTAGAATGGCTCCGGCATAGTGCAGTTTTTTTAGGTGTGGCCCCGCCTCCACCACACCCGGTGGTGATCATCCGAAAGGGATCTACGTCGCCTCCCCTACCATGCACTAAGCTACACTAAAGTGATGGGTAGGAAAAGGGTAACTGGTGTCCGGTACCGCCGAAGCAACCCGAATGTTAATGGGTGATTACTAAAAGGACGCCCGCATACAAGAGAGCATACGGGCAGAAAGGGGAATTAGGTACTGGCCATGGCCGAGGCCCTGACCAGGCACCTATAGTTAGTGGAGGTTCTTCATGCTCATGCAGAGGAGCTAGGTATAGGTGTCATTATAAATAAATTTTGGGGTACCTTACCGTAATTGTAGCTTCAGCTGGAGAGGGCGCTGAGTCTGGGAATACTCTTCGGCAAGCTGCCGATGGTCCTGTAAAGAAGCTAGGGAAAGGGAGGGAGGAATATACATGTGGGAGCTATACATACTTTATTTATTTACACTTACCAACATATAAACTCTTATTTACATAGATAAATTGTAATTTTTTTAATTTTATATATAATGGTTTCCTCTTTATTTTTTATTTTTAATTTTTATTTTTTGTGTTTTTTTCTTTATTATTATTTTATAAATACATACAAATCATACATAAATCACTACTAATTTATACAATGTTGCCTGCCTTCTGTGGTCTCGCCGAGTCGTCTTCCGTTGGGGTCGTCCGTCACCCCGGGCCGCCCAGGGAGGGGAGTTACATCCTCCCCGGGTCTTGCGGACGTCTGTGTGCACTTATGGAGTGACTAGGTATTGGAGATAGTTTATGATGGCTTCTGTTTCACCTGTAACTGTGTCTGTTTAACGGTATCTTGCGTTCAAACAGCGATAGTGGTCTATTATGTTTGTCTGCGGCAGTGTTGTATTTTCCAAGGTTGCTAATGGCTGGGTTACAAGGTTTTGTGCAGTCTTATACATGCTGTCGGCCAGCTTTTTAATAAATTCTTCAACCGTATGCATCCGTAGATCTTCATGAAGTAACTCCAATGGGACCGCTCGTGGGACCTTCGAAGCTATTCTTAGGCATTTGTTTTGAACTAGCTGAAATTTTGCGATGTGCGTCTTGGCGCAATGTCCCCATGCTGGGGACGCGTATGTCATAATTGGTCTAATTAGACATTTGTACAGGGTGAGGCCCATTTGTTAGCTTAGTGCATTCCGACGGTTAAGTTCGGGGTAAATTGCTCGTAATTGCTAGATTGCCCACCGTTTCACTTCGGTGGTGTGCTCTGCGAAAGTTAGTTTGGAGTCCAGGATTACTCCCAGGTATTTTGCTTCCTTATTCCAAGTTATCGGGTCCCCGTACAGTGAAAGCGGGGTGGGCTTATTGACGTGTTTCTTCCGTTTTGTGTAAAGAACTGCGTGGGATTTAGCAGGCTTTACTTTAATCCTCCACTTTTCTAACCAGGGCTCTAATTGGGAGAGTGCTGCCTGGAGCCTACGGCAAATGTCTTCTGGCCTCCATGACTGCCGGGTTCGATCCCAGGCGACCGCAAAGTGAGATTTGTGGTGGACAACACGGCGTTGGGGCGGGTTTTCTCCGGGACCTCCGGTTTCCCCCGCCATCTCATTCCACCGGTGCTCCATCTTCATCTCATTTATCACCAGTGTCACCGCCTGCGGTGCCGTATGTAGTAAAAGCGGGCGTTAAACACTACACATTTCATTTCCATGACTGTGCCGAGATGGCAGTGTCATCCGCGTATATCGATAGTTGCGTGTCGGTGTTTTTTGGGATATCATTTATGTAGAGATTGAAAAGAATGGGTTCCAACAGACTGCCTTGTGGGACTCCGGCCTCTATCCTTCCCGTATCCGTGCGTTGTTGTCCTAGGGTGACGGTGAAGGTTCTGGCTGTGAGATAATGTGCAATTAGCTTTAGCATTACGTCGTTAAATTTAAGAATTTTAAGCTTATGAATAAGCCCTGCGTGGTACACGGTGTCAAAGGCCCTCTCTATGACTAAGAATATAATTCCAGTGGTTTTTCTCTCATTAAACCCGCGTGTAATGTGTTCTGCAGGCCTTGTAAGTTGTAGTACCTTGAAGTGTTTCGCGCGAAATCCAAACTGTTCGTTAATTAGAACGCTGTGTTTCTTGATGTGAGTGATAAATCTTTTCAGTATGACTTTCTCTGCCACCTTGCTAATAGTTTTAAGGAAGCTACCTGGCTTCGGAAACATGAGCACATTTGCCTATTTCCATATCGTAGGGTAATAACCATAGGTAAGGCAATGATTACAAATTTGTGAGATGCTTGACCACCAAATTCGGAATTTCATCTAGACCGGGGCACCATACATATATAGACTGGAAGGAGACCGCCCACTTCTCTCCTACTGGCTGCGCGTCCACCAATCACAAGACAGCTGCAGGCCCATGTCTCCAGAACCAGAAATGGGTCTGGAATCTCTACCCTTCACACAGTTTCCTACGCCCTCTGATCGTGCTGCCTGCACTCTGACCTCCTTCAAGCGGGGAGACCAGGTGAAGGCAGCCTTGGGAATACATACCGCAGGCGGCAGCCCGAGCGGCTTAAACCCAACAGTTCGGAGAAACCTATGCACAGACACAAACGCTTGAGACAAACAACATTCTTCTATACCGCCCAGATAAAGTCGCACTAAGCGGCTAGGTGCTGTGGCGAAAACACCCCCACTCAGGTAAATCTGAGTGAACTGATTCTTCTGCTGGTCTGATGCTGGGTAGGAACATGGGAAACCAGGTTTTATGCAAACGTGCTACTTCCTCCCTCCTATTTAAATTATGTTTGTGCTTGAAGATTTCAATAGCCTCCCGATAAAGTCTGGCGTGGTACTAGGCTGTGTTGTCGAGAACCTCTGTTTCCTGGAACTTGATGTCATGTCCCATCAGAGCAGTTGCTCGCTGTCCGGCGAGAGGGAAGGTCACGCACGGGTGCTGCTAAGCGTGTTTACGTCAGCATACGTGTTGCATAGTGATACGTATTGTTTGTGTTCGTCGAATACTGCTAGTAATAGTAGTCTCGTATATAGACATTTACTACTACATACGACAGAAATAATAATGGAAAACCGACCAACAACTTTAGTTGTTAGCTTTGTTGAACGTGATATCATTCGACCGACTGCATATGAAATTCATGAGTGGATTTTCGACACACTAAAATTGGATGAAACTGACATCGCAGGTTTGCAGGTAAATGGAATTTCTAGACAAAATTTTATTCAATGCACAACGCCAGAGTTCGTCACCAGAGTACTGGCACAGTCAAATGGGGAAGCTAGTTTTGTACTGTCAAATGGGCAGCGCACTAAGGTGATTATTGATGTAGCTGGATATGGACGACGGGTGGTGCAAGTGTACAATTTATCCTTGAGTTTCGACAGTAGGAAGTTGATGGTAGCTTTGGAGCCATACGGTGCTGTGTTACAGGTGAAGGAAGATGTTTGGAATGAAACATTTCGCTATAAGGTTTCTAATGGCGTTCGTTCCGTTACTATGCTCCTGAAAAGCATATTCCTTCGTTTTTTAATATTGATGGTTACTCCGCATTAGTGAGTTACCCTGACCAACCCATCACTTGTGCTATTTGTCATGCCGCTGGTCATTCACGCAGTCGGTGTCCCCGCAGATTCGTCCCTAGAACACCGACTACTGCTTCGGAGCCTGCTACATGGGCCAAGCTGGTAACGGGGAATTTGCCAACACCACGAATACCGCTGACCTCAGCGGAACAGACAATTAATAATGACCACCAATTACCGACCCAAAGCACAGAGCAGGAGGAAGGTGAACAGACAATTGTGGCAACAGACTTTCCACCCCTCAGACAGACCGAAGAAGATAAGTGTAGTCCGGAAGTGTCTGCTGTAACTTTGGAACTCTCCGCGCAGGTGTCTACTGTAGTCTCTCCAACCAGCGTGAAGTCACCTCTGATTACCAAGGCGATAGGGGAGGAACGTGCAGTGCCCGAGTTGGAGAACGAAGAAACTGTGGAGGTCCAACTGCAAGCCATAGATCAGTCACCAACTACTGATATACCACCGTCTCCGACGATTTCGGAACAGGAAATGGACTCTGAGGATTTAGTGTGTGAATGTGGATTGGAGTCCAGGGGTACGTTACGTAGTGACAGAGTGAGTCGACGTGACCCGCGATTGGAGAAACGTAAAAAGACTACAACAGTGCGTAAGGCTAAAAAGACTCACACATCTGTGGAACAGTGATTGGATGGTTGAGTACGTGGTGAAATACTGCTTCCTTCAGTGTTCCTCCTTATGGTAGTGATTCTTCGGACATTTGCGACAGTGAATGTAAATTGTTTACGTAGTAGAACTAAACAAGCCTTGGTACGGGATTTTACATTTGAGCACGACCTTGATTTTTTGTTTTTGCAAGATTACAACGAACCCCACTTAAACTTTTTTGGCCCGAGGTATAATTTTGTTTCCAATGTGGGTAGGGACAACGGGGCACCGGCATAGTTTATCGCTCGTCTCTGGGAGTACAGTTGACGGAAAAACATGGGAGTGGCCGAATTACTTGCTTTTTAACGGATAATAATCTTTTACTAGCTAACGTATATTTACCTTCAGGTTCCAACAGACGTAAGGAAAGGGAAGACTTTCTTACCAAGGAGTTGCCTTTCTTTTTGCGCCATCGGTACCACAAATTGATTTTCGGAGGGGATTTAATTGTGTGCTTAGTGCAAAAGACCAAACTGGACATTACCAACCGTCCCCTATGTTAGACCGTATTTGTAAATCCTTGGAGTTGCAGGGCGCCTGGGAATATCTCTATGGCACCTATGTCGAATATACCTTTCAGCGAAATACTACGGCTTCCAGAATCGACAGAATTTATGTTAGTACAACCATGAAGAAGCAGATCCGCAGCGTGAGGGTGCGACCTGTACCTTTCAGTGACCACTATTCGCTGATTATGATGCTGGTGCATACCATCCGGACACCGACAATGGGCAGAAGTTATTGGAAACTAAATAGTGAGCTTCTCCAGGATGAGTCAATCCGAGAAAAGTTTCGACTATTGTGGACGAGGTGGCAGCGTACTGCTCAAAGCAGGACTCCCAGTTTGCTGCAACAGTGGCTATATACGTTCAAACCTGCCATCCGTAATTTTTTATAAAGGTGAAGGTATTGAGAGGGTAAAGGTGCGACGTCAACGGTTGAATTATTACTATGACCTGTTAAATGACTTGTATCAGCAACAGTGTGATGGCCGAAACGTGACGCAACATATTGCTGCCGTCCGAAGAAGGCTTTGTTGTTTACATGAGGAACTTTGCCGGGGAGCACAGATCCGGGCGGGCGACCGCTCGGTGCAGGACGAGGAGAGATTTTCCCTGTATCATTTAGCGTCCGAAAAGCACTCAGAGACACGAAAATATCTTTCCAAGTTACGTTCGTCGGGAGAAACTTACTGCTGACCTCACGAGAAATCTTAACGGAGGTTCAGGATGCATTTACCCACAGATTTGCTGCAGTGGATGTCAACAGAGCAGCACAGGAATACATCTACACGCTAATTGAACCACTGGTAACGCCGGAGATGAATGTGGCCTTGACTGAGGACATAAGGGAAGAAGAATTGTGCACGGCATTAGCGTCGGCCGGTATGACTTCTGCACCAGGACCCGACGGAATTGGGTATCAGTTCTACGGTGACAATTGGAGTATAGTAAAAGATACTTTTCTTGGTGTAATGTTGGAGTTACAGCGAGGTCCAGGAATCATGTCTGGATTTAATGAGGGCGCCATTGTGCTCATTGCCAAACACGCGGCAGCCCTAGATGTGAACGATTATCGCCCAATCCCGCTTTTAAATGTAGATTACAAATTATATACCAAGATTATCGCCAACAGGATGAAGAGATACCTGCCTGACATTATTGGGAAAGGACAGACCTGTGGAATGCCAGATAGGACGATTACGCATATTCTAAGGACTTTGCGAGGTACCATTATTGAATGTGAGCGCACACCTGATGAACCGGTAGCAATCTTGGCGTTGGATTGTACCACAGCATTTGACAGAATTCATCACGGTTATCTATGGGTTGTGTTACGACGCTTTGGATTCTCTCCCTCATTTTTGAATGTCCTACAAGGGCTCTATGCAACAGCATATTCCAGAATCCAAGTAAATGGATTTTTTACGCAGCCAGTGCTTATAGAACAGTCCATCCGTCAGGGATGCCCAATGTCGATGATGCTGTATACGATGTGTGCAGAACCCTTAATAAGAGGCATAGTCTCCTTACTCTACAGGAGAAGAAACCTCTTGAATCTTGAGAGAGTATTTGCGTATGCGGATGACATTACACTCGTGCTCACGGATTCTGGTGACTTCACAGCAATTGAACCAACGTTATTACAATATCAGAGTACGTCAGGGGCTTTGATCAATTACAGTAAATCGCATCTCCTGGCCTTGAATAACTGGACGATGAAGGACGATCGGTTTACACATCAGTCCGAAATTAAGGTTCTAGGTCTGTTTCTAACACCCGGCCTGGAGGACCTGATCGCAGTAAACTGGAGAAGAATTGTTAACCACTGCATATATAAATTTACCTCACAGTTGACGAGGAATTTGAATTTTGTGCAGAAAATTTGGCACGTGAATACCTTTGTGCTGGCAAAGCTGTGGTACGTGGCACAGGTGCTTCCGATGCCCCATCAGTTCTCACAGCGGTTAGAACGGGCAATAGGCTACTACATTTGGAAGAAAAGTACTACAAGATTGCCCGACCACAGTTGCGGAGTGACATAAAGAGTGGCGGATGGAATTTGGTGAATGTGCAAGTGAAGTGTCGTGCCCTGTTATTGCGTTCTATCCTGACAGCCATCAATGGCCAGGTAGCCAACAGGATATACAGTTCAGCAAACAAGTGATTCGCGCACATATGGTAGCTCCTGCAGCGTTTCGGCAGGTGCGAAGGGATTATGAGAGAGTTTTGCCTTTAATTGAAAGGACAACAACGACGTTAATATCCAAAATTATATATAAGGAGTTATTAAAGGATTTCTTGGCAGTACCGGCGCTTGTTCTCAAATATCCAAATACTCCCTGGAAAAATATATGAAAACTCTTCGGCTATCGTTTTGTACCATTGGACTGGAAAGTAACCTTGTATCAGTTTGTAAACGAAATCATTCCCACGGAAGCTAAGAACCATAAACACAATATAGTGCCGGCGCCGTGGTGTAAACATTGTGGAGACGTAGATACGCAACTTCATAGCATAACCAGCTGCGTAATGGTACGTGACATCTGGAAATGGACCAAGAAGCAGACGGGACACATGATTGGGGTGACGTCGGAGAATTCTGTAACCTCAGTTTTGTTAGCTTGGAACTTCCAGAAGGGCGCAACAGAGCACCCACAGATATGGTTGACTTTTGGTTTCTACCATTACTGCCTGAGTTTCGAGCAACCGACTTTATTAGAGTTTAAATCATGGCTAAAGGCTGAAAGATACGGGATGAGACGATACCCTAACATATGGAACCTCCTGAATAAGCATTTGGACTTTAAATTATGAGACTTACAAAGAAAAAAAAATCAGAGCCCATCCTTCTTCCTCATCACACTTAGTACATAAATAGACTTATTTCCTTTCTCCTTGTCCTTAAAAAAATAAAAATCACAATTTATTATGCATTTTCATTCTGAATGCACTTATGAATAAAAGAAGAAGAAAAATAAAAAATAAGGAAAAAAAGAAAGGAAAAAAAGAAGGGCGTGTTCAGCAACAGCAGATTTTTTCGTATGTCCCAACCGGCAGTCGCTTAGGTGTTCCTTAATATGGGTATGTATGCTACGTTTAGTAGTGCCAATGTACACCTTGCCGCAGCTGCAGGGAATACGGTAGATCCCTTTTGTGGCCAGAAGGTTCCGTCTGTCCTGGACTGAACGGAGATAATCTTTGAGCTTCTTGGTAGGTTTAAAGAGGCTTCTTATGTTAAACTGATCTAACAGTTTGCTGATTCTGTCCGTTACTCTACTTGTGTATGGTAGGTAGGTTGTACTCTGTGGGTTCTGTGTCTCCGTGTTTTTCGTTGCTCTATTGGAGTTTGAAGCCCGTTTTATTTCTTTTAAATTGTACCCGTTAGCCGGTAGTGTAGTATGTAAGTGTTTGATTTCTTGTTATAAGGTAGCCGATTCACAAGTACGCTTAGCCCATACAGTCAAGGTCCTTATTATGCCTCTCTTCTGCCGTGGGTGGTGGTTAGAAGTTTTCTGTAGATAGCGGTCTGTGTGGGTAGGTTTCCTATAAACTGTGTGTGATAACGCCATGTCGGTTTTTTGGACACCAAAAACATCCAGGAAGGCAATGCAGCGATCCTTTTCCTTTTCCATGGTAAATTTAATACTGTCATTGATGCTGTTGAGATGGCCTCAGAAATTTTCAGTTCCTTATCACCATGCTGCCAAATCACGAAAGTGTCGTCGACGTACCTGCACCATACTTTGGGTTTATGCATGGCTGACTCAAGAGCTATCTCTTCAAATTTCTTCATGTATAAGCTGGCAATCGTGGGGCTGAGTGGACTGCCCATTGCAACGCCTTCTTTTTGTTCATAAAAGTTGCCAATCCACTGGAAATAGCTAGTGATAAGGCAGTGGCGAAACAGAGCGGTGATATCTTCTGGAAATATATTGGAAACAAGCCTCAAGGCCTCTAGGGGAACCTTCGTGAAGAATGAAACTACGTCAAAACTTAAAAGTTGATCCTGTGGATCGAGTTTCATTTCTCCTAGCTTTTCGATGAAGAGCACGGAGTACTTTATGTGCGTTCCCGTGTTACCGATGCATGGATGTAGAAGTTTCACCAGGTATTTAGAGAGGGAGTACGTCGGAAAAACTAAGGCGCTCACTATGGGGCGAAGTGGCGTGGATTCTTTTATGGATCTTGGGCAGACCATATAGACGAGGAGCCGCAGCTTCACTGGTAGTTAAGCTCTTCTTTACTTCCTGTGTGAAGGTGGATTTATTTATTAACTGGTTAGTCCTACGCAGAATTCTTTTGGTTGGATCCGTCTGAAGCTTCAGAAAGGTGTGTGGTTCTAGTAACTGCTCTATCTTCTGTGTGTATTCTTCCGTATTCATCACAACTGGGGCATTGCCCTTGTCGGCATCTAAAATGACGATGGAAGTATCCTTGCGTAAGGACCTAATGGCGAGCCTTTCTTCCCGTGTCAGGTTCTGTTTCGGAGGTTTGGCGTGGCATAATATACGTGCGGTTTCAGAACGCACTTCTTCCGCTTTCATAGGAGGGAGAACCTGAATTGCAGCTTCGAGGTTGGCTATAATGTCTTCCTTGGGTACCTACAAATGGGTTATCGCGTAGTAGCCACCTTTGGCTAAAACCGAGTTTTCAGGAGTGGACAGCGGTTTCCCACTCAGATTTATCACTGTGCGCTTCACGTTCAGTTGAGGTTTCGGTAGTTTCCCTTGGCACATCTCGTATTTCTTCTTTTGCCTATTTGTCACGGAGGCCAGCAGATTTTCTGCCGTGTTGTAGGTCATGCTATATATACGACTCCAGTCTTCATTAGTGAGTTTGTAGCTAAGTTCCAAGTGTATAAGCAATAGTTCTTTGTCGTTGAGCGCCAACGTTCGTCCGTATTCGTTCACGTAACAAGGCTTCTTCAGTGCGTCTGTATATGCAGTTGGCCTTGTCGGACTTGAACTGTCTCTTCATGCTGATGAAATCAGGAATAATGTTCGTGTCCCGGCAGCGTCGAAGAAAGGTCAGCGAGGAAAATAGCTTGCTTTTTCTCTTCCGGAGTTTCTCCATGCGTTTAACTGGCTGTACAATTTTCTCCCCGCAGAGGTGTCTCATGTAACAACTTAGGCTTTCACGGCTGGTGCCAATCCAGTAATATGTAGCAGTTTTCGGGTTTACTGCCTGTGGTCTTGCCGGAGCCACTCTAGTTTGCCATGAGTCCTCTGAGGATGCTCGACGCACGTACGAGCGAAACGTCAGGAACTTCAGTTTTTCCGACCAGACCACGGACAGTAAGCCCGAAAACTGCTACATATTACTGGATTGACGCCGGCCATGAAAGCCTAAGTTTTTACATTACGTTTAGCCTTTGGTTTACTTCTCCGCGGAATTGTTTCACTCAGCTTTGTTGTAATCTGGGCGCTTAACTGGTTGGACTAGGGCTAATTTCCCTTTACGGTTATAGAACTGGCAAAAGGTTGGGTGACAGCTCATTCTTGACTTAAGTGTGAAATTTCCAAGTCATGTTGTAAGTTAATGCAAGATCAAGAATATCAGATCTCCCTTTTTCTTTAAAAAGGGATGTACGCGAGGTCCTCAGGCGTGTATAATATGAAATCAGCGTTTTACGTAATTGCTGCTCAAAACTGGTTCCTGTTTTTATTTGAGATTCCTTGCAAGTGGTATACTCCGTTGTTTTTTGCGTTAGATAAATTAAGTTTGCAATATTTTATGTCCCCGTATCAGTACATACTGCCACTACTCATACGCAACTGTGGTCTGCAGTAATATATACTCTAGCTGCTTTTAGTGTTCTGGTGCTAGATTTTTCAACAAATGTTTTATAACAACGGCTGTCCCACCACGGCCACATCTAGCTGACGGAACGTTTCGATGCAAGGTGTAATCCGGAATCGTGAATTTGCGAATGTATTTCTTTAACGTTTCCGTGATTAAAGCTAGAGAGAAATGGCAGTAGATTGTAAGGATGGAGCGGGCGTTTGACACATCCGCATCCATTAGTATCATGATGTGTCCTGCTGTCTCCCCAGGTCATCGTTCTGCATTTCTGTAGTCATGACTGCATAATACATCAAGTGATGGTAGTGCAATAGGGAGTCTTTGATTATCCGAGTCTGGTGGCTGCTCCTTTCCTCGTAGTCTGACGGGGCACATTGCTGGTTGGCGAGGCCTGTAAACCATTGGCCTTGAAACCCTCTGGCCGTCTTAGCTGAGCCCCAATTGAGGAGGGTGCTGCTCGCATGGTAGCGGCTCCCCGGGCACGCTGCCTATTGATCCCGTCAGTAGAGCGTCCGAAGGTTCCCTGCAGAATGCCCGTCACGGCAACTTGTCTGTGGTCTCTAGACAAGCCCATTACCTGTCCCCGTGGCCCAACAGAGCTAAAGAGAGCAGTTCCTTGGGACAGAGGAACATCAGGGCACAGAGAATCATCGATAACTGTACACTCAGAGCACACAGCTACGCTTGATGTACACTTTTTTCAGTGTGCCGAAACTTCTAGCATAGGGTGCACTGAATTGGGATTACAGTACATTTTATACAAGTGTACTTCCGCATAAATGTGTAACACATATTTGAACATGCTTAACCCTTCATTACGCGATTTTTTTAAATATCCTCCTATAAATATCTTTCTGTTTAAAATTGATCACAGAAACCAGGAAAAATAGTAAAAAAAATATTTGTTTAATTTTTTATAGAATTTTAACCTTTTTTTTGTCACTTTGCATATTTGCAAAACCGTGCATTTAGGTCAACATAGTGAGGTACATAGAGCACAACAAAACTTAACATACTGAGACACAAAACTGGATGAAATTACTGGCTTAAAGGTCTGAAATGCACTAAACAGCATTTGTCTTTGCTAAGGCACAGAAATATCAACTTCCTTTTCAATACACGATGCTTACTGAGAGTTTCAGTTTCTGTGAAATGCAGTAAAACAGTTTTTATCCTTATTCAAGCACAAGTTCACTTTGCACTTATCACACATCACATAGGTGTAACCCTTGCAGTCTGGTCGCTTGCATGTCGTTCTTTTCTCATTCCAGACAGGCCAGTGATTCATTGGATCCATTCTTACATCCCTCGGTGGCAGCGAAGATCCCTTGTATTTCAGCCTCTTACACTCCACGGCATCTGCACTGGCGCTTGGCCTACCACGTTTTCTTGTTTCCAAACCAATCTTGCACAGAGATAGAGCTAGATCAGTCCTGAATTTCTTTTGATTCAATGGTGCCTCTATTTTCCCCGTTTGAATAAGCATTCTTCTGTATAAGATCCAGGAGTTGATAATAACTGTGTCAATCAAGTGAAAAAATAGACGCAGATACCATCGTTTTGACCGCACCTTTATGTGATGTCTTCCTATGTTGCTGTCCAGTAAGTCAACATTTCCCATGTGGGAATTGTACACTGACACCACTGCTGGACACGGCACCATTATGTGCTCCTTCTTCTTTCTGTCAAATCTTTTCACTTCAGTTTTTGGCATCTCTCCAACAAAAGTTGAGAGAAATGACACATTGCTGTTGTCTTTGTACAAAACGGTGGAAATATCTACATTCTCGATATTTGTAACAAATTCCTCTGAAAATCCACGTGGTTTATTTTTAAGTTCTTTCTCATTTAGAAATTTGCAATTTGGTAATCTGTTCCTCTGTATCGTTCCTACACAGAGAATGCCCTGTTTGTAAAGATAGAGAGCTAATGGCACAGAAGTATAATATCTGTCAAAATAGAGCTTGTAATTTTGATCACGTGGTATTTCTCTTGAAAGGCGGATAACTACATTTCCACTAGCTCCCAAATCAGGTTCTCCATCTAGTCGAAACTTTGCATCATTCTCCTGCCCGCTGTAAATTTCAATTTTGTGAGCAAAACCCATGTCTCCACAAAGCACAAAAAGCTTGTAGCCCCATTTATGGGGCTTATCTTTCATGTACATCTTCATGTGGTGTCTAGCCTTTGTTGAACACATCTGCTCGTCAATCGACAGTCTTTCGCTCATGGGTACAGATAGACATTTTTCATTTATATAATCCAGCAGTGGCCTTAGTTTATACAGTTTGTCATATTCAGGGCTTTGGGGACCTGGCATTTTTGCATTGTTATTGAAATGCAGTGTGCTATGCAGCCTCTCAAAGTGGCGCTGAGACAGGGTCTGCTTTACTAAATCAACACCGGTAACTTCATTCCATAGGTCACGGACACTGGAAGGTGGAGCCAAAGAACTAACAATGCATATGCCAATAAATTTGTATATGTCATAAGTTGTGCAGTCCAAAGGCTTGTTGGGATTTTGCTGAACGCTATATAAATTAGTTTCATCAACAATTTTAGACACAATTTCTTCTGTAAAAAAGTATTTGAAAAATTGGTATGGCGTTGAGAGCTCTAGAATTGATTGTGGTAGAGACGCACTTCCTTTGAATGGAAACTGATCGCTAACAAAATCTGCACTTTGCTTCTTCCACAGAATTTGATATTTTTGTGCTTTGATTGGCTTCTGTGGAGCAGTCACCTCAGGAATGGCTGTCTGATTTTCCATTGCATCCTTTACATTTGAATTAACCTCGTTCTGTTCAGTATTATCAGGTCCACTTTCACTATCTGAAGATTCCAGGTCGTTATAGTTTATTGTGGGATCTTCATCAGAAAAATCGAAATCCAGACCATCATCACTATCAGTGGGGCATTCCATTGCAACAAATTCCTCTACTGACATTAGTCTGCGCTTTCCGTTCTCCAAGTAGACAAACGAGTCCATATCCAAAAAGCAATGATCCAGGAAACTAAAAAATAATAGAGAAAAGGAAGCCATTATTGTAATGATAATTGTATACTGAACCTAATATTTTCGCGCACTTTTGCAGATGTGCAAACTAAGAAAAAAGTGCTCTTACTTACGTGATGTCTAGCAGATGGGTATTCCAAATATGAAGTAATATTCACCAGGGATAGCAGAACACCACAGTAATTTTATATTTCGCACACCTCTATTTTCATCTACATATATGCACACTCACAATGTGGCATCTCACGCTGTACTAACCCGCCAAGACGCGGAAGCAGGCAAGAACACGTGGTGTCAAGAGTAACACCATCTAGCGGCAAATTCTTTCTTACCACTCTAAAGGCATATGTATGCAGACGTGCAAAGCAGAAAACTGTGTTAAATTTTCAAGGACAACGGAGAAAATGACGTTGGAACATCCCTTTGCAGATATGCAAAGCTACGTAGTGAAGGGTTAAGCGGTCATAGTCATCAACCGTCGCCCAGGTGGAATGGAAGTGATCTTGTCTCGGTCATAATATGTGAACTGCACGGCACACAGCACTGAAAAGTGCGTGCGGCCTGCAGCTTAGTACTGATGGCCTCTTCCACGCCGTTATAATAGATGTGCTGCATTACAGCACGATGGCTCTGGTTCTTAGTCTGTGTGGAGATCACCTGGAACTGGAACCGACGCTGTATCAGAAGGACGTACGTATGCACGTGGTCCGCGAGAAACCGGATGCGCACAGGAAGCTCTGTGATGACACACCCATCATTATGTTGCAGGCTGTCAAATTACATACACGATTGGAACAGTCTTACATGGTGCTTAGAAATATAGATTGGAGCCTTCAGACGAGTGCACACGGCTTGCGAGTATGAGCGCAGTGTGTGTACGAGAGGGTGAAAGCCGGAATAGAAGAAGTAGAGGGAAAGTCCTGAGGACAGACGGAGTTGGACGCGGGCTCTGTGGACCAGATGGAGGGAGGAGAACCCTACAATAATGCGGATTTTACTATTTTGCATTTTCGGAGACCCTCAATATGCGTTTTAGTTCTCTATCGCAGTACATGGGTAACATATACTAAGATTTGTCTCATTAGCGTTTTGGAAAGTGCTGCTACTGAATAATGGATTAACACCCTTGGTAAACAACATTTTGTGAGCGGACATGGCAGGAAATGCAATGAGATGAATCGATGGATGCATATTACGGCACAAGTATGAGCCGTTAGACCATTTAGCTCTCATTAAGGACGGCCGCATATGGAATTTGTGGTGGCGGAAATGGCGTCTGGAAGGGTTTTCTCCGGATTCTGCGGTTTCCTCCATCAATAATTTCATCAAATGCTGCATTATCACTTTCACCTTCATTTCATATCATCTTCCTCCGCATTCTACTATAAGGTTTCAGGCCGTCTTGCCCCTTCCCGTTCCTGGTTCTCTGATCACTACCCCGCTTCCAGCTTGCGAAGACCCCATTCACCGGCGGGTGAGTCTTGGGGCGCTAACTAGTCCCACTCATGACTCGTGGGCCAAGCGAGAGTTGCAGTGCCAGGCTTTAACCTTCCACGATCTGTTGTGCCACGAGCACGAATGGGATCAACAATAGATAGAACCTGAATACGAAACGAACTGGACAACTCAGTCGCATGGTAGGCCATGTTGACCTCAAAGCCTGGATTTATCCAGGGAGCTAGCTGAATATCTTCCCTCAATTGTTACCAGCAGAAGAACTGGCAGCCGTCCCGAGGCACCTTGACTTCCAATGAGATATCCTCTTTTGGACATAGCAGATTCTTTCCTAAATGACGTTGAGATGTACCCCACTCACTTATATTCTCTACGGTTCTTTTTCTTCTTATTATATCTTGTTTACTACTACTACTACTACTACTACTACTACTACTACTACTACTACTACTACTACTACTACTACTACTACTACTACTACTACTACTACTACTACTACTACTACTACTACTACTACTACTACTACTACTACTACTACTACTACTACTACTACTACTACTACTACTTATTATTATTATTATTATTATTATTATTATTATTATTATTATTATTATTATTATTATTATTATTATTATTATTATTATTATTATTATTATTATTATTATTATTATTATTATTATTATTATTATTATTATTATTATTATTATTATTATTATTATTATTATTATTATTATTATTATTATTATTATTATTATTATTATTATTATTATTATTATTATTATTATTATTATTATTATTATTATTATTATTATTATTATTATTATTATTATTATTATTGTTGTTGTTGTTGTTGTTATTGTTATTGTTATTGTTATTGTTATTGTTATTATTATTATTATTATTATTATTATTATTATTATTATTATTATTATTATTATTATTATTATTATTATTATTATTATTATTATTATTATTACTATTATTATAATCACTATCATTATCATTATCATTATCCGCAGCCTTGTCGTCATCTCCTACTTGAAAATCACACATTTAAAACACTGTAAGGCGAACACCGTGAGAGAATATTTATGTCTCCTTCCAATTTCCTTTTTTAAAATCCAGAAGCTGTAGAGCGGAAGATAAAGGTCATTTATTTAGAAAAATGAGCTAGCAAGAGATAATGCCCGCTGATATTGTTGAGCACACACTGAGGTATTTCTCAAATACTTTCGAAACATTTGTTTTGTAAAGGTACAATCAAATGTTGGATTGGACTGGATTATCCTGTGGAGAGGATTTGGCACTGTGAACCAGACTATAACTATTATGCCTGTTCCCCAAGTGGGGCATCCTCGGTAGGAAGGATGAGGCGAGAGGAGACAGAGGGCGATACATCGAAGGAGTCACGACAGTGTAGAGGGCAGGATTCCTGCAGTTGACCAGCTCGGAAACTCCCACGGCAGGAAAGTAAAACTGACATCACACCCACCGTGGTCCTAAAACAGCCCACCAGACCGACTCGGAAACGAGAGACTACTGGAGGAGGGAGTGTTTACCAGGAGCAAGCATATCATCCTGCCATGCCGTAGCAAGACTCCCGCCGACATTTCTACCCTGAAAGAGACCACCGGAAGTGAGATGATGGGAAATGGCAATAGAGGACAGGAAATTCGGGGCATGTAGTTAACCTACTCAGCATTCGCCTGGCGACCCGGAAAAATCCTCGGAAAAACCCACAGGTCAGGTAGGCCAGCCACGGGAATCGAAACCAAACCTCCCGAATGCGCGTCACAGATGAAACAGCCTGAACCATCCCGCTCGGTACCATAAAATGTTAATATCTGTTTCTTAATGGCGTAGCTAACCAGGTAATACGGGTGTAAATTTATTTTAAAGTACATTTATTAAAATGAATAAGTTATTACTTAAGAGCTGTAGCGCAGTGGAGTAGAGTTTAGGAACTCTGGTTCCCGGTCACGGATTGTTCACGGTTCAAATCTGCGCATCGACGTCGTATTCTTCCAGCGTTCAATTCATTGGGCTCTTGTAGGAGATGCACAAAAAGAACTTTAGGACAAGTTGCAACGGATTTATAGAACAGGATGAGTTATCTGGATAAGGTCTTTCCCCTGAGTTTTCTCTTATCCTGAAAGATGAATGTGGGGTAACTATAAGTTCTATGGTTCCTGGGCTTATTTTGAGCATCATCTCATCCATTGCATTCATCGTCTGATATGACTTAACGTTGAAGGACGTTAAAAAGGAACTAGATACCACCGCCACCACCATTGCTCTAGTGACAAGTGATAGGATTTAATGTCATTCTATTGATTTCGAGAAGCGCAGTCCTGTGTAAGGAGAAGTGTGTTATTAGCTTAAACATTTGCTTAAAGACATGACTCGAATTGGACATTTTCACGGAATAAATCAAATCGGATAAAATAGCATTTAATTCGTCTACTCAAAGTGAAGCCATAGAATTTGGTCGTTTTCCTGTATAAAGCAGTTCACGATTCGTCGGTACCGTCATATTGGAATAAGTTAATGTGTATTTAAATACATTTTAAATAAATATTAGTTATAAAATAGAAAGCTATTTTGACGAAACGAAGGGAAATTCATCAGGAGAAACGCTAGGAACGCCTTCTTTGCTGCAGGGAACAGAATGAATGAACTTGGGGTTAAAAATAATAATTAGTGCTGTTTCAACACGTGTCGTAGTGAACTTACATTCCATGTAGTAAATATTGACCAAGAGAAATGCTGGTTGCGAATAGTTTATTAATCAATTTATGTATACTAAAAAGTCCACTGAAAAGGCAATTTTAGCTTTTACTAACCTCAACTACAATATTAATGTTCTACTTTATCTATGGATTGCTTTTAACATTATGCACTGGTTTAATATAAAAATTACTTAACCGTAAGAAAGCGCTAAATTGAACTTTTGTAAACCTTTTGGGAGAATGGCCATTTGGATTTTCAGCCGGGAATATGTATAACGTTGGATAGTATTATGTCAACATTCTCGTTCATTCAACATATTTCACATATGGAGTGTTCCGTTAATCAGGTTTCCTGCAATTTACGAAAAGTCAAACATTTATACTGCGAAATAAATATTCTGTAGTATGAACGGTTTTTAAAGCAATAACTGACAACAGAGGTTTACCATACTAATTTTTTTTTTCAAAAAGCTGCTTGTCTTCATAGAAATTTAGAATAAAAATCACGTAAATTTTGTTCCCTTTATAAAACATTTCATGAATTTAAATTAGGCATTTACGGCTAAAGGGACTTTCATGTTATATTTCCCATAGTATAGCACAATTATTACTGTCAGTCGTATTTGTTTTGCTTTGTTTTTCGACCCGCAATAACTTGAAATGAAATCTAAAACTCTGATATGCTTTATTAAGATAACGTTAATAGTAAATTTTGATTTCATTTTGGAAATCAAATTTTCGGTGTTGTACTCTCCCAAAAGTTTTGATAAGTAATAACTTTCACTTAAGTATAAACGACTGGATGCCAGAACGTACGGTGCTAACTTTACAACCTGATTTCGTTTCCCTCTCTGCACGATGAGAGCGCTGTGACGACACTGCTGTCAGCCAATTCCGGTCGCGAGGGAAAAATAAAAGTGGCACCTACCAGAAGTGGGTCAGGCAGCCCTAGATTTGATGGCAACAGGAAAGTACATGCTCCGAATTGCAGTCAAACTAGCTCCAAGGTTAATCAAAACGGATGAGTATATGAATGTTATACTCTTGTTACATTTCTATGTAATAGAAACCCACAACTCTCCATAGAAATGTACAACTTAGGAAAAAATGAATCTTGGGGAACTAGTCATGCGTTTTTATATATAGAGACAACTGAGTAAGGCACTCGGTTATATGGAATGTAACATTATTATGAAAATAATACTTGAAACTTTCCTGACGTCGAATATATTCAAGATATTCTCGGGCTTCAAGGCAGCTGAAAAGACAAGTAACCGATGTTTCGGGAGCATACAGGATATGAATGAATAAAGCAATGTTACCAAACACTAAATTGAAATAACAAAAAAATTAACAAAGCACTACAAATACTCGTATCCCTGAACAACAGACTGTTTCTAGTAAAGTAAATACTAGGTCAGGAGATGGCTAGGGTGCAGAAAACAGCTTAGGTCATAAAAACGTGACCACATGACTTGTACTTAATTTGAACGTTTAAGCTCTATGAATTTGTGCTTCTTGAGCCGATCGATTTCCATTTTTAAGGTCGGTTTCCAAGAGGAACTGAACTGAAAACCAGCATCACGATTAAGGGTGCTCCCTCAGAGCAAATGGCCAAAGTCATCTTAACTGCTGCATTTTGACACGATGGTTGTGTCCCGACAGTTGGCTCTATGGTCGTTATCAAAGCAATGCTCTGCCAGTTCAGACATCTCAGGTTGTTCATTTATTCTGGTACGCTCCCGAAACGTCGGCGTCTTATCGTCTTTTCACTTAGGTCGAAGCCCGAGTATATCTTGAATATAAACATTATTGTTTATTTATATTTATTAATAAGTTCTTTCACTTTTCTTACTAAAAGATCGACTGTTTTACATTAAAATTAATGATTGTCTTATATAAAGGCTTTATGAAATTTATGAACCGGGTGCTTTATAGAAAGTGCTAATGAACTTTCGACACCAAACTCGCCACTTTGCTTACAGTGTTTTTATATAAACAACACAGCACTGTCAGCCTATGCAAAGCAAACAGTGGAGTGAAGTAGGTAGGCAGAACAGGTAGGTCAAAATGCACTTACGTTGACTTTATTGTTGTATAACGTTGATTACCAACATGTAGGTTAGTGGGATTCAGAATATCAAAAGGAAAACAAATCAGCTATGATTTTAAAGGAATGGTAAAAATTATTCCTGAAAGATTATAGCTTGAGGTTAAATATAGGAGACATTCTGTACTACGGTACAGCGTTGCAGCATACCGTAAATACATTTAAAAGTGTGGGCTCAAAAAATAAGCTTCCATGTAAAGCGGAAAAACTGGAAAGTCAACACTTCTAAATGCTTTGTCATAAATGAAATTGGCAAACATTGGTTAACAGATTATCTATCTTAGAAGCAAATCACTGGCCAAATACAAAATTGTGCTTTTCGTTTCTGAAAATAAAATTTAATAAAAAACGCAATAAACCCGAGTATTTGAAGAGCAGGTAAATTTCCTACTGTGCACCTGGCGATGTTCATATGATCTTGAGCTCTGTGCCCTAAAATGAAATAGATAGTATTCATTTTATTGGACGATAATGAATAAAATCGTTTCAAAGGAAATGTTTCAAAAAATTATGAAACCTTCCACGCAGAACTTGTGACTCTCATTACGCGTTCCAATAAGAAAGTGATAGAAAGTGCATAGTTACATGACCCTTTTAAATAGATTTTCTATAATTGTGTATAACTGGACTTAACTAAACGTCATTGAACAACAATGATCTATTTTGAAATGAACAGCCAGAAAAGACAAAGCAAAAGGGAACGGCGAACTGAAACGTGTAGTATAGGAAGAATGAGAAAATGCAAGCCTCGGTAATATAATTACTTTCCTTTGTTGGGTACAAAATATGCCGTTTTCTATATATCTGTTGCTTCTTACGCAGCAATGAAATAAATACACTTTCCAATTTACGTCTGCCAATAATACCAATTGTATATAAAGTTAATGTGTTCAAATAAGAAGTCACATTAATTACTTTTGAACTGGCAAACATTATGTACTTGACTGGTTATCTCAACTGTAGTTTCAGTAAAGAAAAAGTGGCAGTGAGAACAATATTGTCATGTAACACATCCATGGGATTGGGGATTCGGTACGTAGGCCACCATTGTTCCTATGCCCCCAGTGGGGGCACCCCGGGAGGAAGGATGAGGCGAAAGAGACAGAGGGCGGCCGACGCAAGGAGCCACGACAGTACAGAGGGCAGGGTCCATACAGTTTACTTGGATAGAGACTTCCGCCGAAAGGCCAGGATAACGAACTCGCTCCCCTGCAGCGGGATGACAACGATCCCAGCAGCCGAGCCCCAAAGGTCCCTGGTGGCACTCCCGAAATGGCCCCAGCAGAGGCGCGGAGACCGGCAACCGACCTACCCCAGGAGGAAGTAGTTTTCCTCAGAGTATATCATCCTGCCATGCACCGCCGAGACATCCCGCCGACACTTCTACCCTGAAATAGACCACCAGATGAAAGATGAGATGAAATGATAATGGAGATGAAATGGAGAGACAGGAAATTGGGGGGATGTAATTAACCTACCCAGCATTCACCTAGTGATCCGGGAATCGAACCCGGGCCTCCCGAATGCGGACCTGAGCCATCCCACTCGGTAACACATCCATGAGAGCTTAACCCTCGAAAAGTGCAATTGAACCTTGAGCTGTCCAGTTTATATAATATTTAAATGTTTTGGGCCAAATTGTTCATAATCATCCGGACTTATAGGCCAAATGACTGTAAATTATAGCAAGAAAGGATAGCCAGATCACTACTAATTGCCAAATATCAGTGGGAGGCGATTCAAGTCTAACTTTCGCCAGTGAGAGACATCAGATTAACTTCCACACGTGGAGTAAATCACGTAATAGGAGCTTATTTCCCTTTTCTGCGATCTTATTCTAATTATAAAAGTAGAAAATCACTTCCACGTGGAACGCCTTAGCTTATAGCGTGTAATATTTAATTTAAAATATGCATTTAATGGACCTCAGGTACTACTAGCTGACTTCGCCCGTTCTCAGTGCTACTTATTAAACTTTGGGCACCTCACTGAGATGTTTACTACCAACTTTTGTCCACTATTGGTATCGCACATCGTCGGTTACTCAAGGACATTTTGTTGAATTAATTAGTCAAATAGAAGATCGATAATGTGGGCATTTTAGAACGGTTCTAGCGACAAAAGCAGAATTTTTACCTTGTGCGTGACGACACTTATCATCACGAAGGTGTCAAAGAAAGAAGGAGCTAAGATCTACATTCGCGGAAGGAGTAATGACTGTTACATTAGTAACGATGACGTTTTAATATACAGCTACGGATAACATTAGCGCCGGGGTAGCGCAGTGGTTTCTTTCGCGACTCTAGTGCTGAGAGTCCGAGTTCGATTCCTGGCTCAGGTTGGCGATTTTAAGTGGGCCCTATCCGCGCCTTCACCTCTGTATATCTCATGTGAAGTGTCCCCTATTTCCAACGTGGTTCGGAGTCCACGCCTCACCTTCATCTTCGATATCACCCTATCGGTGGTAATGGACACCGCCCTCTGGGTGCCTCCGCCTGAGAGCGAGGTTACCCCAAAGGCCGTAGTTGCCACATGGGGAGTGTTAGTGTATATGTATATATATTATACAACAACCATATATTATAATAACCAAACACAATTTGTAATATTCGATAAGTATGCCATTGCCACTTATAAGAAATATTCCACTAATTAGGACGCATATAAATATGATGGGACAAACATGCACACTCCCTCTTGGTAATGTTTGGAACCATTAGAATGAAATGCAGTTGTTTCTGATGAAATTGTAGTCACAAGTTTACTTGGGCTATAGGTAAATCGTAAAGGTCTTTGGTTATGGAATATATCGAGTAATTGATTAGGAGACGGGAGAGTACCGTTTACATCACCAGTGAAGTCAACTTCGTTTTTCGCTTATCTCTATTTTAGGTTATCTCAACGTGCTCATATGCTTTCAGCTAGTATTTATACGCCCTTTAATGCGACATTGGCTCTGCGATTTGCTGTAAACATTTAATAATAACACGTTATAAAAACGAAGGTGTATAACATGACAAGTTACATTAGATTAATCATTACCATTTTGTTTTTAAAAAATAATAACTTAGCAATACAGGCCGTTAGGGCTATACGAGTATATAAGTGTAGATACTTTTATTGGTAATTGAGGACAGTGTAATAAGCAAGGTCAATGTTTGGTTTATTTGCGGATTTATAATTTTACAACGTTCAAGTGTGACACAGTGAAGTCATACTTGGGCCGATCTTGCGATAGTGAGAGAATTGAGTCCGAATGATTTCTGCAAGGCCAATGACCGCACACTAGCTTGGCCAGCAAGCGGTGCGAACACGAGCCGGCCCTCGTAGCCATGGTCGTTAGAAC
The DNA here is from genome assembly GCA_030765055.1 of Mantis religiosa. Lineage (NCBI taxonomy): Eukaryota > Metazoa > Arthropoda > Insecta > Mantodea > Mantidae > Mantis > Mantis religiosa. The sequence goes on from CM060950.1 coordinate 177,821,261, forward strand.
GTACGTCTCTAGCGTTCCACCACGTAGAGGGTGGCTGGTTCGAGTCACGCCCTGGGCATGGGTGTTTATGTGTATAGTGTATGTGTGTGAAACTACAGAAAACAGATAGGTAATTAAACGGAAACAATAAAAACCGGTTAAATAAAGAAAAGAAAAGTATATATTAAGAAAAACACGAGGAAGCAAAGTGGAATGCGTTGTTCATTTCGCGCATAGTTACGATCATGCAAATTACATTACAGTAAACTATGTGATTGGTTTTTAGGAAAACTATTAGACGAAGAGAAAAACAACTAGCACACCGGTGTGGATATATTTTAAGGCATCAAAATATCAAAATATTTGTACCTATACTCCTAACATCCTGCCATTGTAAATGATTTTGCTAATAATACAGTTACCAACACATAACCTTTCGATTATGGGCAACAACGTGCTCCTAGTTTACAACAGGGGACTGTATTAGAGCCAACAAAAGTACAACACAGAATCATGCACTGTGTGCGACACCTTCCATGTCATCTCCAATATCTTCACTCAGCTGCCGCCTGTTGATAGATAACACCAGTTACGTTGTCTAATCAGTTTGTTGAACGCTACTTTTTTAAGTATTTGAAGATGTAGAATTCTAAATGTTAGGACGAGCAACTCTAACTATTGAAGTATTAAATATGGCCACTTCTTAGTTTTAACAGCAAGTCTCCGTCAGGAACGTACTTAGAAGTTAATTTCCGGGGGGGGGGGGTCCAAAAATTCTACGTTGAATTATTTACTTTTAATAGTTAATTAGGGATGTGTTTTTATCATGTTAATAAAAATTAAAAACAAATGTACTATGTTACATTCACACGATTTTCTCTCCTGCCCGCACCGCTAGCGTAGATGGTAGGGTGTCTGCCTGACGTTCAAGAGGTCCCGAGTTCGAATCTCGCCCAGGGTCAGTTGCCTGGATAAGGTTTTTTTCCGAGATTTTCCCTTATCCTTAAAGACGAATGCGGGTAGTTCTAAGCTCCATGGACGCTGGACACAGTTGAGCATCATTTCACCCATTTCAGTCAACGTCCGATATGACTTAACGTTGGAGGGAGGACGTAAACTTACAAAAAAAAAAAAAAAAAAAAAAAAAAAAAAAAAAATGAAATTGACTTTCTCCACCCATTCTTCTACAAAATTCTTCTTATAACAATTTATTTTCTTGATCCTTTAGTTGCTCAGTTTTTGTTCTTATAGCTGGGATAAACTGGTATAAGTAATAATTAGATATTTAAAAAGTGAACCAATGATTGATGCATTTAAAGTATTAGTTCTCCTTGAATGAAAAAGGGAACAGAAACTTAGAAGTTAAAAATTACATACCTTTAAGTAAATATCTGAGAATTGTAATCACCAACAAATAATATATCGGAATTGGTTAACCTTGCAATACATTATTGTACTTGGCATTATTTGTATATTTTAATGAGTTCTACAGCTGCTGTGCAGTAAATTTTCGTTAATTTCTTAAGTTTAGAATATTTATACAAACTTCACTTCCAGTAAAGTGGACTTCGAGTTTATCCTCAAAAAATTCACAATAGGCTATCTTAAATATGTTGTGTTTTAATTAAAATTATTGAAGCCACTTTTGAACGATTTTCTTGAAAATATTCGTTTCCATCCTTGAAAAATAATGAAATTAAAACCTACATTTCGTATTCCTCCAATATAATATTTGGGTTCTGTAATATGCTATTAGCAAACACAAAAAAAAAAAAAAAAAAAAAAAAAAAAAAAAAAAAAAAAAAAAAAAACATACACACTGGAGCGCGCGTGCGGACATTCTTTTTTATTTTTTTTCTTTGTTCTGGTTTCCTCAAAACTTGCATTCCTGGTGACATCTCGAAATCATTTTTTTTAAATGGAATATAACACGTTTGTGCTTACTAAGCACGTGGTAGAGGTACTAAACATTGATGCCGTACATTGACATGAGTTTCTTTGGTTCACACAGTTTCACTATTCATATAAAACACGATTGCTCTATTCCGTATCGTCATCAGAAAAACTGTTTGGTTATAAATGATTTCAACTGTAGCCAACCTCCATAGTGTGGTGGTACCGAGTCTGACTCCCAGTGAAGAGGTAGTGGCCAACCTTGCCGCGCGAGGGGAAGGAGGGCTTACCTCCACCCACTGTCTACAAAGATAAGACGCAACGTTCCATTATATAGAGCAAGCGAATGAACGGGAAATGCTTTCATGAGGAAGAGGGGTGAAGTGACAAAGTTCAACCCCCACTCATATGAGGGAAAGTTGAGCACCGCTAGAGCGAGTTCCAATCGAGATCAAGATAAGTTTCCTGAATAGGACTTTTTACAGGGCTTTCCTGGGCTTTATCTTAAGAAGACGAATGTCGGATAAAACTTAAGTTATGGTGGCCCTAGACTGATTTGAGGGTGTCACCCGTTTCATTTACTGCTCATATGATAATCCGGTTAAAGGATGTTAAAGTATTTAAAAATAAATAAATAGAAAACTAGGTTCCTTATAAAATTATGCAGCTGAAAAAAAAAGCTTGCAATTTCGAGACGGCCAAATGTACATAAAACTTGTTACATAGCATGAGATGTTTCGAAAACAGCTGGTACAAGGAAACTAGAAATTGCCGGAGTTGCGCATTTTATGAGTTCCACGTTCTCTTGTAACCTGATATTCTATCTATGATGCCATGGTTTCTTAGCTGAATAATCGGTGAAATTGAAGTGGTGTTTATCACCTATTCCCAGAATATTAAAATTGTCATGTCTCAAACGTGAAGCATTTTAATCGGAAACGTTAGACATGTTTTTGAGAACATAAACAATTTACGAAAGTTCTTCCTTTTTTTTTTTTTTTTTTTTTTTTTTTTTTTTGTAATTTTACGTCCCCCAACGTTATCATATCGGAGATGAATGGAATGGTTGAAATGATGCTCAAAAGAGCCCAGGGTTCATAGAGCTTAGAGTTACCCGACATTCGTCTTTCAGGATAAGGGAAACCCGGAAAAAACCTTATCCAGGTAACTCACCCTGACCGAGACTCGAACTCGGGACCTCTTGAACGTGAGGCAGACCCGCTACCACCACGCTACCGAGGCGGGCTTCTTCCATCTAAAGGATGGTTTGGTGTGGAGAAAATTTTTCAAAACCTTCGTGTCACATCTTCGAAACATCCTAAATGTAAATATATCTGCGATTTTTCGTTTTTGAAATACGCTGTTACATTAACGCAATGATACTTCTATACGTGTATCTAGGGTCAAAACTCAGTGCAGTATACCGATGTACGTGCAATAAAATATCTTCTTACTATATAGAGGATAATAAACCTATTGCCAGGTTAACAAAATTATAAAAGTAGCAAATATGACTCCAGCCAAAATATACACATGAAATACTGCAGCAATTACCAGAAGTTTCCTACACATGCAAGATAAATAATATATTAGTAACATTAAAAGGGTCTAACTTGAAAACTCACCACAAAGAGATGAAAAACTGTTGAATAGAAGCCTTGTCCATGATGATCTCCATTACAGTCCTTCAGTTTATGTGGGAAATATTTTCACACTATTTACACTATGTACACAAAGCCTAAGTACTTCTACAGTACTAAGTTGATACGCCTGCTTCTCCTGCCCACTATATTTAACACTTCCTTAGGATTGATTTGCTGATCCCAGTGTACAGACAATAAGGCAAGATTAGTTAAACGCTCATCACTAGTTCTATTTCTGAGGTAAGTTTTGAGCCGTTTCATTGTTGAAAATGATCTCTAGGCACTGGCAGTTGAGATGTAGGGTGGCTAAAATTTTAAGCAGACGATGAATTGTGGGGATATAATGCTGCAGAACACGTTACCAAAGAACTTATGGCATTATTTGGTCTATTTTGTTTCTGTGTGAATTTCCATTTTTGACACCACAACCGATATTCTGCCTGTGTTTCACTGTCACTGATATTTCCCCCTAAATACAAAGAAAGCTTGTTTAACCTATCAGCTTTAGTTTCTCCTACATTTCTGGGCAATACAATATCGAAAGCAGACAATACATCTTTGTTCTGTTCAAACCGTTCCTTAAGACTTGAAATCAGTTCGTCAGTGCATAGAATAAAGAGACATATTCTGAAGTACTCCTCTGCTGTATCTGCTGGGTGATTGTCCCTTTTTGTCTGCTTCCCTGCCAGTCTTTGAATTCTGATTTCAGAGTCAAATAGGGATTTCATAGTGTTTTAACATAGCTCAAAGATTTTGTGAAATTCTTCAACAACATTCTTTCTTAAAGCTTCCAGCTGCTTTACTACGTCACTGGCATATTCCAAAGCAGAGCTAAGATCCTGTTCCGGGCTTTGCAAGTACGTAGAAAGGTGGCCTGTGAAACACAGAAGTTTCTCGCATGTCAATAGTGAGATTAGGAAGGCACTATTTTCTATGGCCGCCAATAGTTGTGCTGCAGTTTTGGAAATTGATTTGTTGCTTATGGAAAGCTCCTGAAGGCTCTGAACAGTCGGTTCTAGAAGTTCCACAACACAATGACAGAATCATGCCTCTCTACAAATCTTGTAATGCAAAGGCCAATCAGTCTTGATTTCTTACTGGTAGGTAACAGCTCATTAATGCTATTCTTTAAAGCGTTGCCAGCAAAAGGATGATTGCGAAATAAATCACAAATGTCACTCATAATGCCTAAGCAATTATGAATGTGAGTTGTAGTAAGTGCAGAGGACAAAGCTAAATTTAGTCTATGGCTAGCACAATGAACAAATAAGACTTTTGGATATAGCTGTTTCACTTTTGCTTGAACCCCATTCAACTTTCCAGCCATAGAAGAAGCACCATCTTACCCCTGTCCCACCAGATTGCTCATATTTAGTCCAAGGTTAACGCATTCCTGTACAATTGTCTTAGCAATGTTGCTACCGGTAAGGTCATATATAGGCACAAATCCCACAAAGTCTTCTCTCAAAACATGGTCAGAGTTGACATACCTTAAACAAACAGCTGCTCCGTTCCAGAAATATCTAAAGCTTCATCAGCAATGACACTAAAGCATTCTGCAGCATTTACAGCACTGAGAACCTTTCCTCGTACTATTTCGGCACATATGCCCAGGACTTCATTCTGGATTAAGGGGCTAATATAAGTTGCATTTTTCTTCGCATTAGCCACATGCTTTAATAATATTTTGTCACCAGCATCACGACGAAAGCGTAAGAGAGCTCGAAATTTTCCGTCTTTCTTATCAGGCTTTGATAACATTAAGGGACCACTATCTAAATCACCTCTGAAAGGCAGTTCTTCTTGTCCGCAAAATATAATTGTTTTTATTATTGGTAGAAGAGCTTCCCTATTTCCCCTAATTTCTTTTCCCCTCTGACTATTAATCTGAGATGCCACATCTTCTTTCCTGCCATTCTCTATTGCCAAAAACCGTTCGGCTGATAAGACACAGTTTTTATGATAACCACTTGCCTGGTGATTGTTAAATGCTTCTACAGCATCCTTCCATTTATAAAATGGTTTTGTCACCAAATATCCTAAGTTTTGGTGACCGCCTTGACATACGCCTTGTTTGCAGAAGTGAGTGCAGTAACGGCAATATGCACCGTCTTGAACTTTTGAGTATACTAGCCACCCCCACCTATCCAGCCACTTATATTGAAAACTGAGTCCCTTAGAGCCATGCAAACGTACGGGAAACTCAAATGAACTATTAGGCTTCAAATAGTTTGTGAGTATGTCATACCTAACATCTCTAGGAATGTTGACACAGTTTGTTTCTTGCACCAACATGCCGATATCACAACCGACATTAAAACTACGAAGTTCTTCACTCGCGACACGAACACTACACATCTCATTTTTAGTTTTTAACCCAGCAACTTCAGGTTTAACTTCAGTTAAAGCACTATTTCTGCATATCTTGCTCGCATTGGTAGGTTTAAAAAGAGCTATCGATTTCCTCTTCATATCTAAAAAAAAAAAAACACTTTTGCAAACTGTTGAAAAACACCTTCACAATACGAGAAACGTTTGCTTACTAGCTACACTGCGCTAATTCCGGCTTTTCAAGCCTAGCAGGGTCAATGACCCTTCTTTCAGTTTAAAGAATAACTCAGTTCTTAATGACAGTCCTAAGGACAAGTCAGGGGTGCACAGTCGGAACAAAAGAAAGAGTCACAGTTTCAGATTCGTTTGATTATTTAGTTGTTGTTGCTAATATTTTTCTCAGATAAGTTTATATCTTGTGATGTCATTTATTTTGGGATAAAAGTACTTATTAAGAGTTTTCACCGCATTGGAAGGCTTTGTTTTGTACCTAGCTATTCCCTTTTTTCTCCATTATAAGTGAAGATGATAGTTAATGAACATTAACATTCTCTGCAGCCCGTCGCTTTAGTATAGTATGGTGTATGATGTATGTGCTTCTCCCAGAGACAGGGTTTCGATTACCGATTCATGTATCTCCCGGGTGAAGTCTCTTCCCAATGTTTCCTCACCACTTGAACCTTTATGTTTGGAAAACCTAGGCTCCTCTCCTGCATTATTTGCTCATTTGTTAAAGTATCTGAGAGACCGCTAATCTGAAAGCCCTGTTAAGAGAGTTTACGTTCACAGTTTCTAAAATATTCTTAATTACCTTGTAGAAATATCACATTAAAAGAATAATCTTTATTATTATTATTATTATTATTATTATTATTATTATTATTATTATTATTATTATTATTATTATTATTATTATTATTATTATTATTATTATTATTATTATTATTATTATTATTATTATTATTATTATTATTATTATTATTATTATTATTATTATTATTATTATTATTATTATTATTATTATTATTATTATTATTATTATTATTATTATTATTATTATTATTATTATTATTATTATTATTATTATTATTATTATTATTATTATTATTATTATTATTATTATTATTATTATTATTATTATTATTATTATTATTATTATTATTACTATTATTATTATTATTATTATTATTATTATTATTATTATTATTATTATTATTATTATTATTAATTATTATTATTATTATTATTATTATTATTATTATTATTATTATTATTATTATTATTATTATTATTATTATTATTATTATTATTATTATTATTATTATTATTTTATTAAACCGTTATTCGAGTGTTATTCGTTATTCCACTGATCATTAAGATTCGGCACACCAATGACGGCTGCAGGCCCTAGATGTAGAACACACCCGTTTCAAATAAACGTGAAATGTAAACATTTATTTGTCGTATATTCGGTAATTGATCTTGATTTTCTAATAATTAGTATACAAGTTGTTGATATAATTATGCAGGTTGCTCGTATAACCTACAGAATTTGAATCCGTCTTTCACTTAAAACGCTAAACTTACACGTGAAACAAATGTAATGTAGTTCTGACAAGGAATACGTAATTGTATTGTACTAGCTTAACTTTTGCATAATCTTGAGCAGAAAAATAAATAATCCAACCATATTTTCTTTAGAACCCCGGAGCCCTTGATGTTAATGAGGACTGTGGATCCACATGCATTAATAAACCAGACCATTTGTAAGCAGTGGAGAGTGTTGCGTTACTGAAATTAGTTATTTTTATTAAGGCGTGTCTCACCTATATCGCATGTTCAATAGGTGCAGTATCTAGTGTTGCATGCTGTATTCATGGGATCTAAATGTCCTCGTTGTCGACGGTCCTTAAACCCCAAATCACTCATTCACTAACGGTATTTAGTTATAAATTCAAGAACAGTATTATACTCATGCTGTTTATTTTTAGCGGACTGTACTTCTACCACCGTACTTGACCTTGGGTATAGGAAATGCCAGAAAGTTGAAAAGAAACGGTTCTCGATTAGGGGCGGAAACCTTCACATTTACAGTTGTTCCGCACGCTCCCTTTATAACTTCATGTCTACCTGACAGTGAATAGAGACGTTAAGATGAGAAGCTTGAATAAACTTTTTCGATTTATTTTAAAGTGAGTTTTATTTAACTATTTATTTATTACAAAATTAAAACGACAGGCCAGTTTCCAGGGGGTCCGGACCCCCCGCCCCTTAAATACGTATCCGGTCTCCGTAATACAATGAGAGGCGCAACTTGCGTGAAGCTAATCGGAAAGATTCCCTTTGGCAGAGCGCGGCAGTCCCCCTTACATGACTCCCTAACAGATTTCCTACATCACCTTGAAACTCCACCTTCACCTATGAAACGACCGCAAAGTGAGATTTGTGGTGGACAACACGGCGTTGGGGCGGGTTTTCTCCGGGATCTCCGGTTTCCCCCGCCATCTCATTCCACCGGTGCTCCATCTTCATCTCATGTATCATCAGTGTCACCGCCTGCGGTGCCGTATGTAGTAAAAGCGGGCGTTAAACACTACACATTTCACCTATGAAACAAAATGGTTTCGTTTGGCGACTTGCTAAATGCTAATAATCCGGTTTCTTTTCAAATTTTCAGGCCTTAAACGTTAGTTTCTGATCCTCCTGCGATAGTTGAGCATCCTGATATTCCAGGAACGCCTTGAGATAAGGCGTTCTTGTTGACTTTTGACTTCGTAACCTGATTGCGTGACTCACTGGTAATCTCTAACAAATTTTTACCTCAGGCTTCTTACATAATGTCTTGATTTTAACACACGAACATTATTTATTGCAGTTTTTATCTCACTATCACTTCTTTACAACATACCTGTTGTTACCAGTTAATAATCGCGGTATTGAAATGTCGCGTTACATTTGCTTATTATTTTCTATAATAAACCAATATGTAGATTTACACAAGTAAATCCTAACTTTAGATTTATTGGTCCTTTGTCGGCAACTCTCTTATTCTCCTACAATACTTCTTTTACAAATATCTTAGGTTATACCATTCATGGTTACATATAAACATCTTATGAACAGTTATCAACTCTCACATTTATGAACACAATACTCCGCATACCAGTTTAACTATGCTACTTTTATATTGTCCAATTTCCAAGAGTCCGTTGTTTGGTGTATTAGCTTTTAAGTTTGTCTCTTTCGGTATTTTTGTCGAAGCACTGCGTCTACTTTTGCTGAGTTCACTGCACTTCACCCTCTTTGTTTTCTACTTACGTTCGTTTTTCTCCTTCCAATTTTGAACTTATGTGATATTTAGAGCTTTGCTCCACATCATGCATACTTACTCCTCAATTACTCCTCAATAAAATCGCACTTTCAGTTTAAATAATCAAACCTCAGAAGCACGTAATCGTGTCCTGTAAGTCTAAAGGAACTGCTTATGCCACCCTTGTATCATTGCATGTTTGATTCGTAAACATGCTTTCCAAATTTACCAAAAAAAAAAAAAAAAAAAAAATGCATACCTTTGTGTAACATTTCCATTCTTTTAATCCGCTCTTTTAACGTATTTGTGTTTTCAAAAGCAATACAGACTTTAGCTCCTTTAACTGAACTTGAATTACATTTAAATTTTCCGGCACTTATTCAAACACTAGTTCTTGTTCCTTTCTTTACCTGCCTGTAAGTTCTATTATGCATGCATGGTGTCCTTTTGCTCTATAATTTTCTCTATTAGAGGAAAATATATGAGCCAAACTTTGTGATGTTTGTGTTTAAGTACACGAAGGTACACATGTCTATCTCCCGATAGGTTTTCTATACGTTTACCAGAAGGAAACCAGAATGACAAATTATAGTTTTATTCCAGTACTTTTTGGAATATTATTAAAACAGTCATATCAATGAAAAGTAGTACTGTCTGATAAGACAGCTCCAATTTGACCAAATTTACGCACATAATCATTATCTTCCGTAGACATGCTTTATTGGTGATATTTCTCACAGGATGGATTTTCATGAATTTGCTGAACACATCAAGCATTACAAAAATGTATCTCTACTTGAATTACCAATGGGTAAGTACATTCACATTTCTTTTAACTCTGATAACTGTTAATTATTCATTTAGTTTAATATAATTGGGGCAAGCGATCTAACCACGTGAAAATCTTAATGACAGCTGTGAAGCGAGTTAGGAGATCAGCAGGTGACCGATCCATTGGAGTAGTGCATGGCACAGTCATGTCAACCTACAGCGGTTACACACTACAACACTTCCATTCATTCGTTCGTTCTTTTTGTCTCTCGCTTCCACAAGTCGAGGACATATGCAATTATTTTCCTCACATGAGTATATAATAGCTAGTTAGTTAAATTATAAACGTAAAACCATTGTTCTAACCAGAAATATAAAACAAACATCATTTACTGCTCTCTTTCAAAATGCAACCAGATGCGGAGGACTTTGAATGCAGACCGTATATGTTTCCCAGTGTGAATAACCAGAGGTAGCATTTAAGTATTTAGGCTGAGCAACAGAGTTGACAGTCAGAAGTTTTGAGGCCACTGTACATCCAATTTGTGCCTTTGTTGCCCACTTGCAATATTTGGCGACATTGCAATGTTCTTGCAATATTTTTTCGTAATAATAACCTTCCATTTCCATACCTTCTTACCGCGCAGTTTACATAATTTGCCTTTTTAGTGCTGGGAAGAAAAGGGAGTAGTGGAGCCGAGGGGGATAGTACAGCATGCCACTATTTGGGAAGAGGAGGAACCACATAAAGAGTTGAGACTTGGAGAGATTAACAAATCCGGAGGAGATGGAATACTTGCTCCTAACAGAACAAACCAAATCGGGAGTCGAAAGAAAATTAGAGAAAGAATGGAGCTCTCCACTGAATCTGGTAAGAAGTTGAATGAAAGTGAAGTTATGTGAGAAGTAAGTAAAATGGGATAAAATACCCAATTGCGGGAATGAAAGCATAGTGAAAGTTAAGGAAGTTAAAAATAAGTGAAAGTAAAGGGTTATGGTAAGAGTCAGGTAAATAAGAAATAAATGAAGCTGAATTCATTAGCGGCTGCCAAAATTTTCAGGATAAATTTAGTATAGATACAGTAATTAAATATTATGGTTAAAAATATAGAGTGAAACAAAATAAGGTTGCACATTAAAGAGCATTTGAGAGTTTTACAGTATATAAATAATTCACTGAATTGGTACATACAGACATGCAAAACTACTTATAAAGTTCAAGGGGCAGATGGGAAACAAACCTTAAAGAATTAGGAAATAGAAATAGAAATTTTAAAGGGCTAATGTTCATTCAAGCACCACAGTTCCCATCTCATGTAAAAACAGCATGCTTCTTCTTATCTCTAACACCAATGTAAATAGTCACTTAATAAACCTATTGTTTCGTGATATATTAGGGTAGGAGCCATATAGAAGTGCTCATTTTAATGCGGTTAACATAAAATCCAGTTGCTGAAGGTACTAAATATATTGCAACGTTTGGATCCCGAAGTCAACACATGTAACGTTCGGGTGTCTACTTAGTGCTTCTAACAGATGTGAACTAGGGTTAACGGCGGCTAAAACCAGATGCGACATCTAAGGAGTAGTTCAAGATGTTACTCCTTAAAGATGGCAAACAGAGCTAAAGAGATTGTTTCCTAAGGATGACTAGAAATGGCTCATGAGTTTACTTCTTAAGGATGGCTAGGAGTAGCTCAAAAGGTTACTTCCTAAGGATAGCTAGAAGAGTTCAAGAGGTTATTTCCCAAGGATGGCTAGGAGCAGCTCAAAAGTTCAATTCCTAAGGCAGATAAGGAGTAGTTTAAGAGGTTATTTCCTAAGGATGACTAGCACATCACAACAACTTACTTACTAAGTATGGCTAGCAGCAGCTCAAGCAGTTACTTATTAAGAAAGGCCAAGGGTGCCCCAAGAGGTTACTTATTACGGATGATTAGGAGTAGCTCAAGAGGCTTCTTCCTAAGAATGGCTAGAAGTAGCCTAAGAGGTTTATTCTTAAGGTTGACTGGGAGTAGCACCAGAGGACACTTACTAAGGATGGCTAGGAGAATCTCAAGAGGATACTTATTAAGAATGACTAGGAGCAGTTCAAAAGGTTACATACTTAGGATGGCTAGGAGTATCTGAAGGTGTCATTTTCAAAGGATGGCCAGGAGTAGCTCAAGAGTTTACTTAAAAGGATGACTAATAGTACCTCAGGAGATTCCTTAATAATGTAACTTTGTGGGTTCATGAAATTAAAAGTCCAATTGCACAAACTCAAAGTGTTCTTTATTTCCAACGAATTACAGTTGAAACACTTGCCAATTACATAGAATTACTTAACGCACACAATTACAATTCACCAGTTCGTCTGTCACAGGTCCATTGCACGCTCACAGTCACGTACAACTCCGCTGATACACGTACACCGCCTTCCAGTCCGTCCACTCACTCGGCGCACCTCACGGCTGCTCGCCAAGAACTGAAATGACTCGCCAACTGCAGGCCTTATATAGGGAAGATCACCGTTTCTGGAAGGTTCGAGGCGCGTACAATTATCCCGAGGTTTCCAGACGTCTGGTGGGAGGGGAAAGAGACGGTACAGGGCTCGTGCCGCTCTCGTAATCATCCCTTCGGGTAGTGACACGAGACAAATGGGTAGGCGTGATCTGAATGCTTCCCGTCTGGCCCTACTGCCGGCCGGTTCTGTCGGGAGTTCCGACGTTCGGGTGACACTGCTCTGTCCTCAAATGTGGTCGTCCCGAACAGCACCATCCTAGCGTGCCAGGCGATCCAGGTATACCATCAACATTTTTTCCTCGGGGCACCTTCTGGATGCGGTAGACCACGTCGTTAATCCTATTCACCACCCACTACGGTCCTTGCCATGGCTGCTGAAGCTTCGGACAGCGTCCCTTGGTCCGGGTAGGGCGGTACAACCAGACCAGGTCACCTTGCTGGAACCCTTGGCTGTTGGCTTGCCTGTCGTATCGGGTCTTCATGCGGTCGCTCGCCTTCTGGATGTTCTGGGGAGCCATCTCGTGCATGTCGTGGAGGTGGTCCACCAGGTTCTCCACATACTCGGTCGCTGGCTGTTTCGCCTCCGGAGGGCTTCCAAAACCCAGGTCACAAGGGAGGCGTAGCTCTCGGTCGAACATTAAGCTGGCTGGTGTCATCCCAGTTGTGTCGTGTGTAGACGAGCGGTAGGCCAGCAAGAACAGTGGCACCTTGACGTACCAGTCTCGCTGATGGCTGGCTACGACCTTCCTCAAGTGTTCCTCTAAGGTCTTGATGTACCTTTCGACCATGCCATCCGACTGGGGACGTAGAGGTGTTTAGCGGGTCTTGTTAACCCCAAGGCTTTCTAGTGCCTCCATCAGGTTGGACTCAAAATTGGTGCCCTGGTCACTGTTCAGCTCTAACGGTACCCCAAATCGGCAGAACACTTGCTCCACGAGGCAGTCTGTGATTGTCCTTGCCTCTTGGTTCGCGATGGCATACACCTCCGGCCACTTGGTGAAGTAGTCCACGACCACCATCAGGTACTTGATGCCTCGGTCGGACATCGGAAATGGTCCAGCTATGTCGACGGTGATCCGTTCGAATGGCGCTCCGACGTTATACTGCTACATGCGACCCCGGCTCCTAGTCTGGAGGCCGCGACTCGCCGCGCACACGTGACATTGACGGCACCATCTCTCAACGTCTGCTTGGAGCTTCAGCCAGTAGTAGCGCTGTCGTAGTTTGTCAATCGTCCGATTCGCTCCCAGGTGTCCTCCTGAAGTACCGGCGTGCACTTCCTCCAAGACTTCCGGGACCTTACCCCGGGGAAGTACCAACTGTTCTCTCTGCGTCTTCCCATGAGGTGATTCCCATACCCGGAACAGCGCCCTTTGGGACAGCTCGGATAACTCCCTGGTAGCAAGAGGCCCGGGTCTTTTTCCTACGGGTTCAGGACTAATGGGGTGGAAACTCTGGGCTTAAACCCGGAACAGCACACCCTCTCTGGTCTTCAACGAGTCCCATTGGACCCAGTAAGACTTGTAAGTGGCGCTCCTCGGTGCGATGTCCTCCCAGGTTGGTCTTGTCCCTGCCTCCACTTCCCTCAAGAGTGGCCCCAAGTCTGCGTCCGCCAGCTGCTCCCTCCTCAGGCTTGCGCTATCCCAACCATCCGCAGGCACTGCCGTGACTACTCGGACTGCTGCGGCACGCTCCTTCTCTTCCACTTTTGTGCACTGGCCACACTCTTCTGGACAGGGTCTTCGGGACAGTGTCTGCGTTACTGTGGCTCTTCCCTCTGCGATGTTCCGAGGTGAAGTCGTACTCCTGCAGCCTCTGAACCCAACGTGCTGTCTGGCCTTCCAGGTTCTTAAAGCCCAATAGCCAGGTTAGGGCGGAATGGTCAGTCCTCAGGTGGAATGGCTGACCGTACAGGTACTTGTGGAAGTGCTCCAATGTCTTTACTACCGCCAGTAACTCTCGCCGGGTGACGCAGTAGTTCCTCTCTGCCTTGGATAGTGTCTTGCTGTAGTAAGCTATCACCCGCTCATGGCCGTCCTGGATCTGCGATAGGATGCCTCCAATGCAATGGTCCCTGGCGTCGGTGTCCACAATGAAGGCGCTACCTGGTTGAGGAAAACCCAAAATTGGAGCACTGCACAGGGTCTTCTTCAGGTGTTGGAAAGCGTCTTCGGCGTCCTCCGTCCACACATAAGGCCGGTGTTCCTCTGTAAGGCGGGTGAGGGGTTTGGTGATGTTGGAGAACCCCTTTATGAAGCGTCGGTAATAATTGCACAGCCCCAGGAAACTGCGCAACTCTTTCTTATCCTTTGGGCGAGGCCAGTCTCTCACAGCCCGTGTCTTCTCCGAGTCTGTGGCCACGCTGGTTGCTGAGACTATGTGGCCCAAGTAGTTCACTTCCTTGCGGAACAGCTGGCACTTCTTCGCGTTTAGCTTCAGGTTGGTCACCTGCAGTCGCTGTAGCACCTTGCTCAGGTTCTCGAGATGGTCTTCAACAGTCTTACCGACGATGATCATGTCATCCAAGTATAGCAGGCAGGCGTCGTAAGTCATTCTCTCATCACTGACTACATGAGGCGTTGGAAGGTAGCTGGTGCGTTGCAGAGGCCAAAGAGCATAACTGTGAACTCCCAGAGCCCTTGGCCTGTCGAAAGTGCGGTCTTCTTCTTGCCTCTCTGGTCTAGAGCTACCTGCCAGTAGCCCGACTTCAGATCCAGGGTCGGGAACCACTGTGCACCAGCTAGCGTATCCAGGGTGTCGTCAATCCGGGGTAAGGGAAAACAGCCCTTCCGGGTGACTTTCTGTAGTTTACGCAGAAGCGCAGCTCGCCGTTCTTCTTCGTCACCAAGACTACAGGGGAACACCAAGGGCTGTCAGACTCTTCAATCACTCCCCTGGATGTCATGTCCTCCAGCATGTCTCGTACCGCCCCTTGCTTCGCCAGCGGAACGTGTGTAGGTGGTTGCCGAATTGGCCGGGCGTCCCCGGTGTGGATGCGGCGAAGCACCTTGTCAATGCGGCCGTAGTCACTATCACCTTGGTTTGGGGTCGGAGTATGGCAGTTAACCCTCTGCCGGAAAGTGTCAGGAGTTCCAGTTGTGGATAGTAGGGCGTCTTGCATGTGTACGCAGCCCTACACTAGTGCCAAACTTGCTCCCGGGTCCACGTCCCGACCCTGGGTGCCCTGGTATGTCCGGGGCAGCCGAGAGGAGCTTAAAAAGGCAGGCGGACAGAGGGAGAGTGGAAGAGGAAGACATTTTCAAACCTAGAAGGTCACTGCGGGGGTCTCCAATGAAATCTATAGGTGCAACGTCAAAAGAAATGGTCGAGGGAGAGATAACAGATAAGGAACATATCCTCCAGTATTGTGGAATATATAACTGAAATGAATGCAGCAATAGCTGCTGATAAAGTTAGTGTATCAACCAAGAAACTAATAATAACCCAGATGGGCATGATAGCTGAAGCCTTTAATGGGTTATCTGCTACAGTAACTATACTACAAGCGGAAAATAATATTCTGAAAACCAATTTGGTACAGCCTAAGCCTTCTTATGCCCAAATGGTCATGAGACAAAGGATGACTGACACGGAGGACAAATTTGAGAGGGCTATAAAGAAGCAAACCCACACGGTGTTGATTAGATCGACAGAAGGTAAAAAGGCAGATGTGGTACAAGACATAGTTACCAAAAATCTAAAGCCAGTGGAAGAAAAAATTAAAATAACTAATGTAAGGATAATAGACACAACTGTAATAGTCGAAGCAGAAATAAAGAAAGATATGCAAAAAATTCTGAATTGCCAGAATTTAAAAGATAAGGAAATTAAGGTAGAACCGGCCAAGAAAAAACAATGGTTAATGATAATTTATGATGTTTTATCCACAGAAAAGGAAGACGACATCAAAAGAAATATGTATGAACAGAATTATAAAGATGAAATATTCAGTTCAAAGATTATATTGTGGTAGCAAAATGTATGAAGTGTCAAAAGCTAGGACACGGGGCAAAATATTTTAAACAAGAGATATCTGTGTGCTCACACTGTGGGGAAGAAGATCATATAAAGAAAGAGTGTCAAAAAGCTAAAGATAAGGAGAAGTCCGTTTGTATTCCATGGAGCACGAAAAAGGAAAACCTAACTACTGGGACAAAAATACACTGTCAAAATAGGAATGTATACCCAACGTATAAGATGTTTTGGGAACAGTTAATTAATAGAACAGACTATGGACAGGATAACCCAAACAGAATGGAGTAACAGAATAATGAACATAAGACATGGATGACAAACAAGTAGGAAACAAGGTAAACGAACTGCGACTTCCAAGACCTATCAGTTGTTGGAAGTGAAGAAGAAACATATTGCTACATATGTAAGGAACTTGTGATTCCCTGTAAGACCGCAATATTTTAAATATATATATATATATATATATATATATATATATATATATATATAGCTATATGTGTAATAATAATGCTAATGAAATATGGAATATCAAAGATTTATTAAACAAAGAATGATAATAGTAAATGAAATACAGCAAATAAAGAGCATAAGAATAGGTCATATAAATGCACAGAGATCAAGGCTAGTGATGCAGGAATTAAGAAAGGTAATAGAAGATAGACAATTGGATATCCTATGCATACAAGAGCCGTATGTCTTTAAAGGAAAACCTATACATGTGGCTGCTACAACTAGAATAGTAATAGAGGGCGATCAACCAAAAGCAATAATTCTAATCATCAACAAAGAAATACAGGTGGTAAAGATTACACAACTGTGCGATGAACATGTTAACTGCATTGAGGTAACAACTGATGGTGTAAGCTTCATCCTGTGTAATCATTTTCAATATAGTGATGATATTCGAATACACATTGACAAGATGGAAAGAGTGCTAGACATGATGTCAAGAAAGTCCATTATATATGGTATGGATAGTAATGCCAAATCAAAGAGGTGGTATAGTAAAAATCCTGATAATAAGGGTGAAAGATTAGAAGAAATATTACTACAGAACGATATGATCATAATGAATACACCATTTAATCCATTTACTTTTGAAAATAGAGCTGGAGCATAGGAGAATATAGACATTACGGTAGCCAAAGGAGAAATTGTGAATCGTATCAGTAATTGGAAAGTGGCGCTACAACTAACAACTAGTGACCACAATTTAATATATTATGATATAGTAACATCAAAATCATCATAAGAAAAGAAAATATCAGATAAGGAATGCTGATTGGGCAAAACTTAGAGGTTCAATTAAAATTCCCAGTGAAATACAAATTGGAGGAAATATAGATAAAAAAGCTAAGCAATTAACTCAAAGCATACAACAGGCGATGGAGGAGGCATTAAAAAAATGTACAAATACTGATGGAAAGTATAAGGTATGGAATGACAAACTGCAAAAACTAAGGAGCAGAGTCAGGAAGTTAAGAAGATATTATCAAATAAGTTGGACTGCGCAAGAAAAACAGTTTAGACTTCAGGAATATAGAGAAGTGAAACAGCAATATAAGATCAAGCTGGAAGAAACGAGACAAGAAACATGGAAAAGGTTTATAGAGGAAAATTTGGATGAAAATGAATGGGGGACCTCGTATAAAATAGTCATGGAGAAAATAAAAGCGCCGGAAGTAATCTCAACAATAAAGAAACCTAATGGAAACTATACAGAATCGTGGACAAGCTCTATGAATCACCTATTGCAGATATTGCTTCCTAGTGATGAACAAGAACAAGAGAATGAGGAACAGCAAGCTATGCGACGTGACTTTCAACATGTATACATTAATCAAAGAGTAATCTACCCATATGACGTTTCGGAAGTAAAGTTAGCAATCCGAGAACTAAAGAAGAAAAAAGCACCAGGACCAGATAATATAAATGCAGAAATTCTACAAAACCTGGAAGAATCTATAGCACCATACTTATGTAGCCTACTTAATGAATGCCTGGTACAGGGGCGAGTTCCATACTGTTGGAAAGAAGCAGAGGTAGTAATACTAAAAAAATCAGCAAATAAGGATCAAAAACATATAGACCAATATGTCTATTGAAAGCAATAGGAAAAGTACAAGAGAAATTAATATTAAAAAGGATAGAGGAATATTGAATTATGATAGGCCTGACCCAGAAACAATTTGGCTTCAGAAAGGGGAAATCCACTGAGGTGTCCATAAATGTGGTGTTAGAAGCGTTAAATAGAAGTACAAATAAATATGTATTAGGAGTATTTATCGACATCGCTGGAGCCTTGGAAAACTTATGGTGGCCGTATCCATTTAAAATCATGGAAGACAAACAATACCCAAAAGTTCTACACAATGTACTCAGAGATTATTGTAAAGATAGATGGGTACATGTCACCGGCAGAGATGGAAAAATTACAAGAGAAATTACCAAAGGTTGCCCACAGGGATCCATTTTGGGGCCCCTCTTCTGGGACATCATGACGGAGCCAATACTAGAAGAATTAGCTGTATCACAAGATATCATCGAAATTGTTGCCTATGCAGATGACATTCTGATCATTACAGAGGCAAATAGTAGGATGGAGTTAGAGACAAAAACGAATAAACTTTAAAGAAATTTAACAACTGGTGTAATCAAGCCAAATTAAAAATATCAGTGAACAATTCCGCCTATGTGCTAATGAAAGGAGCGTTAATTAGGGACCCGACTATTAAGATAGATAATGAAAATATAAAAAGGGAAAAAGTAATTAAATATCTTGGAATACACCTGGATGAAAAGAGAAACTTTGAGCAACACATAAAGAAAACCAAAGAAAAAACTATAAAAATAATGATGAAATTGTATACTTTAGCAACGAGAACATTTAAATTACCGCCAAAGGCTATAAGTTCATACCACATGAGTTTTGTTGTGGGAATAACAGCACATTGAGCTGGGGTATGGGCTAATAGAGTTAATATAAAAAAGAATGTGAAGATGATAAGATCCATACAGAGAACAGGATTATTGAAATGTATTGGAGCCGTTAAGACCACATCTACAATGGCACTATTAATTGCAGTGGGGACATGGCCATTGGACTTGATAATCAAACAGCGAGGAGCCAACTATTGGGTTAAAAAAGGGGACTTAAGTAAAGTAGAGAAAATAATACGATTTCCGTGCTCTACCAAAAAGGAAATAAATCAGAGACTTATAGAAGAATGGCAGCAAGAGTGAAACAACATAGAGGAAGGTAGAAGAACGTAAAATTTGTTAATAAATATAAGAGAAAGATTACACTTAAGACAAATACAGCCAAGAAGAGCAGGTATACAATTTCTAACGGGCCATGGACCATATCGGACTTATTTCAAAAGAATTGGAAGCTCACATAGTGATATATGAGGCAGCTGCAATATACAGGATACACCAGAACACACATTGTTTGAATGTAAAAAATATAAAGATCTGTTAAAACACCAAAGAAGTATGTTACAAGGGAAATATGTATATAATATCATCAGAGATCCTGGGGACTTTAGAACACTGGAAGAAATGGCTGAGATCATCTCTACGCGAGTCATGGAGTAATATAAACAACAACAGATAGAAAGATGTGAAAAGGAGAACCATAGAGAAGAAGAGAGGAACAGGCAGCTGTAGAACCAAGGAGGTCAAAAAGGAATATGTAAAGGGAACCAGAGGATGGAATAAGGCGAGAAAACGAAATGGAAGATCAAGAGGAACAACATATATGTGACCAGGAAATACCACAAAGGATCAACAGGAGACGCCAATATTGGACATCCATACGCAGAATGGGAGCAGGAGCAACAAGCAGATTAGCGGAAGATTCAGAAGAAGAGCGGAGTTAGGAGACATCTGCAATAGAATAATGTTTACGAAAGAAATCTGAACTGATGGACGAACCCTCTCAAATGATGGTGGAAACACTACAAGTCTAACCGAGAGGAATATTACTACCAATAGTCGGATAGGAAATGGCAGCAAATAAAAGACAGAAAGTCTTATGTAGTAGACTTAGGTAGTGAGTTAGTTTGAGGAATTGTAAAGCTAATGGTTTCCGGTAGCTAGTGGGACAGGGCAATAGTGAATGTAAATGTTAGCAGGTAGGATATATGATATAGGTAGGGTAGGTAGTTTTCATGAGTTCTAAAGCTGCTGGTTTCCAGTAACAATTAGGTTAGAATTAGCTACTAGGTTAGGATTATTTGGCAAGTTAGATTAGGGAATATCTGCAAAGATAAGTATTGTAAATGGAACTAATAAATAAGGCAGGAGGATAAAGAATTAAAATCTGTGAACAGCTTTGCCCTGGTATAGCTTCAAGATGCCAGGGCATGTGTTGAGCAGATTTTATTTTTTATATACTTTTTTTATTTTTTTTTATCACCTTGGCTGAAGACGCACTGGTATCGTCTTAGCAGTTGTCGAACTTTCTCCAGCTGCTCTGCGGTCAGGTGGTCGGCCGCCCTCTCCAGTAGGCCTTCTAGCCGGGGCCCCAGGTGATGCGTCGGCACCGGCTCCTGTGTCTTGTCGATTGCTGTTATGCTCACCACGGGTTCGCACGTTCCCAACTCCGTCCCGGCCTGGACGTCGTGATCGGTGTCCGTTGGATTTAGCAGTCTCACTGGCACCTCCTCTCGGCAAGGCAGCAATGCCCTGGCTACACATAGGCCGTATACAGGTGTCTTCTGGTCCAGCATCATGTTCCTGGTTCTCTGGCCTTCCAGTCGAGCCGTCACCACCACCAGCACGTTCAGCGATTCCCATTGGGCACAGCACGACTTTTATATGGTGCTCCTTGGTGCGATGTTCTCCCAGGTTATTCTTGTCCCTGCCTTTACTTCTCTCAAGAGTGGTCCCAAGTCTGCGTCCGCCAACTGCTCCCTCCTCAAGCCTCCGCTATCCCAGCCATCCGCGGGTACTGCCGTGACCACTCTGACAGCTGCGGCACGCTCCCTTTCTTCCAATCTTTTGCACTGACCGCACTCTTTTGGGCAGGGTCTTCGGTACATGGCGTCTGCGTTACCATGGCTCTTACCTCTACGATGTGAAGCGGTGAAGTCCTACTCCTGCAGCCGCTGGACCAAACAGGCTGTCTGGCCTTCCAGGTTTCTAAAACTAAGTAGCCAATTTAGGGCGGAGTGGTCAGTCCTCAGGTGGAATGGCTGACCGTACAGGTACTTGTGGAAGTGCTCTAAGGTCCTCACTTACGCCAGCAGCTCTCGCCGTGTAACGCAGTATTTCTTCGCTGCCTTGGATAGCGTCTTGCTGTAGTAGGCTACCACTCGCCCGTGTCCGTAATAGACTTGGGATAGGACGCCTCCAATGCAGTGGTCGCTGGCGTCGGTGTCCACAATGAAGGCACCACCTGATTGTGGGAATCCCAAACTAGGAGCACTGCAAAGTGTCTTCTTCAGCTGCTTGAAAGCGAGTTCGGCGTCCTCCATCCATACATAAGGCCGGTGTTCATCTGTCAGGCGGGTAAGGGGTTTGGCGAATGTTGGAGAACCCCTTTTTGAAACGGCGGTAATAACTGCACAGCCCCGCAATTTATCTTATCCTCTGGCCCAGGCCAATCTCTCACGGCCCGTGTCTTCTCCGGGTCTGTGGCCACTCTGGTTGGTGAGACTATTTTGGCCCACGTAGTTGACTTCCTTGCGGAAATGCTGGCACTCCTTCGCGTAAAGCTTCAGATTGGTCGCCTGCAGTCTCTGTAGTACCTTGCTCAGGTTGTCGAGAACATCTGCGAATGTCTTACCGAAGATGGTGATGTAGTGCAGGTATAGCAAGCAGGCGTCATAAGTCAGTCCTCCCATTACCGATTCCATGAGCCGTTGGAAGGTAGCTGGTGCATTGCAGAGGCCAAAGGGCATAACTGTGAGCTGCCAGAGCCCTTGGTCTGTCGAGAATGCGGTCTTCTCCTTTTCTCTTGGGTCCACAGCCACCTGCCAATAAGCAGTCCTTCCGGGTGACAGCGTTCAACTTCCTGTAGTCCACGCAGAAGCGTAGCTCGCCGTTCTTCTTCGTCACCAGGACTACAGGGGAACATCAAGAGCTGCCAGTCTCTTCAATCACTGCCCTGGAACTCATTTCCTCCGGCATGTATCGCACCGCCCCTTGCTTCACCAGCGGAACGCGTCTAGGTGGTTGTCGAATAGGCCGGGCGTCCTCAGTGTCGATACGGTAAAGAACTTTGTCCGTGCGGCCGTAGTAACTGTTACCTTGGCTGAAGACGCGCTGGTATCGTCTCAGCAGTTGTTCAACTTTCTCCAGCTGTTCTGCTGTCAGGTGGTCAGCCGCCGTCTCCAGTAAGCCTTCTAGCCGGGGCCCCAAGAGTTGCGTCGGCACCGGCTCCTATGTCTTGTCGATTGCTGTTACGCTTACCACAGACTCGCACGTTCCCAACTCCGTCCCGGCCTGGACGTCGTGATCGGTAACAGTTGGATTTAGGCGTCTCACTGGTATCTCCTCTCAGCACGGCAACAATGCCCTGGCTACACATAGTCCGTGTACAGGCGTCTTCTGGTCCAGCACCATGTTCCTGGTTCTCTGGCCTTCCAGTCGCGCCGTCACCACCGCCTCACTCCTTGCGGGGACAACCACGTCTTCTTTCAAGACGACCCCGAAGATTCCAAGGCGTTCTTCGGGTTGACGGAGTATATACTCTTCTCCGTTGAGGTGCAGGACCTTCCTGCCGACGTCGACCGTCGCCTCGTGGCTCCTGAGGGCATCCTGTCCCAGAATCACCTCCTCAGCCATCTTAGCGACGAGCACCCCCAGACGCACGATACTCCGTCCCAAGGTCAGCTTCAGCAGGACCTCCTTCTCCACAGGCAAGGTGTCGCCCGATGCCGTCATCAGCTGGTATGGCCGGCTCGGCGTCCTGGATGGCAAACCCTTGGCTATGTCGGGTCTGATGATGATCATGGCCGTCCCGGTGTACACCAGTACGCGGCACGGTTTCCCTCTCACCCAACCCTCCGCTATGAGGCTGTCATCCATCCACCGGCTGACGGCGCGCAGTGTCACTCGAGGGGATGGTAGTGATGGCGTCGACGTGCCCCTCGCCACGACGGCCCTTACTCGTTTCCCGGCTGCTCTCCCTGGTGTGGGCAGTCTCTCTCCAGGTGTCCCGGCTGTCCACATCCCCAACACAAGCCACTAGGTCTTCGCCGGCGTCCCTCGGCTGGTCTTCTGTCTCCGGTGTAGCAGACACTCCTCGTTCTCGACGTCGGGGTAGCCATCAGCTTGGCCGCCTCCATCCTCAATACTGCTGTTAGCGCTTCGTGGATGGCTGCGTAGTCGCCGAGCATTAGGCGCTGACGTATCTCGGTGTCTCGTACCCCGTCGACAAAGGTGTAGGCGGCTTTCCGGGATACGAATTCCGGTGGAAGGTCAGCCAAGGTCTTGCTAGCCAGCTGGTCAATCGCCAGACCGAACTCCTGCAGCGTCTCACCTGGCTGTTGCGACCTTGTCTTTAGCTGACTGCGGTAGACTGCGGCTAGGCGGTGGTTCCCGAAACGGTTCTCCAGGGCCTCCCAGATATCCTTGGGAGCCACCGCTGTCTGGATCGCGTTTAGGACTTCCGCGGCCCGTCCCTGGAGGCTGCCTATTAGCTGTGCGGCCTCTTCCTCTGGTGACCACTTGCTGTGCCTGGCCACCGTGTCGAACTGGCGGCGGAAGTCCTCGAAAGTTGACGCGCCGTCGTATTTAGGAGGTTTGACGCGCGCCGATGTTGTGTCACGTACCGGCGCGTCGGCCTTCAAGTCCTTCAACCTCCTGCCGACGATGTCTTCTACCATTGCGTTCAGGGACTTTGTGTTGCTGTCGGCCTTTCCCTCCAGGTTGTTTACGCGGTTCGCAAGGTCTTTGACCTTTTCCACCAAGGCGTTCAGGGACTTGGCGTTACTGTCGGCCTTTTCCTGTAGTTCATTGAAGCGGTTTGCCAGGTCTTGGACGCGCTCGTCTGCTTAGCCCATCCGCTTGTCCAGCTCCATCACGTTATCCCTCACGCCGGCCAACTGTTCTTCAATTTTGGCGGCGAGAGCCTCGTACGCCACCTTCATTTCCGTGGTCAGTTCGGCTATCTTTGCGGTCATTGTCGTGGCCAAGTTGTTGTTTGCAGCTTCCGTCTTTGCAGCGAGGTTGTTGTTTGCCGTCTCCGTCTCCGTTGTTAATTCGTTCGTCTTCGCGGCCAAGTTGTTATTTGCCGTCTCCAACGTTGCTAAAATCTGGGCCAATGCAGCCTCCATCGCTGTAATATCCCACTTACTGACACCAGTTGTGGCTTTGTGGGTTCGTAGAATTAAAAATCCAATTACACAAACTCAACATGTTCATTATTTCCACCGTATTACAGTTGGTACACTTGCCAATTACATAGAATTATGTAGCGCACACAATTACAATCCACCAGTTCGTCTGTCACAGGTCCACTCCACACTCACTATTGTGTACAACTCTCTTTAGAGCTGACTAAAAACTCCTCCAATCCGTTGGCTAGCACTGCGCTCCTCACGGCTGCTCGCCAAGAACTGACGGACTCGCCCACTGCAGCCCTTATATAGGAAGATCGCTGTTTGTGGAAGCTTCGCGGCTCGGAAAATCATCCCGATTGTTGCAGACATCAGCGGGAGGGGAAAGAGACTGTACAGTGGCTGTTCCAACCATCCCCTCAGTGAACGCCACTAGATAAATGGGTAGGCGTTGCTTGAATGCCTCCTGTCCCCCACTCAGCTGTCAGTTGGTCGTGCCTTCCGATAATTGGGTGACAATATATATACCAGGTGAGTCAGCTGATTCTATTTATTCTGATCTATGCAACGCGCAGTTAATAGTCTAATGTGAAAACATTGGCCCTTTTAGCACAGTGGACGTTATTGCAGCTCTGCCCTTCTAATCGGTAATATACGACTCAGTATTAATACTTACAACCCTAAATGAGGACCAAGAAGCTGCGAAAATTTTAACTAACGACGATTTTTCATGCACATACCTAATACTGACAAGGTGATACACGAATGCTTTCCCAACGAGCCACATAGAATACCTGACAGCTGGTCGAGATGGTTAACTGTGCGCATATGGTGCTGCAAGGCTAGGTTCGAAACGACGTGACATTGTTTTTTTCCCCTTCCTTTCTCCTAGTCTTTATTGTCTGTATTTTAGTTACTAAAATACAAACAAACAATAAACAAAATAAAGAATAATTAAAGCAAAACAATAAAATTATTTATTGTTGCTATTGGTTCTCTTGTGAGCCAAAGACACAAGAATGACAATCCGATAATTAGGGATCATGTTTACTGTACAGCTACGCAAAGAAGGTCCCTGTAAGGAATGTGCTGCCTTACACAGTGGGACAAGGCCAGCAAATGTGTGTGGCAGAGTACGCCTGCTACACAAGGAGTAGAACCATTAAAATAACATGCACCCTATTCTCTCTGAACACTAAAACCGAGAAGATTCATTCTCACAAGTTGAAGCTTCAGAATGTTTTTGAATGGTCTGTAACTGTACTGACATGGGATGTCATAAACCTGTCCAGGGAGGGTGTGGGAACCTTCGGTAACCCCCCTGCGTCTCAGGCCTCGGAGACTTACTCTCCTGTGGAGGACAGTAGCTTTATGGTCATTTATAATCTGTACCGTATCTGATGTTGTAAACCATGTGACGTAGTTAGCTTTCATTTTTAGGAACATTAAATGTTTCATGCTTAAGTCTTATATTTCACTTCTACTAACAACGGAGTTGTGAACGTGTTAACTTATCGGATAAACAGGTAAATAAATTGTCAAAGTGTGGATTGCATCAACGCCGTAAATGTTCAAAATGACGACCTCGACAGTATTTGAGAGGTTTCAAATGCTGAATACCTACTTAGATAATAAAGTGTTCATTTACGTCAGGCGCAAGTAGCTAAAGCCACTTTGCATTTTTAATGTTTTAAACTTGGTTGAATGGGTGAAGCGCAATAGCCACTACAATAAATCATTTACTACGAACTATAAATTCATATCTAACCTGCCAGTGGAAAACATGATGATTATTGTATTTTGTAAACACGTATTATATTAAAATTGTTATTTGTATTATAATATAAAATTATAGGACACAAGAGGTAAAACAAAGGATAAAATTTCCGAGCTGAACAAAAAGGATTTGAACCCAACTTGCAGTGGCCCAGTGGTGAGGTAATCTGTATAATACCATTGAACCAACGTTACCTTGCGCGCTGAGGTTTCTCTACGAATATGTGGCCACGCCGTGGCTCAGTGGTTAGACCGCTTGGCTCTCACCAAGGCGGCCCGGGTTCGATCCCAGGCGACCACAAATTGAGATTTATCGTAGACAACACGGCGCTGGGGCGGGTTTTCTCCGGGACCTCGTTTCCCCCGCCATGTCATTCCACCGGTGCTCCATCTTCATCTCATGTACCATCAGTGTCACCGCCTGCGGTGTAGTAAAAGCGGGCGTTAAACACTAGTACACATTTCATTTCTACGAATATGTAACCGCAGTCCTCATAGGTACTCCCACTTGGGATTTTTACACGCCTTTTACAGCTTTATAGAGTGTTTTGAGCTCGGTTTGGTAGTTTTAACGGAAATAAAAAACTGCATCTGCCATTAAAATTACTGAATGAGCTAAAAACTGCTGTAATTTGTGACAGAAGCGAAAACAATCTACCTAATTCTTAGCACTTGTTGACATGGCTGTACAACGAAAACACGTGTTGGCTGAAGATTTTAATTTAATTGGTCCCACGGTGTAGATCTGCCATTTTGTGTTCGAAAGATATTGTGAACTGATGCATGTGATAAGGTGTTCCTTCAGGGGCGTGTTTAAAGTTGTGTATTTGTGAATGTACGCTAAGGAATAAAAGTTTGTAAACCCGGCTTCGGCCGCCCGGAGGGGGTAGAGGGTTGCCTAAGAGCCCGGGTACTAGCCTGAAGAGCTAGTAGAAGGTGTGCTAGATCACCAGGCGGCCCCACCGAGGTTATTTGGTAG
The DNA here is from genome assembly GCA_030765055.1 of Mantis religiosa. NCBI lineage: Eukaryota > Metazoa > Arthropoda > Insecta > Mantodea > Mantidae > Mantis > Mantis religiosa. Next base: position 177,848,711 of record CM060950.1, read on the forward strand.
TCTTTCCTGCGAGGTTGAGGCGCGTAAGTGACGTATCCACTTCCATCCGTCTTGACGTTGTTGTCGATGGGAAGGGGGGCTTTTTAGAATCAAGGTATTGCCCCAAGGAAAGAACCCCCGAGTTTTCCGTCGTTCCCGGGCTGATAGAGGCCGGAGTATTCGGCCTTTCGGGTACACCTCTCGCCAACATGTCGTGTTGTGCCTCAACCTCAAAAGACCAACCCATCCTCTTCCGCTGCAGCCATATCCTACTCCCAAGCCCTGACCTCTCGTCTGCAAGCCCGATATGTCTCCAGACAGCATGTTAATCTGTGTCAGACATTATTAGACTTCGACAGAGGGTATTCCAACGACGGCTACCTGGTGACCCGGGCCCCGGTGTCCCGTGACTTCATGGTTAGGACGAGATCAGCCCAGGACTACAAGAGGATGTGCGCCTTCTTCAGGCAGCGCCACATCACCCATTAGATCAGCCAGAGGGAGGACCGCCAGACCTTCAGAGTCGTGCTGAAGCACGTGTACTATGATGGGGCGGCGGAGGCAATCAAGGCCGAGCTGCAAGCCACGCACTTTTTAGTGCTACGTGTCGTGCAGCTCAGGCAGTTTGATCGGGCCCGAACGCCTCTGCCATTCTACAGGGTGAACGTTGCGACGGTAGATGACCTTGACAATATAAAATTAATCATACTGTGCTCCATTTCCAGGTAAAGGTGGAGCCCTACAGACGTCCTATTATCCCCGTGCAGTGTAGTCGGTGCCACCGAGGAGTAGTGCACCGCGGGGACTGTGGTGTGCTGGAAGTGCACCGGTGACCATGATTTGCGCGACTGTGGCGTGCCGCTCCCTCCTCAAGTGCACTCTCTGCCTTGGTGTAGGCCATGGGGCCAGGTACCGGGTTTGCCCCAAGTACCAAAGGCAAGTTGCTGCAGCGCGCAACCTCCAGGAGGTGTACGGGCATTCGGTTAGCATGTCGGGGGCCCGAGGAGTGCGGGGAGCTGCTGCGGCGCGGGCGCCGCTCCTGGCTGTAACCGGTGCACGACAGCAGGCGACCGTACGAGGTGACAGGTCGCGACCCCGAGACTCACGCCAGAAGCTCAGGGAGCAACAGCCCAGACTAGCGCCAAAACAACGAGACGTGAGGATTCCTTATCAAAGGAAAATGTACCACCAGGTACTCAGCTCCGGGATCAACACAGATAACTGTAAGGAGACGTGCCTCCACATCTTCAAATTCCTTCTGGGTGCGGATCAGTCGGAGGCCCGCTGCGTATAGGGACTTCATCGAGCAACTCGTCATACCAGGCTTCCTCTGAACAACCCAGGACACCTAAAATTATTAACATGGAATGCTAGAGGACTAAGACGAAAAGTCCGAACTATCCAACTTTCTCACACATAACACCATAAACATAGCACTAATCACAGAAACACACCTCACAAATAGGGACAGATTTAATATACCGGGATACACCACCCACCGCACTGACAGGAGCCAATATGGCGACGGCACAGCCATAATAATAAAACATAACACAATTCATGACATCGCCCAATTACCACAACTACAAAGTCTCAAAACCACCAACATATTAATAATATTAGACAACTGTCGAACACTTGTAAGTGCGGCATACGCCCCCATGGTACCCTAATTTTAGCAGACATACTAAACTTAATGCAACAAAATAACAAAGTCCTAATTGCAGGGGATCGCAACGCAAAACACCAAATCTGGGGTTGCAATGAGACAAATCCAGCAGGAAACGCATTACCAAGGCTAGAAAATCCAACCGATCTAATAATCCATGCGCGGGAAGAACTCACCCACATACCATTCAACAGAACAGATAGAGCCGACATACTTGACATAGCACTGTCACGCAACCTTACCCGAAGACTTCACCTTCAGGTCAAGAACGAACTGTCGTCAGACCACATACCCCTTTTAATCACTCTAGAAGGTAACGCGCCTAAGGTCCCGCCATTAAAACGCCCAAACTACAACGAAGAGGACTGGGAGAAGTTCACTAACACTATACGTAAACAGCTCACCACAATCCCTCTGAATTCAAACGAAAACGCAAACAGGGCAGTGCTCCAACTGGAGCAGGCTATAAAAAGAGCAACAGCAATATCAGTGCCCACAAGCCAGCCCAAAATGTCATTTAATCAACTTCCTAGAGATATAACCTCCCTAACAGCAGAACGTAACAGAGCCAGGCGAAAATGGTAAAAGTCAAGACACTTAGCCGACCAAGAATATTACAGATATTTAAACATATTAGAGCAGCAAAGAATGTCACCTCACATTTCAAACCAATGGCAACACACACTTGAGAATCTCAACTACGAGAGAGACTCAATGTGGAAGATAACCCGCTGCCTGACATGCGACAGGGTGCAAATTCCTCTCCTATACTACAATCAAACCATAGCCACGGCCGACCAACAAAAAGCAGATGCATTAGCGGACGCACTGCAAGCAACCCTGACTCCGAATGCCAGTCCGGCCTTGTGGAAGAGACGGAAGCAGAAACAAAGAACTACAAAGAGCTAAGAACACGAAATAAGGTCATGTAGAACATGTCCCATGTAAAGGCATTTTTCCTCCACTCGAAAAAAAAATTGTTTTAGCCCTTCTATCAGACCACGCTTTCGTGGCTGAAACGGAAACAATAATAGACAACCTGGACCACACCCAAACACACAATAAAGCACGTAGAACAAACGCGGGAGAAATCAAATGGATAATTAAGCACTTACCTACAAGAAAGTTCCCGGGGCCAGACGAAATCCCAAATACTGTACTTAAACATCTGCCAACCAATGCACTGAAGCTACTAGCGAGCATATTCAATCACATCATTGAAAAAGGCAGATTCCCTCCACAATGGCAGGAGGCCAAAATACTATTATTTCCCAAGCCGCGAAAAAAGCCAATCGCAACCAGAGAACTATAGGCCAATTAGCCTTCTAAATACAATGAGCAAGGCTCTGGAAAAGAAACTGCTAAAACACATTAATACCCACATAATAAAGAACGACATACTGATTAACGAGCAATTTGGTTTTAGAAGCCAACACTCGACCACACTGTAACTCCTCCGACTAACCGAATCAATTACTAAAGGCTTCAACACTAATCGATAGACAGGTGTCGTCTTACTAGGCATTGAAAGGGCCTTCGACCAAGTTTGGCATGCTGGACTACTCAGAAAACTTATAACACTACGATTCGCGGACTCCTTAGTAACTATTATCAAGGACTATTTCTCTAATAGGACTTTCCGAACAAGCATAGAAAACGAAACCTCCTCATTAAGACCCATTAGGGCAGGAGTACCCTAAGGTAGTCTACTGGGACCAGTCCTATTTAATTTATACATCAACGACATACCGGAAGCAGTGAGAGTAGATAGGTACTTATACACCGACACAGCACCAGCCACAAATCGACCGCACCTGGAATAATAGCCAAAAGGGTACGTAAAGCACTGACTAACCTAGAGCCATGGCTCACAAAATGGCGCATAAAAGTAAACGCATGAAATAAATCAAGCAATAATATTTACTAAACGAACCAAGCAACGCCACAAGAAACATAGCCTGATGCCACCAACATTCCGGAACGATGACATCGAATAAAAGGATACAATTACCTACTTACGTGTAACAGTGGATCAGGCTATCACTAGTCGCACTGGCATACCAACTCCACCAGGAGCTAAAAATGCACTCAATCGAGCAATTTATTAAAAGACTCAGCTTCAATCTATTCGAGAAGAAAAAAAAAAACATAACCAACTAATACGGGCACTGGGGGAATACGACACAACACAGGATAAACATGCAAGGCCACTGTCTCTTTTTGAAAGAACAATTAATCTCGGGGAGCCAGAGGTAGACATAGAACAATATCTGGATAGCCTAGTTATCCCTGATCAGAGTTAAACACACACCCATACACTCACACACACAGCTCCCACAGCCCTCAAGTCCTTGCGCCAACCATTGGCCAAGGCGGCCCCGCGGAAAGAGGGTCCCTCGCAAGTGGCACAGGCTCGCACCAGCAATTGCATAGGCAGGCCGCCCGTCGAGTGCGCACTCTCTAAAATTGACCAAGCAGTTAATATCAAGTGACCATTATAGGCAATGCCAATAATGCAAATTACTTGTACATTTAGGTTTAGATTATATAGCCTTAAGGTGTAATAGACTAATTTATGATCACCGACATGCATTAAAGTAATACTTGCAGTGACAATGAAACACCCAATCTTAAGACACAGCGCCACGGCGTGATAAATTACCCGAATCTTCCTAACAAATAACACCTGGAATCCTACCAAAAACCCACTCAGCTGAATCGCACTGCGAAACAGCTATGATTACTTCCTGGAATTAGCAGGTGCTTTAGGTGGTACCGCAGCACATTTTCTCCCTCCCACTCCGGTGGAGGCTTTTTAGTAGAGTAGTACCGTTGAGGTGACGTTCACATATCCCACAGTGCCCTCCAACAGTGGAAATCCATAAATGGATTTTTCCTCCACTCGAAGAAAAGAAAGTAATTTCATTCAGATCCTAAAGGCAGATCTACAATGGCCGAAAGCTCGACCTTTATAAACCTGAGACGGCTGATCAGTCGCGAAGCCTTGAGTAGGTCTTACTTATTTGGCCACGTATCATATTGACCTTATCGATAGCACTCGTGTTAAACAACCGCCATACCGTCTGACCCACCTAAGATGGTGGTCTTGAAAGCCAAAATTGGCGTTGTTAGCTAGTGGAGTCATTCGACGGTCTACCTCTAATACAATAGTTGCATTTTCTTGGTGCCAAAAGTTGAAAAGGATTTTCGTCCTGTCGTAGACTATCGTAGGCTTAACAAGATAATACGTATTGAAGCCCAACCCATTTCGGATCTTCATACTGCCGCCCATTATTTTTCGGGAGTGAGGGCGTTCACAGTCCTGGATCTCAATAATGAGTATTTTCAAATACCTCTTGCGGAGTCGTCTAAACATATAACTGCATTCGCCACGCCCTGGAGAATGTACGAGCTTTAGCGCGTGCCATATGGGATTGCTATAGGGGCACAAGTTCTGTCCCGTTTGCTGGATAACTTATTTTCAGATATTAAATTCCAATATGTATACCATTATTTGGATGATGTAGTTTACTCTGAGGACTTTGACACTCGTTGTGATCATCTCCGGGAGGTATGCTCATACTTGGAACGTGCTGGTCTCACGGTTAAAAGGGGAAAATGTACCTTCGCGACTTCGCAGATATCTTTTCTGGGTCATTTAGTGTCTCCAGCTGGCATCACAGTGGACCCTGACCGAACGAAAGTCGTTCGGAATTTCTCTCCCCCGCGTAATTTATGTGCATTAGCACGCTTTATCGGCATGGCCAACTTCTTTAGTAAGTTTATCCCTGACTCTGCTGCTCGGGCGGAGCCACTGAATTGCCTTCGGCGCAAGGGTGTGCCGTTCGTGTGGACAGAAGACCAGCAGCGTGCTTTTGAAGATCTGAAAACGGCGATTGCCAATCCTCCGGTGTTAGCTTTTCTTGATTTTGGTGTACGCTTTGTTCTCCAGACCGACGCCAGCAGAGGTACGTTAGCGGCTATACTTTTACAAGATTTTCCCGAAGGTCGTCGAGCTATCTATTACGCTTCGCGTACATTGACCGAGGCTGAACGCAAGTATTCTGTGTACGAATTGGAGACCTTTGCCGTAATATTTGGATTGGAAAAGTATTTGAATATCTGAACATGTGGAATTCACACTTGAATGTGATAATCAGGCTCTCACGTGGGCGCATGGAACGCCCAGGTCAACAGGTTGACTTGCGCGCTGGGGCGTGCGCATCGCCGTGTTTAAATTTACGCCAGTTCATGAAACGTGGTGTAGACAATTGTGTAGCAGACGCATTGACTAGATTTCACCGAGCCCAGTTCATCTCACCGTCTTATCCAGTAGGTCGTGAATGTCTGCACTACATTTCCTGAGCTTTTTACTAGCATATCAGAGCATCAGCGTCGTGAGCCGACGTTGTCTGGTATTATAAAGCAACTTGAGACTGCTAAGCATGTGCCCCCGTTTCGTCTGAAGGACCGTGATTTGCTTACAGGTGCCACGTTCGATGGTCCTGACAGGATCGCATTGCCTACTGCTTTGGTGCCTATGGTTTTTGAGTACTTCCATGCTTCGAGTGTGGGTGGTCATTTAGGCATCGCCAAGACAAAGTATAAGATTCGTGAATAATTTGTTTGGCAGGGGATGAATAGATATATAACGACAAGCGTTAGAGCTTGTCGGGTTTGTGCTATGGCTAAGCCGGCCCAATGCACGTTATGGAAGGGGTTAGCATCCGAAGTTTTTAGTACACCAATGCAGAAGCTATTCGTGGATTTGTGGGTCCTTTTCCGCGTTCTACCCAGGGAAATACTTATGTTTTAGTAACAGTTGATGCATTCTCCAAGTTTCTGTGGTTAAGCGCTGTTCCTAACGCTACAGCACGGAATGCAATTAAGGTTCTTCTTGGGGTTTTTGTCTCGTTTGGTGCTCCGTATTTCCTAGTGACCGACAATGGCACGCAATTCACCTCGGCGGCTTTTAAACATTTTTGTTTCAACTGGAGTATCAAAGTCTTTAACACCACTCTTTATTACCTTTGTCGGTATCATGACGAAAGGTTCAATAGGAAATTGAAATCCGCCTTAATTGCCTTTCATCATAACAATCACTCTAAATGGGATTAAAATCTGTCGCGTTTGCAGGTAGCGTTTAACTCTGCCCACCACGAGTCACATTCCACGACCCCGTCTCGCCTTATGTTAGCCTGCGCTCCAAGCTCACCGATGTCTTAATTTGTGGCATTTAGATGATTTGTTGCCTCAAGAATTTTCTACAAAGACCATCCGCAACAATTGGCAGCAAGCATTTCGTAATTTGCAACGGGTTAATGCTCTTGTTAGAAAGCGGTATGAAGAAGGTAAAAAGTCCTCTCCATACGATAGAAGCCAGGAAGTGATGTGCATGTTTCAGCCTCTTAGTTCTAAACAGGCCTATTCTGCATAGGTAGCCCCTAGATACGTAGGTCCCTATGAGATCGTGAAGATTTATAAAAATATAGCTGTTCGACTCAAGGATCTGTCCACCGGTCTAGAAAGACGAGCCCCTATTTCCCAACTTAAACCTTTTAATTAGTTATCCCGGTGTTTTGATCTTTCACCACTATTTAACTTTGGTTTTGATGTTCCATGTTGGTCTTGTGTGTGACGGGTAGCCTATATGCTACGGCGCGACGCCTGATCTTTTAACTTACCTTAACCTCTGCATTCCCTGTTTCTCTTAACGTCAATTTGTCTTACGTGCGCACGTGTATGTTGTGTATATTTATCTTAGTCCATGTGTTCTCACTAGCCAGTCTTGTGTGAAGTGATTCTGTGTGTTTTGTGACGACGAAAGTTTTATTAATGCGTTTATAATAATATTGGTCAAAATTAAAACTTGTTAATGGATCTATTGAGACATCTTCTGTTCTAAAGTTTATCATTGTAAAGACTGCTTAGCATACAGTCATTTAATGCAATTCACTAATGAATTATTTTTATGCCATTTTATATATTCTAATTATTTGTGTGGTATGTTACTTTGTTTTCTCGTATGGTTCTCAAATTGTGTGTGAAACAATTGTTTATGCTGTGCCTTTGTCCATTTTGGCTCCGCTTGCTGTTTTGTTTGCTTTTCTTTTGCAGCTTGCTCATCTTTTCCTGGTTTTGTCCTGTTACCTGCACACTGTTCCCATTATGGCGGCACCCGTTCTGTGCTTGCTGTGTACAAGCTTTTGACGCCAGCACAAGTTTGGTCCTAGTGGTTGGCTATATTGGATCCAGGGAGGATGCTGTTTTCTACGTCACCATTAGCTTTACTGAATCTGGCGCACAGCATCTGGCGCAGCTTGCTCCGCTCTGCACCTTACCTGCTCTCTTGGAGTATCTCGCGTCGGAGCAGCTTGTGGACGCGCTGGGGGCAACCTTCTCCAGTCACTTTTGGTTCCTGGTGCCTCTCAGTGCGTGGATTATGACCTTGAGCCGTGTGCATCTTTACGCAAGCTTACGTCACTGCATTAGTGCAAGAGTGCTGTACAGTGCTAGTTCCCTCCCTGTGATTGCTAAGCTGTTAGTGTTCCAGTGTGAACCGGTTTAGACCAACTGTGACTTAAGTGATGGGTGCGTGGTGCCGTCTGGATGTGTGTTCCCATCTCCCGTGTTTTTACCTTTGTCCCTGTTTCCTGTCCTCCTGACCCGACATCGTGATAAGGGAGGGGGCATGTGCCCATTGGCACAGAGGCTTGTTGCATGTAATTGACTTCCCTATATTGGTGGTGGTAGTGGCTTGCTGTGTTTTGTCTAGTCTCTGATTGCGCCACCGCCTCTATCGGGAGGTCGAGGCTGGGTACCCTTCCCGGAGCGAGGCAGTTGGGATTTAGGGCTCGTCTCGACAAGCAGTGCTAAGTTTGAAGAACATTCTTAAAACTGCTCAATATTTGTTGTCGTGTAATTGAACATTCTAAAAACTATTAAATTTTAGATGAGTCGTATTTTTTACACATCTGCTTCACTTTCGTACGACTCATCTAAATTTAATAATTTTTCGCTTCACTGTGGTGTTCCAATACAGTTAAATCTCGATATTCTAAAAACTGTTCAGTCTACTTTTATATAAAGCCAAATGTTTTATTTTCACGAATGTTCAATGTTCGTTATTGTGAAAGCATTGTATAGGCTGAGATGAATTTGTAAAAGGAAGAGGTTAAATAAAGTTCTGGTGCACCATTGAGGCTTAAATACCTGTGCGCCAAACTCGCTGGTCAGGTATAAGAAAACTGAACCATCTTGGCGCAAGTAGCTAATAAGAAACCCGCCTCCCTCGCATAGGTCAGTCTTGCACGTATTGGAATACATTTGCTGGCGTCTGTACTAGCAAAGTGCAGAATTACAGCTGTTTAAATAGACATGTATTATGTTTTACAGCTACACAAAAAAGCTGTTCTGGCCATTTGAAACATATGCTGCTTTAACTTTACAAATTAGACTCAATTATATACTGTAACCATTAAAGTAGGGATAGGTCGATACTAGTTTTCTCAATACTCAATACAACACAATATTTTCCATGATACCCTATACTTTGATACTTGATACCGCCATTTCTATTTCTAATTTCAATACAAAATAGAATTCCAATGTGTAAGGACTAAGATACAATCAAGCACAAAATTAATATAATTTTGAGTCAAACTCAAAATTATATTACATTACTAACAAAATAGAATGTTGGGAGAACCGTGTAATACCAATGAAAAATTATTTAATGAGACAAAATTTAAAACCATCACTGTACTTCTTTTTTTAAACTCTACATCAGATTAAATTTAAAGGGAGTCGAGATTTAACTGTATTGGAACACCACAGTGAAGCGAAAAATTATTAATTTTTAGATGAGTCATATTTATTACACATCTGCTAACTTAAGTGTCCTTAATCGACTCCCTTTAAATTTAATTTATTACAACAACACTGTTTTCAACACTTCCAAGAAAGGAATTGTCCACCTCAGATATTTAAAAAGCAAAATGCTTTTTTGAACACTCCACTTTTATAAGTTTTTGTTAAAAAATACTAGCATTCTCACTCTTTCAAATGAAGTCTATTTCTTTTTCTGGCTCATGTGACTCCTGCTGTGCTTAAGCCTTTCAGAGAAGTTGCAGGTGGAATACAAAAATATTTGTTGGGGTTTTGAATTTGTTTTCCAGTAACCCAGTGCACTAGAAAGAGGACAGATAAATCGTCATTTCTTGAGAACTGCTAACTGACAATGTATCTGACATAGAATTATTTTTCTGCATAATGTTACTGCACAGGTACCACAGTCCTGCATTTCTCGGGCTTTGCATGTTCTACTTGCAGCAAATATTGTGTAATTTTAAAATAAACACTGCAGAATCACCACTTAAGTATTGAAAACTTAGTGAGTTTTCTGAAGGAACGTTTGATGTTGATTGAAGTATTTTATCAAGATATCACAGTATTGACCATCCATCCCTAATACAAAGTTTTCTTAAGGGTTTGTCCAGAAACGTTTCAGGGGCAGTGTGTGTATGTTATACATACAGTGGTTGCAAAACTTCAAGAACTGACTGCTAATTCAGCTGCTGAGTCTAGGAATTGTTTAATGTTTAGCTTACTTGGAATAAGTAATATGATACGTTTGCTTATTCACAGCGTGCAACACACAATCTGCATAACAAATGTTTAGTGGTTATTTGATACTTGTAGTGTTTGTAATTACAGCTCCTATGTTTTCAAATTTAAATGCCAAGGTATTACTTAGAGCTAGGAAATACAGCAAAACTTGCTCTAAGTGGAATCATATGGGACCAAAACAATTTTCCAAACTGGACAAGTTTCTGAATTACACAAAATATGACAGACTATGTAACTGTTATGAATTATCATGTATCATAAATATATACACATTTGTAATTATGCACATACATAATTAACTTAACTCTTCTAAGTAGAAGTTGTTCACTTACTTGTAGATATTTTGCATTACAGAATACCTCACTATCACACTAATAACACTAACACAATATAATGGCATGGATTGTAATTTATATACCTTTCTTTTTTGTGTTATTATTCATAGCTTTATTTGCCTTTTATCTCACTCACTTGTTTTGCCACATATCAAAGAGGGAAGTTTGTTTGAATTTTCTATTCACAATTATTTTTCACAATTTTCTGCACTATACAATACTCCTAACAGTTTAGAAGATTAGTGTGGGCTGCAAATTCCAGATGGTTTATGCATGTGATTGTTTCTTCAAGAGTATTAATTTTCTTGGGGATATCTTCATCTTACTTCTCTTGCTTCTGTGTTTCCTCATCTTCTGATTTATGGATTTCTATTAGATCTGCTATCAAATAAAAGTTTCATAAGTTGGCAGGTTTACACTTCAAATGTAAAATAAAAATGAATCAAGAAGATATTGACACACTGCTTCAATATCTTCTCAATTCATTTTTATTTTAACTTGTGCTTTACTGTTTCTACGCTTCTTTCAATTTTTATGCTTTGACTTCAAATGTAGTCTTCTGGACTACACAAAATGCCCTACATTTTAATTAATTCAGTGACTGCTGCTACATTTTCTTTAGCTTGGATGAGTTCAGGAACACCCTTTTCATTATCTCCAAACCTGGTGATTGTTTTGGGCTTTAACTTCCTTACTACAAACCAATCCAATTCCTTACATCCAAAACAGAAACTGATCGAGCAAAAGCAATGGACTTTCAGCTACTTCAACACTTAAAATAAGACACTGCATCAAATATTGTCTATAATGGGACTTCATTTGGTAAATAACTGCCTGATCTATGAGTTGTAGGATGCTGGTTGAAACATGCGATAACCAAGCTAATTTTATGTTCGATAACTTGATGTTTGGACAACATATTGTGCTGTGCTGGCACTTTGCAATTTTCATTTTGGCATTGAAAGGGCAAAACAACCACTTCCAGAAGACCACTTACCATCCAGACCCATTGTTTTCCCAAGTGACTAGAAGCTTGCTCATGTCTAGATTTTTGCTACCTTTTCAATAACCAGTGGCTTCTCCATTTCTTCCAACTTGTTTCTGCACATCAGTGCAGTGGTACTGGTGGTTCAAGGGTTCACATCCTTAGTTTCCCCACACAGTTCAGTCCACACAATGTTGTATCTACCTTTGAAGCTGTCTAACCATACTGCAGGGGCCTTAAACTCTGTATTTCCTAGCTCTCTAGACACTTTCAGAGTCTTATTCTTTCACATGGGTCTAGACAAAGGTAAGTTATTTGCTCGCACACTTCAAACAATTCTTACACTATCTCCTAAATTTCTTCATTCCCCTTCCTTTTTGCCTTTATTTTCATTTGCTGTTCCCTTTCATCCAATAATCCCTTATCTTATCCTTGTTCTTTAAAAGTTTGTACATTTGTGCTTTACTGCAATTTAAGTGTAACATTATTTCGCAAACAGAAAGTTTTATCTTTTTCACTCGTCTCAGTTGCATTCGTCTTTTCATTGAGTGTTAACATGTATTTTTTGTTGGACATGATGTCACTTTAAGTGCTACAAGTCAAATAAAACTGACAGTGGGCAGAAAATAGAAAACAATGCATACAGTACATTTCTTAAAGGTTCTTGACGCTGCATGTTAGATCCCATTTCGGCAAGTAACATGCTAAGAAGTAAAGAGCTCATATAGATATGAATAACAATATAATGTAATGCAGTAGTGCAAATGTATAATGATGTTTTTCTACATTGTACAATTAATTATTCATTAATTTTAAAATTTGCATCCCATGTTCCGGTTAAACAAGTTATGTGTTGTACAAAGAAAATAAACACAAAAATATTTTGCATGCATTTGAACTCATAAATTTGTACAGTTTAGACTTCCGAATCACACACATTCTACTTCGGTCAAGCTTTACTGTAATTGCAAATTCCTCCACTACATGAAGCCAGAGTCAGAAATTGATGAACGAAGATGCGGTGCAGCACATAATCCATGTGTTTGACATTGATGTCCCATAGCCTTCTCCAGCATATTTGCATCAGTTGCCTATTTCTCAGTATCAGTTCCTGATCTGGCAATTAATGCACTTTGTAGTTTATAATATTCACATGTAGTTTATCATTTATCTTTTGCGCCAATTATACATAAAAATGGAAATTTTTGTTAACAAAAAAAAGCACTTAAATATTTATACAATGAATAAGCACCTTAGCTTAGCTTATACTCTTCTTTTATTTATAATTATCTTGGATATGCACTCACTGTTACTAATATTGCATCCTTTTATACTTTTTACATAATTGAGTGTTCTATTTTAATTTAAAACAACTAAAGATCCCATTGGGCTGTCTGCAGTGTGACTGGACTAGGGAGCTGGATTTAATTCTTGGTACTGCTGATAATTTTTCTGATGTATGCAATCATTAGCACTGAAAAAGATTTAAAGCTTTAAAAGAAATTGTGCAAAGATGCAGTAAAGCCTTAGTAGAGTAATGTGATGTTGTGGGCAGTTTTATTTGTTATGCGTGCTTGGAGGAATTTAGTAAGAGTGACATCAAAATAACTGAAAAAACTATTTGTAGTTGGATTTCTTTGATACTTCGTAACTCAGATTTTTATATTATTGAGGGACTAGTTTCGGGAGCCGTTGCTTCCATTTTCAACCTCTATCCAACTAACGTCTGTTGTCTGTTCTCTTCTCTCTGGTGGTGAAAGTATGAACTTCTTTGTCAAATTATCTACTGGTGGGATCTCAAACTTCATTATTCTGTCCTTATTTTGCCATATGAATATGTTCTCCCATGCTGTCAGTTTATTTTGGTTTATCACTCCTTTTAGTAATTTTGAATTTGGGTCAATGTCCTGATTTTTGTCCCAAAAATGAAATGCTATTTCTGATTTTGATATTTTTAAAGTGCCCTTTGACTCTGGTTTTTAAGTTTGACCTATGTAGCATTTTTCATAATTCTTACAAAATACCTGGTATCCTTTGTTTTTGAATTTAGCAATTTTGAAACAAAATATGAAATCCCACCAATTAACATATCTGGAATATACCAAATAAATTGTAAGAATTGTGGAAAATGCTACATAGGTCAAACTGAAAGAAACCTAAAAACCAGAGTCAAAGAGTACTTTAGAAGTATTAGACTGAAACAAGAAGACAAATCAGCAGTAGCATTTCATTTCTGGAACGAAAACCATGACATTGACCCAAATCCAAAATTACTGAAAGGAGTGATAAACCAAAATAAAGTTACAACACGGGAGAACATATTCATATGGAAAAATAAGGACCAAGTAATAAACTTTGAAATCCCAACAGTGGATATTTTGACAAGCAAGTTCAAAGTTCCACCACCAGAGAGAAGACAGCAGATGACAAAAGACGATAGCTGGATAGAGGTTGAAAATGGAAGCGACGGCTCCCCAAACTAGTCCCTCAATATAAAAATCCAAGAGACTAAGTATCGAAAATTAATAATAATAATAATAATAATAATAATAATAATAATAATAATAATAATAATAATAATAATAATAATAATAATAATAAATATTATAATAATAAAGAAAAAAGAAACACTACAAATAGTTTTTCAAGTTTTATTTGTGTTTGGTAAGTTTGATAAGTTAACATTTGTATCTGCTAATTTTCCGGATGTATGCAATGATTATCAACCAAAAAGATTTAAAGTTTCAAAACAAATTGCACAAAGATACCTGAAGCCTTAGTATGAATAACATAACAAACCAAAAATAAGGAATTAGTGTAAATTGCAACTCCCTTTCCTACACTGAAATTCACAAATTTAACAGTTCTCTTTCCAGTTAAACATTACTTCTAAATATGCTACAAATAATCCACATTAAAAGCTGAAATTGAAGATCATTTTCCAAAATATATCATTTTAACTAAACAAATTCATTGTTAAAAACTTTTTCAAGTTATGAATAAATTCAGATTTAATAGATTAACATTAAACTTAATACTAACCAGTACATAAAATAATGCTTTAATGTATGTGTACAATGTTACAGAAGTATTTCTGTCCATTTAGAAAGCAATTGTTATGCAGCCCTTGCTTTCAAACATAATCAGAAGATGCAAACAGATCAGTAAATAGATGAAACAAACATTTAAAATTTTTCAAAATACAAATTTACCAGAAACAAAGTCCTATAATTCATGAATTCCTTATCTGTAGAAAATCTTACCCTCCCCCCTCCCATGGGTTTAGTGAGAGCTTTTTCTTAGGACGAAGTCATAATACGTTACTAAAATAGTTAACAGAATGGGTTTCACTTAAGCAAACTGAAACTTAGTTTGAATTAAACTTTTATAGCTCTTTTATGTATGTAGGAACATTTGTAAATAATTTAAAACTAAAAATGATATCTCAAATATATGCTTGAACTTACATTAGCAGATTGTTTTCAAGCTAAAAAAATAAACATCATTCTAAGCATAACTCTACAGAGGAAAAGAAAGAAAAGAGCTTGCAACTGATAATAGCTTATTTTATAGAATAAGGCCCCAGAGGATTTTCAACTTGTTACCCAACACATATGAACAACATGATCTTTCTGTAGAGTAGTCATCAATAATTTCTCTATCCATGTAGTGTTTCATGCCTACATATCTCATCAAAGGATTGCAAACTGATAATACATAAAATGATATCTGGGAAAGAAATTTTGTGAAGGAAATATTCCAGGCCTAAGTTTAGAGTTGGCCAGTTATATTAACTGGGGGAAAACCTGAAGAAAACCTTAGTCAGTGAGGACAGTTCTGATAATATTTGAACCACAAACCTCCTGAATGTGAGATTCACACATTACCATGGAATCATCTCACTTGGTAGTGTAGTTAAGTGAAGTCAACAAATCATACACCAATAATTTAATCACAATTAATGTTATAACATTACATATGTAACAAACACATGGACATGTAAAACAATAAACTGGGATCTTCCCTAGGCAGTTACGCCTGTTTCTAAATCAACCCACAATATAAAAGGCAAAAAATTACTTCAAAGTACGAAAATTGAAAGAAGCGTAGAGATAGTGAAGCACAAGTTAAAATAAAAGAGAATCGAGAAGATCTTGACACATTGCTTCACTCATACTGTTTTTCACAGGACATGTTTCAAGAGCTGCTGTTCGCATCATCAGCTGTCTCGACTAGTGCAAATTGTAGTGTTTTCCTCCTTCTCCATGTCGTTGGTAGATGGGTGATGTATTTGGCAAAGTTGTCCGATGGTGAAGATTCAAAGTTCATGATTCTATGACGATTTTTATTAAAGAAGACTTTTTCCCATATGGAAAGATCTATGGGATGATTAACCTGTTTTATTAAAGCTGTCTCCAAGTTAATATCATGTCTGGTATTTAAAAGATGAAAAGCAACTGCTGATTTTTCTATTTCACCGTTTTTAATGTTGCGTATATGATGATACCGAAACAAAAGGATTGTAATAAGTAAAGAACCATGATGGATTTCAAAGGAATGTTGGTTCTTTGTTACAATGCGTGCAGGTGCAGTTGAGTCAAATAGCAGTTGGGGTGAATAGTTGTTTTAACAAAAGAAACGTAAGAAACAGTGTCCTTAGTAGAGTTCTAAAGAGTAGCACTTGACTTTGTGAATAGGCATTCTTCGGACCCTTAATAATGGCATGACAAAATGGTCACAAAGGGAATCTTTGGAATAAAGAGGGCTTCCAGAAAGGAAAGTCACACATACACCCACGCGCAGCTGTGGTCATTCAGTTTGAGGCTGGGAGCCGATTAGGGCAGTCCACTACTTCTGTCTTGGTCGAGGTCAGACCAGAAGTGATGAGAGAAGATATTTTTTGGTTCATATGTACGTGAAGAACGAATTAAGTGTATCGAGTAATAAGCATTCCACCTCCAGTCTCTCTGAACAGTGATATATTGATAACCCTTGGTCGGCAACTTCAAGTTTGATGTTCTGATAAAAAGAAGCAGTCATTAAACAAGTTTGAAATGGGCATTCCAGTGTCATTAACACTATCCTTCTCATACATCTGCACGCATACCCTGTGAGAAACCTCATTTCTTTACCATGAGCTAAACATTATTGTATCAAACTGTAGCGGAAAGTGGAACTGTGCGACACCCATTATTTACATTTGCATCAAACTGTCGCCCCAACGTAGAACTCTTTGCTCGCCAACTAATTCGCTTCAATGTTCTTTAGTTCTGATGTCAATATTTCTTTTTGTTTTTCCTATATATATTTTAGGGCAAATTTCACATTTGATCTCATAGATTCCTGGTTTTCTTTCGCAGTAATTGAATTTTTTGGGGGGACCTTTTAACAAATTCTTGATATTGAATCTATTTTGAGGTGCAAGAACTAAGTTGTGTGTTGAAGATTTTTTGGAATTTCTTATGGACTGCTGGGTGTAAGATAAATTTCTTAAGAACGTTTTTCTCTTTTTTCTTGATACGTTCCAGGGTTATGGTTTCTTTTATTTTCTTGGCCCTGTTGAGTTTGTTAATTTTTTTGACCACTAAATTTGGGTTGAAACCGTTGGACATAGCTACTGTTCTTATGTGTAAGTATTCTTCTTGATAATTTTCTCTGCTCAGTGTAAAGTTGATCCTACGAAAGATTAAACTGTTGAAAATGGCAAGTTGGTTTTGTTTTGGGTTGAAACTATTATTCTTAATATAACTATCCATATGTATTGGTTTCCTGTAAATACCAAAAGTGAGTTTGTTATCCATTTTTTTAATCTTGATGTCCAAAAAGGGAAGAACCCCATTCTTTTCCATTTCCAATGTCAATTTTATAGCTGGAGTATGAATATACAGAAGTCTTAAGAGCATCTTGTATGAATTTTTTAGGTAGTATTGCAAAATTAAATATTTAATTTATACAACAACACTGTTTTCAACACTTCCATGAAAGGAAATATTGCAAAAATTTCATCAACATAACAATACCAAACTTTGAACTAACTTGGAAAGGTTTTTGTGATATGGGTTTCAAAAGCACTCATGAATAAATCTGCTAAGAAGGGAGACAATAGGTTGCACATAGCTAGACCCGTTTTCTGTTTATAGATATGTCCATTAAAACTGAAAAAAATTCTGATTGATACAAATTTCTGTATGTTGTTAAATAAAATGGACAACCTCTTAAGTGAGAAGGAATTTGTTAAACTAGAAAAAACCCAATAAAAGAAAGCTTGTAAATCTGTGGAATTAGCTCTTAAAAATAGTAAAATGATTAAAAAACAGAGAGAGAGAGATAGAGAGAGAGAAATTAACAATAAAATAGACAATCCAAAAATAGCATACATATATGGTTTACCCAAGATACACAAACCTGAAATTACCCTCAGACCAATAATTAATAACAATGGTGCTCCCCCATACCAATTATCAAAATGGCTGGTTCAAATCTTCAGATCTTTCACAAAGTTCAAAAATTTAAGTTTCAAAAACTCACTTGAGTCAATAAATTTCTTGAACACAACTGTCAACTCTACAGATGCATTAGTTTCTTTCTATGTCACTTCTTTATATCCAAGTATACCTACCACTGAGCTTATCCCACTTCTCAAAAAATGGCTGAAATCAATACAAGTAACCTCTGAAGAAATAGAAGAACTCTCACAACTTAAGGAAAATTTGTATCTATCAGAATTTTTTCAGTGCAATGCTATGGGCAACCCATTGTCTCCCTTCTTAGCAGATTTACAGGTCGGACAATGGTTTTGTGCCGCTGAGGACCGTCTGCGCACTAGTCTAAAGCCAGTTGCCAAGCCTACACTCTTGGTCATGCGCAGTGCACTGAAAATGGTCAGTATCGTGGAGAGGTTTGACCGAGTAATATCAGTGTTCTAACGCTTCGTTGTCGACACGTTAAAATTTTAAAAGTTTTATTACATTTTGTAACTGTGATTGTTAATCACACTGTGTATATATATTTTCTTATTTAGACAAAAATGTCCCCAATTCAAAGTAAACTTGGTGGGAAAACACTTCACAGCCAAACACGTGAAGTTGTTAATAATGTCCGTCTCTTTATGAAACGGGAAGCAGCTTCTGGCGACATGCTAATTCCAGTGAAGAAAGTACAAGAGAGGGTGAGTGCGGCAACAAAAGTTCCTGAAAGAACAGTCCGTAAAATAATTAAAGAAGGTGCAAAATGTGAGGAACAAGGGACCTCCTTTGGAACACCTGGAAAGTTACATCATATACCAAAAAGGATCACTGACATTGATCATTTTCATAGGTGTGTAATTCGCTAAACAATTTATAATTTTACATTCAGGAGAAAACTGTGCTGACTGTCAAAAGTCTGCTCCTGAAACTTCAGGAATCAATAAACTTTATAGGGGGAAGCACAAGTTTAAAGACTATTTTATGTGGCATGCGGTTCAGATGGAAGAAAACAAGGAACAATAAGGTCTTGTTGCAGGAAAGACATGACATAAGAGATTGGCGCGTGTCATATTTACGTACCATAAAAATGTTTAGAGACGAAGGAAGGCCAATTATCTATGAAGATGAAACTTATCTTCATAGCACTCACACAAAGCCAAACAACTCGAGCGACGACAGCAGCTCTGGTTTATTAGTTCCTATTGCAAA
The DNA here is from genome assembly GCA_030765055.1 of Mantis religiosa. Classification (NCBI taxonomy): domain Eukaryota; kingdom Metazoa; phylum Arthropoda; class Insecta; order Mantodea; family Mantidae; genus Mantis; species Mantis religiosa. The sequence continues at coordinate 177,867,983 of CM060950.1, forward strand.
GGGACCAAGAGTCATTATAGTCCATGCAGGAGGACAATTGGGCTTTGTTCCTGGAGCATTTTTGATGTTCCAGAATAAAGAAAACCGGAGACTATCATGATGAGATGAATGGGAGGAATTATAAAAAATGGCTAATTGAGAAGCTAATTCCTAATTTGCCTCCTAAATCACTTTTAGTGATAGATAATGCTCCATATCATAACATGCAGATCGATAAAGCTCATACAAGCTGCTCCACAAAAAGAGCTATGCAAGAATGGCTTAAAGCAAGAAACATGCCCTTCCAAGAAAAAATGTTGAAAGTAGAGCTTTATAGCCTCATCAAGGCACATAAGCCATCACATAAAGCGTACGTGATCGACGAGCTCTTATCCCAGCATGGCCATTCAGTGCTGAGGTTATCACCCTAGTCACTCTACCTAAACCCCATAGAACTTATTTGGGCCGACATCAAACAATGGATAGCAGGTCGTAACACAAATTTTAAGTTACAAGATGTCATAAATTTGTGTGAGCAACGGGTTGCAGATATTGGTGAAGAAAAGTGGAAAAATGTGTGTCTGCATGTTGAAAAAATTGAAAACGATTACATTGAAAAAGAAGGTATCTTCGAAAATGTAATTGAGAGCTTTATAGTACAACTATCAGGAGACAGCGACAGTAATTGCAGCGAAGGAGAGGAAACAGAAGACGAAGAAGGGGAGGAAGAAGAATTTCACGATGACAATAGTGAGTTGTCAGGTGTAGAATATCTGGCAGATGATTAGAATGCCTTGTTGACTAAACTCTGTGCATGTGCCTGTACGTGAGTGCGTGCATGTGTTGGAAGCGAAGAGAAACAAACTGGACCAGAATATTTAAAGTTTTTATAATTATAGCATTAACCTCGTGTTCTATGATGAGTGCAATACGTTCACCTGTGAGCAGCACAACCTCGCACCCACCAGAGCAGCCTCATTCTGTGAATGAGTAACAATTCGGTGAGTCACATTATACCATTTTTACTTTCTTTTATTCCTTTTGCTGATTTATTTTCAGCTGTTTTCTGTTTTACTATTTATCTGCCATTACATACACAACATTTACAAGACTAAATACACCCATACCCTGCTGAGGTGGGAGTCGAACTGCAGTCCTCTACGTGACAGACCACCAGTGCCAAACACTAAAGACCATGGCCACGAGAACCGGCTAACTCGCTTCCAGGTGCTACAAACCACAATGCCATCACCTCAGATTTTTATTTTCCCATAAATTAAAACATTTGTGATATCAAAGTAGTACAAGTAAAAACATAAAGAACATGAAGTAGTAAAGAACATCTGTTGTTGTTTCTTAGAAGGTAAGATGAGCAAGTGCTCATATATCTTAAGGTATGCGATTTACTAAAGCCGAGTTTGCAAAATATGGCCGTGCTGTATTGTCTCCCATCTTCCTGCACCAGCAGAAGATGCAAGTGATGTTTGAGTGTAGACTCTCCTCAGTGCGTGAAGAAAGTAGGTCAATGGCACAGAACCGCTGTCCGAGCTCTATTCATGAGTGCTTTTGAAACCCATATCACAAAAACCTTTCCAAGTTAGTTCAAAGTTTGGTATTGTTATGTTGATGAAATTTTTGCAATACTACCTAAAAAATTCATATCAGATGCTTTTAAGACTTCTGTATATTCATACTCCAGCTATAAAATTTACATTGGAAATTGAAAAGAATGGGGTTCTTCCCGTTTTGGACATCAAGATTAAAAAAAATGGATAACAAACTCACTTTTGGTATTTACAGGAAACCAACACATATGGATAGTTATATTAAGAATAATAGTTTCAACCCAAAACAAAACCAACATGCCATTTTCAAAAGTTTAATCTTTCGTAGAATCAACTGTACAGTGAGCAGAGAAAATTATCAAGAAGAATACTTACACATAAGAACAGTAGCTATGTCCAACGGTTTCAACCCAAATTTAGTGGACAAAAAAATTAACATACTCAACAGGGCCAAGAAAATAAAAGAAACCATAACCCTGGAACGTATCAGGAAAAAAGAGGAAAACATTCTTAAGAAATTTATCTTACACCCAGCAGTTCATAAAAAATTCCAAAAAATCTTCAACACACAACAAAGTTCTTGCACCTCAAAATAGATTCAATATCAAGAATTTGTTAAAAGGTCCCCCCAAAAAATTCAATTACTGCAAAAGAAAACCAAGAATCTATGAGATCAAATGTGAAATTTACCCTAAAATATAAACGGTGAAATAGAAAAATCAGCAGTTACTTTTCATCTTTTAAATACCAGGCATAATATTAACTTGGAGACAGCTTTAATAACTTTAAAGCCCGCTTCGGTAGCATAGATGGTAGCATGGCTGCCTCACGTTTAAGAGGTCCCGAGTTTGGTCAGGGTGAGTTACCTGGAAAAGGTTTTTCCAGGATTTTCCCATATCCTTCAAGACGAATGTCGGGTAACTCTAAGCTCCATGGACCCTGGACTCATTTGAGCATCATTTCACCCAATTCATTCACCGTACAATATGACTTAACGTTGGAGGACGTAAATTACAAAAACACAGCTTTAATAAAACCAGTTAATCATCCCATAGATGGGAAAAAAATCTTGTTTAATAAAAATCGTCATAGAATAATGAATTCTGAATCTCCACCACCGGACAACTTTGACAAATACATCATGCCATCTAAAGACGACATGGAGGAGGAAAACACTACAATTTGCACTAGTTGAGACTCAGCTGATGATGAGGGCAACAGCTCTTGAAACATGTCCTGTGAAAAACAGTATGTCAATTCACTATTATTTTAAACAATTACTTACTAAATCAGTTACCTCATTTTTGAAAAATAAATAGAAAATACCTTCATTGTAGTTAATTGTTCTTCCACACTTAGCTGTGTGTATGGCAAGGCAATAAAAAGGTAGAATCACTTCAGGAGATTTGTACCACAGGTCTTTCAGTCTGTCTGTATGCTCTAACCACTGACCCCATGATAACATGCCAGCAGAACATTAAATCCTCCAACTGCCTCACATACTATCTGATAAACCTGATTGATTACCTTTAAGATACTTAAGTGTAACTTAATTATACTGCAACAAACATCATTAAGAAAACCAACAGAAAGAAACTAAGTAGCATTAACAATTTTAGGATGTTACTCAACTTTAAAATTCAATAACCACAAAGTTAGATTTCTTGAGCAATCACTCATCCTCTTACCCACTCATCTATTACCAATGTATAAAAACATATTTATTTCACTCATAAATCCACCAGCAGAATATATTTCTTATTTCTACACATAGAGAATTATTTATTTCATCTTAAGAAAATGTTTACACAGTACTTGAAAATAACAAATTTCATTTCATTAAATAATATTATTATTTCAATAAACAATATTAATAGCTCACTCTCAACAACAATTTTACTGTTTACATATGAAAAAGACTTCTACCCAAGATAAACATGAGTTTGCTTTATTGCAGATACACTCCCAACTGCAAGGCTAACTGCAAAAGTACTTTCAAGCCTGGCATGAAACTGGCTATTTGTGAGAAATCAGGGCCTGACACAAGCTGTGTGTGGAGACTTAGTCCTCCTGGGTAGTCTCCTATCTGAATCTTTTGTATTATGTCATGAAGACCATGCAGTGTGCTTGATGACAGCTGTCACAGAACAAAGAGAAAAATAATTATATATAATACAAATGAACGAACTTTGTGTAAACTGCTATAACAATATACTACTGTAAAGAATTTAGTAATATTTCTAAACATCATTTACAAGAGTGCTTCCACTGTACAAAAATTATTGAAAACATTTCTCTGCAAGTAATCAGCAGAACCTGTAACATGTATATTACTTACTAAACGTCTGTATTTTTTGAACATGACAGAATAAATCTTTCCTTAAATGTGGGCAAACTTTTATGTGCATTTAATGAGACTATTACATTAGGTTCCTCTTAAAGCCTGTATTATGAACTCCACTAAAAGCTGAGGTTTGCTAACTGTGGTTATTACTAACTGGTAGTTAAATGGAGTGCATCTTATTAGGAATGCTGTAGATTAGTTAACTAGGAGTTTGTTAATAATTTGGTATAATCAACTACATTTCCACATGCAATTTTACTTCACCTAAATTGCAACTTGTAGCATTAGATTCTTAAAATAAGTACCCTGTTGTAATTTTCCACCATAAAAACATATTTCAGCCATGCTACAGTTAAGTTATCTTGATTAGAATGGGTACAAGATACAGAATTTCACACATAAAAGCATATGAACTATGTGGGCATGATGGCACATCTATTGGAAGTACGAAAAACTGCTTCTCGAACATCTCCCTGCATAAAGCAAAGCAGTCAAGCAGCTGCACCTGATTTTCATCATGTTGTTCTGCTTACCGGTAATCATGTGATTTGAACGATCTAATTAGGGGTTCTAAAAGCAGTGTACAAATGGCTTTTACAGAATAATTGGAGTATGATGACAGTTACTGTGAAGTAATAATGATTTATCTGATTATGGCATCAACACAGCCATGTAAGCGAGCATGCACATACCATGCTTTGTTCTGGTGCAGCAGTGGCAATTTTATTCCCCTACGTAATAAATTCAACAAGTTTTTCTGTGGATATAGTATATATTTACCAGCTGTTTTTTCCATATTCACTTAGTGCAGCATATTGCCAAATGTGGTACTGCTATATATGTACACCTCTGTTTTGAAAAATACCACGCTCTTCAAAATTTTAGTTGAATTATGAAAAAATAGTGTGAGAAATAAACATACAAAAATGAGGGCCTGAAACAACTCATCTTTTTTAATATTTAATAATTTCGACAACCCTAGTTCTGAAACAATAAGCTACATCTAAATATATCCATTAATATTTCATTAATAAAATGCAAAAAATAGTGCCTTACAGCTATTTAATCAAAGACAATAAGAATCAGTGACATAGTAATTAAGTTTTTAATAATGGACGTTCTTTAACTGATGTGGTTCTCAACATCTGATTCTATGCTGGGCAAGAAAGACCACTTAATTTTGCTAAGAGGCCTCTTTATTAAGCTTGAGGTTCTTTTATATATTCTTAATCTATGAAACAGGACCATTGGCATTAATTTCCACTAGTGACACTGACTGCCCCTTATGGATAATCCTGTATAGTGTGTGTCGCATAACGTTTGTACTAATATTTTCAAAGTGAAAAAAATGGAAAACTTGGAACATCTTCAACATTATACATTATTTCTGGCAAGTTTCTATTTAATTTAAAGCAGCTCTGCATGACATTCCAGATGTTTACAAGATGTGTATGAAATTAACTCGGCAAAGAGAAGTGTGCTCAGCTAAAATTATATCAACAGTGAAAATATTAAACCTGAAGAATTTTGCTTTGCTAATGAAAAATGTTTTAATGAAGCTGGAGCTGCAGCTGAACTCGTAACAAGCTGTACAAAATAACTTGTGTCTGAAGAGTATCATTGGACATAAAAATTAAATCAGGTTTTGTTTTGTATGTCCAGTGACAAATATTCAGTATTCAATTATGTAGCTCAAAAAGCTGAGGTGTTATATTGTTATACTTGTCTGTAAGAACCAACATCCTCAAGCTTAAAGTATAGAAAAAAACAAATATAGAAATAGACTAAAAGAGAACATTTGGACTCTTACATGGTGCTGCAAATATAAGCCAGACATCAGGAAACTGAGCAATGAAATGGACTGCCAAACATCACTTTAAGATGAACGTATTTTAAATATGTGACCTTGGCTTTTGGCATGTAAATGATGAATTGTGTGTCTTTTCTGTCTCAGATTTAACAGTAATTATCGGCCAGTTAGTCTAACTTCAGTAGTATGTAAATTAATGGAGCATTTAATTGCAGAATATATACGAGAGGAGTTAGAAAATAAAAAGTTGTTTAATGAAGCGCAACATGGATTTAGACCTGGGTATTCGTGCGAAAGTCAAATTACTTCATTATTTCAAGATTTGGCAGATGAGGTAGATGCAGGGGGAAGAACTGATGCAGTGGTAATTGACTTTTCTAAAGCTTTTGATGTAGTGCCACATAGTTTACTTATTTGTAAGCTAGCTAATACAGGAATTGACAAACGCGTAGTATTATGGGTTAAACATTTTTTGAAAGGGAGAACGCAAAAAGTTAAAGTAGGTAAAGAGCTGTCTGATAGTGGAACTGTAAGTTCGGGTGTGCCGCAAGGCTCAGTACTAGGGCCTTTACTGTTTCTCATTTTTGTTAATGACATTGCTGTTAATATTAACTGCCAGATAAGGTTGCTTGCAGACGATTGTATCATTTATAATAAAATTCGGAATACAGTGCATGAAACCGCTCTTCAGGATGATTTAAATGAAATCTGTAATTGGGCTGCGGCTAACAAAATGTCAATTAATGCCAAGAAAAGTAAGTCGATTGTTTTTAGTAGAACTAAGGACAAAATTATTGTTAACTATCACATGGGACGGGTGTAAATTCCACAGGTGGACAGCTGCAAATACTTGGGAGTGTACCTGGCAAGTAATGCTGGATGGGACGAACAAGTAAATTCCACATCTAGGAATGCGTGGAAGGCATTACATTTCGTAATGAGAATATTGAAAAAGGGGAGCGCTAGGTCCAGGGAAATTGCCTACAAGGCCTTAGTGCGGCCGGTTATGGAATATGGAGTAGCATGCTGGGACCCGTATAGAGCTAACCAAATCGATCCATTAGAAAAAATACAGAAGAGGGCAATAAAATTCATAAAAAGAGGCAAGTATTTTGGGCCTATAAAAGGAAATGAGACTAAATGGGAGGAATTAAGAATTAGGCGTAAGAAACATAGGTTGGTGGCATTATTCAAAGCTAATGCTGGTGTAAAGGCATGGGTGGACGTTAGTGTAAGGTTAGATAATCCGGATTATTATGGACGAAACGATCATAGGTATAAAATTAAGGGTAGAAGATACAGAACCGACGTAGGAAAATTTTCTTTTGTTAATAGAACCATTGAAGAATGGAATGAATTGCCTGTAGCAGTTTTTCAGGGCTGTCCCCTGTCGTTGAAGAAATTTAGAAAAAATCTAGATGGTTTATAGTTTAACTTTTGAATTATAATGGTATATAATATGTAAATAGAGAAGTAATTAGATAAGTTTTAAGTGACTAAAGTAAAATAATATCATGTTTGTATTGTTTACTGTATTATTGTTGTAAATCTAGTATATGTAATTTGATCTGTATTCTTAACTCTGCCACCGGGTAGTACCCAATTGCAGTTAATAAATACATACATACAAGTCTTCTGTAACTAATTATCTTATTAAGTAGCTTAACTATATTATTAGGTTGCTAGCCCCATCTTTTCTTTTCTATCTTATTTTCCTTATTTTGTTAATTCTTAAACTTTCTAATCTTGTTAAAAAGAAAGAACAAATAGTAATTTGTTTTAAGAGTTCACTTTTACTATAAAATAAAAACACTGCATCTTAAGTAGTTATTCAACAAAATAATTATGTCCATATTCCTGGGTGAAAGCTCTCTTTCTGTTAACATTTGTGAGCTGTCCAGTTTAACTAAACACTAATTTGGATGGAATGCTAAGTGCAGAGATACATAAATATTTAGATGCCATACATGCAACCTGGGAAAATTATTAACAGAGTTTCCAAAGTGATAATAACAATACGACAGTTCTTGTTACTGTCATTATCATCATCAGGCAATATTTTATAGACCATAGTAACATATGAAGTACCAAACAAAATATGAAGCTCATTTAATGTAACACACACTAAGCAAATTGTAATAATAAATGAATTATGTGAACATTTCTTAAGAGGTTTTCAAGTTTTAAGTCAATAATATTGCATGCAATATATTACGTTACATGGAAGAACTTAACTATTTTAATGAGAAGCTTAAAACACTTATTATTGGAAAGGCACAAACTGAAAAATTCAATGCCATAGCTAGGATTTGAAACATGGATCTCTTTTAAGATAAGTGAAGTTTTCTGTTACAAATTATTATATTTGTATAATATTTCTTGCTTCACTGTAACTAGCTTCATATTTTACGTATGGATCTCCTGATCTCTGTCCGATTGTTCTAATCACTGAGCCACTATGGCAATATCCCTGCACAACACTAAAGTCTCCAAATGACTCGCATTTTACCCTTTTAGTATTATTTGTTGCATTTATGGTGAGGAGGGTAAATGCCCCACACTTGACTATCCAAAACTGGCATGAGAAGCCTGTGCAGGTGAAAATGCACAACGAAGTACCTGAATACATGTGCATCTAAGATTGCACATCATTCAGTGAATCTAAGAACTGGTTTCAACTATAAAGCAATTTTAACAGAGGCAGGTGCAAATGGTAGAAATGTTTTTGAACACTAAATATTTGCTGTAAGATTTAAAAGAAAAATAGACTATCAGGTTATTTTGTCCATCCTTATACTTATATAGCATGAAAGTTCTAAATTTTTATTTTTACCTTTCTTTCACGCAATGAATCATACAAACACTCCAGTTTCCTGGCTACATCATCCAGCTTTCGCCGAAGTTGCTGCAACAGAAATAATTACAGTCACTAGAGTACTGTTACAGATAGATGACTTAAGATATTCTAATTTTTCTATTCTAATTTTTTAGAGCTGCAGACAAACTACTACATCTGAATGTACAGTATTTAAATAATAAGACAGATTCAATAGAAACTTTTTTAAATACAACATAAGGTTAGCATAGCTGTACTTTCTGAACATGCTTTTGATAAGAATAATCTAGCCTTTAGAATTTTTAAATACTATACTCTGCAGAGTAACTTCTGTAGAGAAAAACACAAAGGTGGTGGGGAAGCTATTTTTGTAAGAAATGATATCTTAGATTTGTATAAAATATCTTCAACCCCAGTTAATGCTACATAAAAAATATTTGAAGTTGCTGGAATAAAAATTACTGGCCTTATAAATCTAAAATTTTTTGGTTTATATAGATCACAAAGTGAAATGGCCACCAGCTTTATTGAAAGTTTAAGTGATCTCTTGGAACTTCATGATGCAAAATTTTGTTAGCTGGGGATTTTAACATAAATCTAGACTTCAGCAACACTGATTACCTAAGATTACATGACATATTTAATGCTCATAATATAGTGGATCATATATTAAATCACACACGAGTAACACTAAAAACAGCCAGCATTATAGATTATATTGCCAGTAACATGTCTGATGAAATAATAACTACTTAAGTTGTAAACAGCTACCTATCTGATCATTTTGCTCAACTTGCTTGTATTAAAAGTGGTGATATAAATAAATAATTAATAATGATAATAATAATAATAATAATAATAATAATAATAATAATAATAATAATAATAATTAATAATAATTAATAATAAATAATAATAATAATGATAATGATAATGATGATAATGATAATGATAATAATAATAATAATAATAATAATAATAATAATAATAATAATAATAATAATAATAATAATAATAATAATAATAATAATAATAATAATAATAATAATAATAATAATAATAATAATAATAATAATAATAATAATGAAAGCAGGATAAAAAAGAAGAAAATGTTAACCTGAATATGAATGGTAATGTCATTACAAATCCCATTGAGGTTAGTAATGTAATGAATGAGTTCTTTACAAATTGTGCTAATGAATTGGCTAAAAATATGACAGAACCCCCTGCTTAAAATATTGTACTATCTTTCAAGAAAATAAATGTACACGTGGAATTATGATTTTAACAGAACAAATATATATGTGCTATATAAGGCAAGATATCTTAACTGCTCTTGTAGCCCAAGGGCAAAACGTGGGCTGAGATAAGCGAGACTACGCTGCAAGGTTCGAACCCTAACACGTGGACATAATTTTTAACTCCAAATTTCTTAGCTTCTTGGGCGCAGTAACGAACTAATTTACAACTGTTCTCTTGTAGCTATGCTGTTACTAAATGGCCTTGCAGAATACCAAAGAAATTGGAAAACACGTGGAATGGCGATTTTAATAGAACCAACGAGTATATATTGTATATAACCAGCATTAACACATCTGTTGGCGTTGCTCAGTGGTAAAACACACGCTGTGTCAAATAAACTGATGATTTGCAGTTCGAACCCTCGACATGTAATACTTTTTTTTCCGCCTTGTATTTCTTGCGCATGTGCAAAATATTGCTGGAAGTAATGCACTGCATTTGTATCTTTCACTAAGACTTGGAGCAGTGTGGAGCTGACTGCAGCTCAAAAGGGTGAAATTATAGGCCGTGCTACTCATGGTGAAAACGCTTCTCAAATTGCCAGAGAACTGATTTGCGACCATAGAACTGTGAAGCAGTGGCTGGACGTATCATGACGGACAAGTTGAATGGAGCAAATCACGCAAGCGTTCAGGTAGGCCTCGTGCAACAATGCTTGCTCAAGATGAAGCCCTGGTAGCAGATGCAAAGAACCAGCCTTTAAAACACAGGTCCATCTTTCTAGATAAAGCAGTTGAGTATGGTTGCTCATATGAAACCATACGCCAACGATTAAAGGATGCCGGTATTGCATCACATTGTCCTACAACTAAGCTCTCTCTTACAGAGACACACAAAGCAAGATGATTACAATAGGCACAACGCAATTGTGACCTTCCTCAGGCTTATTAGGACCTGGTAATCTGGAGTGACGAGAAGGTATAAGCCACGAGGAATTAGATACGAACCTCAACACGTCGTTCGAGCAGCAAATTCTGGAAGAATTTCAGCACAGTTCTGGGCCTACATGACAGCATCAGGTCCAGGGGAGTTAATTCAAGTGCCAGAGAGAATGACGAGTGCAGTCTATGTAGACATTCTCGAAAACACTTTGCTACCATCCCTTTGTACTAGGTTTCCAGAACAAGAAGAGTATATATTTATGCACGACAACAGTGGTAAGCATACTGCAAATATCACCCAGGATTGGCTAACAAGGCATACAGAAATAATCTGCATGGACTGGCCACCAAAGTCTCCCAATCTAAACCCCATTTAACATATATGGGCCTTCATGGTGAAAGAATGTGAAGAATGTCGATCAGACAGGAGGGTTCAAGAAAATTTGGTTGCTCACGTGATGGAGCTATGGCAACATTATCAGCAGAATCCAAACCGGTGTTCTGTATTGGTTGCAAACATGCGCGAAAGATTAAATGATGTAATCGTAATACAATTGATTGTTTCCGGGCTGTTTTGCCGTGGTCTGTTGGAGTAAGAACCAAACGTTTTGTCCACAGCTACAGTAGACATCATCAGTGGCGTGGTCGAAGCTTTCTTGCAGAGAGTTTGGCTGCGTCTGAAGGGTTCAGTGCCTGAGTCGTGCTATTTGTACTGGTAGTTGGGGGGCGGAGCCTGGGTAGTCCGGCAATGGTGTCCTGTGATTGGTTCGCATCAATTTTGGTCGTTAAATGACGTTTCCTGTTTTCGATAACAGGATCCCAGTGCCTATTTAGTTTTAAGGCTTCTTCCTTTCTGTTGAAATTATTAGGATGTTTGTAAATTTCGATGGCCTCCCGCTGAAGTCGTGTGTGGTAATGTTCTGTAGTAGAAAGGATGCTGGTATCCTGGAACTGTATCACATGCTCGCCTTCCACTTCAATAGTATGTTCGGCGACTGCGGACTTTTCTGTGTGGCCCAGACGGTAGTTGCTCTTATGTTCTTTGATTCTGGTGTTGACACTGCGTTGTGTTGTTCCGATGTATACTGCGCCGCAAGAACAGGGAATGCGATATACACCGGCTGAGGACAGAGGTTCCCGAGGATCTTTGGCTGAGCATATTAAATGGTTCAATTTCCTAGTGGGTTTGAAGACGGCTTTTACATTGTGACGTAATATCCTTTCTATCCGGTCAGTAATATCCTTGAAATACGGCAGAAAAACAGTGCCTTTACTCTTGGGTTGCTCCGGTTTCTGAATGGTGGGCTGAGATCTAATGGGACGGACAGCTCCCTTAATATCTCGGATGGAGTAACCATTGGCGCGTAATGCCTATTTTAGGTGTCTGAGTTCACTTCCTAGTTGTTGCGGTTCACAGATGCAAGAAGCCCGATTTACCAAAGTTTTGATTATGGAGCGTTTCTGCCTAGGGTGGTGGTTTGAATCCTTGTTAAGGTAGCGGTCGGTATGTGTAGGCTTGCGATAGTGTGTCCAAGAGAGCCGTTGGCCTTCCTACTGACCAAGGCATCCAGAAAAGCTAGCTGTCCATCTTTTTCTGTTTCCATGGTGAACTGGATGCGGTGATTAATGTTGAGGTGTGAGAGGAAATCTTGGAGCGCTTCCTTTCCGTGGGGCCATATGACAAAAGTGTCGTCCACATAGCGGAACCAGACTTTCGGCTTTAGAGGAGCAGAGTTCAATGCTGTCGATTCAAATGATTCCATGAAGAAATTTGCTACAACCGGACTTAGGGGGCTGCCCATAGCAACACCGTCTATTTGTTCATAGAAACAATTGTTCCACTGGAAATATGTTGTGGTGAGTACGTGCTGGAAGAGTGTAACTATATCATCCGAGAAAATGCGTTTGAGAAGCGTGAGAGTTTCTTGAACCGGAACCATGGTGAAAAGTGAAACAATGTCGAAACTGATGAGGAGGTCCTGTGGTTGTAGGGTGAGACTTTGTAGTTGCTGAATGAAATGAGTGGAGTTTTTGATGTAGGAGTACGTGGAGCCAATGTGTGGTTGTAATAAGCCAGCTAAATGCTTACCCAAGGCGTTAAGTACGAGAGCCAATTGCGCTAACAATGGGCCTTAGCGGCACATCAGGTTTGTGGATTTTTGGAAGTCTGTAAAGTCTAGGAGGATGAGCTTCCGATCTGGTAATGCGGCTCTTTTCTTCTGCTGGCAGGGAAGAATTCTTGACTAGCAGTTTGGTTTTACATAGAATCCGGGCTGTGGGATCACGTGGAATCTTCCGGTATGTGTCCGGTTTCAGGAGATCCAGAATTTTTTGATGATAGTCCTGTTGGTTGAGAACAACGGTGGCGTTTCCCTTGTCTGCTGAGCAGATAATGATATCCTTGTTGATGTTCAGCTTCTTCAAAGCAGATCTTTCTTCGAAATTTAAATTGCTGCGCCGAGTCTTAGCGTACTGTAGAATCCTAGCAGATTCCCTTGGATCTCTCTGCGGGTAGACCACGTATTCCAGCTTCAATGTTGGAAATGATGTCTTCAACTGGTACAGTCGGTGTGACAACTGCATAATTACCCCCTTTGGAAAGTAACGAAGCCTCGGCTGGTGACAGCTGATCAGATAAGACCACCACTGTGCGGCTGGTGTCGAGTGTGGTGGTAGGTTTGTTTCCCGCGGAAAGGCAGTCAAACTTCTTCTTATGGTGCGTAGTAGCGTGTGCTTGGAACTGAGTCATGCTGTTGTACGTGATTCTGTCAATGTTATCAAACCTACCGCAACTCTCGACACCAGCCGCACAGTGGTGAACTTATCTGATCACCAGCTGTCACCAGCCAAGACTTCAGGATCATAATGATGCAGCCATTAATCATCACCGGTAATAATCAATTTAAAAAATGCATCCCCTTCATCAGCAAAGAGACGCAGCACCTCATAGCTTGTCTCCATTTGCACAGCCTTTGGTTCGGGAGTCAACAGACGTGGCACCCAATGAACACAAACTCGGGTCATATGGAGATGGTCGTGCATAATTGTAAACACACTGCCATATGAAATTCTCAACACTTCACTGAGGTTACGTAATGTTATATGCCGATCATCTTGGACAATCACAGCAGCTGTGTTGATGTTGACTTCAGTCACAGTAGAAGCCGAAACACCAGGCCCACCTTACTAACACTGACTTCTTTGAAGTCCTTGAACCACCTAAACACTGTTGAAGGAGGTAGAGCATCTTCACTGTATGCTTGCTTTAGCTTTTCATAAGTTTCGGTAGTTGTATGGTTTAAACGAAAACAGAATTCGATTGCACTGTACTGCTCCTCTCGTATCACCCCCACTGTCTGGTATGCGAAATGCACGTAGGATCTACAAAATAAAGCATTACTACCAACCTACAAATACGAGAGTACTGTAACCTACCGTCATTATAAAAACCTGCTCTTTTCAAATATTTATGTTACAGATACTAAACTATCACGGAAGCTACAGGAAAAAATCAGTCTCAGTCTTTGTTGATCAGCCCTCGTAATAATTGTATGATATGTGATATGGTATGCACATATAATTTAAAATTTTTCACATCCTGAGAAAATATTAATTTCTTTTTTTAGCACTCCTGACTTATTTGACAAAACAAAACATAACTTCATGTACAGCAGAAACAAGTAATGCAAAACTGAGCAATGGTTTAATCACCAAGGCTGAAAACATACTGGTCATCAAATTCTAATGGTTTGGAGACCAATATAAATGTAAATAATTTACACTATGTGTTGATATTTCATACTCATAAATCTATTACTTGCTCGTTCTATACATGGAGTATTTTAGTTTCATTGTTAAAATGCCTAATTTTACAGTATTTCAGGTAGCAACCATGCTGGGTTTAAATCATTGTAGTGAATAGAAGCTTCCCCTCCTGGGCATTTTATTGAACTTGATTAATCCAAATAATTGGTATCCGACTGCATAATACACATGAAAAAGCAATTTATATTACACAATTGTAAAGACTTACTGGGTTTGCAGCTGCACAAGCACATCTATTTCGGAGTTCATTCAAAACTGTCTGGAGGTGTATATGTTCTTCTGGAATAGGGTCTTTTGGTTTACAAGGTTCAGCTGCCTTAGCCACTGACATCTGTTGCTCCTGCATATGATATGAAGGATGAACCTGCTGCAGTTGATAAGACTGACCCATCACTGGATCTATTTGTGGAGCACCAAAAGGCATCTGCAATAAATTCAAGCAGAAGTCATTGCCGGTTCTATCAACTGCCATCAACAGCATTTTCCAACTGCTTTGTTACTTTTATAATGTATGACTCAAGTGTATATACCAGTATCAAACTAAAAACTTGTTTGGAATTGTCATAAAAAACCAGAAACACTTAGAAATGGGATTTTCAGTAAGATGTAAAACATCATGTTTATAGATGTAGGTATCAGTTGTAAGTGTCATCCTCCATGTTCTGGGGGTAACGTACTAGCCTCTGGTGAACTGAAACCTGAAGGAGGGTGATGGATATCTTTTGGGCACAGGTGGTGCATGTATTTTTCTTCTCTTTATTTCCAACTAACATCATGCCCTATTATATCTGCAGAATACATGGAGTATATATTGTGACTTTGTGGGTTCGTAAAATTAAAAGTCCAAGTTGCAGAGATTCAAAATGGTCTTTATTTCCATAGAAACACACTGTTTGTACACCCTTAGCAGCAATATGACGTAACATAAACCAACACAACCTCTTGTCACTTCTGCACACGAATCTAATTACAACTGCGAGTTACGGCTTCCTTTTTATATACCTCTCTAATCGTTCCAGAAAAAAGTGGAATAATCTGTAACAATCAAGAAGGCACCAGACGAAACACGAACCTTCCAGTCATCTAACTTTATCTGTCACATTGTGCGCGCCGGCCGCGCTATCGCAATAATGGGTTTGCGACACTGCTCCCTCCTCAAGGCTGGTCGTCCTGAACAGCACCATTGTAGTGGGCCAAACAATCCAGGTGTACCACCATCTTTCCCTGGGGCACCTTCTGGATGCAGTAGACCACACCGTTAATCCTCTTTACCATCCGGTACGGCCCTTGTTTCGGACAGCGTCCCATGGTCCGGGTAGAGCAGTACAAGCAGACCAGGTCACCTTGCTAGAATCCTTGGCTGTTGGCTAGGATGCCGAGCGCCCTTTGGGACAGCTCGGATACTCCCTGGTTGAAAGAGGCCCGGGTCTTGTTCCTACGGGTTCAAGGCTAATGGGAGTAGAACCTCTGGACTCAACAACTGTCTGTCGTACTGGATCTTCATGCGGTCACTCGTCATCTGGATGTTCTGACGAGCCATCTCATGCATGTTGTGGAGATGATCCACAAGGCTGTCCAAATATTCTATTGCTGTATTGCTTCCGGGGGTCCCTCTAAAACCAGATCACAAGGGAGGCGTAACTTTCGGCCGAACATTAAGCTGGCTGGCGTCATCCCAGTGGTGTCGTGGTTGACGAGTGGTAGGCCAGCAGGAACAGTGGCATCTTGACGTCCCAGTTTCGCTGATGGCTAGTCACAAACTTCCTCAGGTGTTCTTCTAAGGTTTTGAAGTACCTCTCCACTATGCCGTCCAACTGTGGATGTAGGGATGTTGTGCAGGTCTTGTTCACTCCAAGTCTTTCCAGTGCCTCTTTCATCAGGTTAGACTCAAAAGTTGTTCCTTGATCACTGTGGAGCTCTAACGGCACCCCACAACGGCAGAACAGTTGCTCCACGAGGCAGTCTGTGATTGTCTTCGCCTCCTGGTTCGGGATGGCATACACCTCCGGCCACTCGGTGAAGTAGTCCACGGCCACCATCAGGTACTTATTGCCTCGGACGGAAAATGGAAATGGTCCAGCTATGTCGACTGCGATCCTTTCAAATGGGGCTCCGACGTTGTACTGCTACATGCGACCCCGGCTCCTAGTTTAGGGCCCGCGACTCGCCGCGCACACGTGACAGTGACGGCACCATCTCTCAGCATCTGCTCGGAGCCTCAGCTAGTAGTAACGCTGTCGCAGTTTGTCGATCATTCGGTTTGCTTCCAGGTGTCCTCCTGAAGTACCGGCGTGCACTTCCTCCAAGACTTTCGGGACCTTACTTCGGGGAAGTACCAACTGCTCCCTCTGCGTCTTTCCATCAAGTGATTCCCATACCCGGAACAGCACGCCCTCTTTGATCTTGAGCGAGTCCCAATTAGGGCCAGTACGACTTGTATGTGGCGCTAATCGGTGTGATGTCCTCCCACGTTGGTCTTGTCCTTGCCTCCACTTCTCTCATGAGTGGTCCCAAGTCGGCGTCTGCCAGCTGCACCCTCCTCAGGCCTGCGCTATCCCAGCCGTCCGTGGGCACCGCCGTGACCACTCAGAGCTGCGGAACGCTCCTTCTTTTCCACTCTTGTGCACTGGCCGCACTCTTCTGGGCAGGGTCTTCGGTACATGGCATCTGCGTTGCCGTGGCTCTTCCCTCTACGATGTTCAGAGGTGACGTCGTACTCCTGCAGCCTCTGGACCCAACGGGCTGTCTGGCCTTCCAGGTTCCGAAAGCTAAGTAGCCAGGTTAGGGCGGAATGGTCAGTCCTCAGGTGGAATGGCTGACCGTACAAGTACTTGTGGAAGTGCTCCATGGTCTTTACTACCGCCAGTAACTGTCGCCGGGTGACGTAGTTCTTCTCTGCCTTGGATAGTGTCTTGCTGTAGTAGGCTATCAGTCGCCCGTGGCCGTCCTGGACTTGGGATAGGACACCACAATGCAATGGTCGCTGGCATCGGTGTCCACCATGAAGGCGCCACCTGGTTGTGGGAATCCCAAACTAGGAGCACTGCAAAGTGTCTTCTTTAGCTGCTGGGAAGCGTCTTTGGTGTCCTGCGTCCACACATAAGGCCGGTGCTCTTCTGTCAGGCGGGTGAGGGGCTCCGCGATGTTGGAGAAACCCCTTATAAATCGGCGGTAGTAACTGCACAGCCCCAGGAAACTACGCAATTCTCTCTTATCCTTTGGCCGAGGTCAATCTCTCACGGCCTGTATCTTCTCTGGGTCTGTGGCCACTCCAGTTGGTGAGACTATATGGCCCAAGTAGTTGACTTCCTTGCGGAAGAGCTGGCACTTGGTCGCGTTTAGCTTCAGGTTGGTCGCCCGCAGTCCCTGTAACACCTTGCTCAGATTGTCGAGATGGTCTTCGAAAGTCTTGCCGATGATGATGTCCAGGTATAACAGGCAGGCGTCGTAAATCAATTCTCTCGTCACTGACTCCATGAGATGTTGGAAGGTAGTTGGTGCGTTGCAGAGACCAAAGGGCATAACTATGAACTGCCAAAGCCCTTGGCCTGTCGAGAATTATTTAGGCGACTTCCCGGGATACGAATTCAGGTGGGAGGTCGACCAACGCTAAGATAGGCTGCGGCTAAGCGGTGGTTTCCGAAGAGGTTTTCCAAGGCTTCCCAGATGTCTTTGGTCGCCGCCGCTGTCTGGACTGCGTTCAGAACCTCTGCGGCCCATCCCTGGAGGCTGGTTATTAGCTGTGCAGCCTCTTCCTCTGGTGACCACTTGTGCTTGGCCACTGTGTTGAACCGGCGGCGGAAGACTTCCAAAGTTGTCGCGCCGTCGTATTTAGGAGATTTGACGCGCGCAGATGTCACGTCCCGGCGCGTCGGCCTTCAAGTCCTTCAACCTCCTACCGACGATGTCCTCTACGATGGCCTTCTGGGACTTGGTGTTGCTGTCGGCCTTTCCCTCTAGGTTGTTAACGCGGCTCGCCAGGTCTTCAATGTCTTCCAACATTGCGTTCAGGGATTTGGTGTTACTGTCGGCCTTTCCCTCTAAA
The DNA here is from genome assembly GCA_030765055.1 of Mantis religiosa. NCBI lineage: Eukaryota > Metazoa > Arthropoda > Insecta > Mantodea > Mantidae > Mantis > Mantis religiosa. The sequence goes on from CM060950.1 coordinate 177,886,570, forward strand.
TCATTAAGGCGCTCGTCCACTTGACCCACCCGCTTGCCCAGCTCCGCGACGTCATCCCTCACGCCGGTCAACTGCTCTTCAAATTTTGCGGCGAGGGCCTCGTTTGCCGCCTTCATTTCGGTTGCCAGGGTATCGTTCGCTGCTTTCATTTCCGTGGTTAATTCGCTCATCTTTGCGGGCATCGACGCGGCCAAGTTGTCGTTCGCTGTCTTCATTTATTTCAGCTCTTCTAGAATTTTTGCCAATGCAGCGTCCACTGTCGTATATCCCACTTCTGACAACAAATGTGACTTTGTAGGTTCGTAAAATTAAAAGTCCAAGTTGCAGAAATTCAAAATGCTCCTTATTTCCATAGAAATACACTGTTTGTACACCCTTGGCAGCAAGATGACATAACATAAACCAACGCAATCTCTCGTCACTTCTGCACACGAGTCCAATTACGACTGACTGCCCTGGCGAGTCGCTGCTTCCTTCTTATATACCTCTCTCATCGTTCCAGAAATCAGTGAACTAATCTGTAACTATCAAGATGGAACCAGACAAAACACGAACCTTCCAGTCATCTATCTGTTTCGGCAAGCTTTTTATCTCTGTGCTGCACCATCTGTCCCTTTGTGCGCGCCGGCCTAGCTATCGCAATAATGGGTTCGCAACAATATACATCTTGATGTGTGTTTGGAGGAATTTAGTAACAGTGACGTCAAAATTAATATAAAAATTATTTGTGGTTGGTTTATTGACACTCGTCACTTACTTTTTCATATATTTATGAGATTTGTGGTTGGTTTATTGACACTCGTCACTTACTTTTTCATATATTTATGAGATTTGTATCTCATAAATATATGAAAAAGTAAGTGACGAGTGTCAATAAACCAACCACAAATAATTTTTATATTAATATACATCTTATTATCTACTACATAATATTATCTTGTATAATACAAAGCAATGCCCTGTGTGTGTGTGTGTGTGTGTGTGTGTGTGTGTGTGTGTGTGTGTGTGTGTGTGTGTGTGTGCGCGTGCGTGTGTGCGTGCATGTGTGTTTGCGCGCACGTGCGTACACAGCAACATATCTATGGGGAAGAAATTATATTTTGCTGTTAATGATTTTAACCTCAAAGTCAGAACTACATTATACTAGTAACAATCATAATTACAAGAAAACTGTCCGGGCAGGTTTTCACATGTAAAAACACCAGGAAAGATATCTTTACTCTCCTTTTGCTCTCTTTCATATATGCCATATATATATATGGCATATATATATATATATGCCATATGGCATATATATATTGCATCATACCTCTCTTGAAGGTATGTGTATCGACTTTTGATGGTAGTGGCGGCACAGGTGTTATTTATTTTAAATTTTATACCATATTTATTTTAAATTTTATACCAAAACAGAGCTGTCCAAACCTGTGCCTTTGATGCAAATACCAACAACTGATGTTCATTCATTATTACGAAAAGACCAAAAGGACCATTTCAAATATGATGTATTTATTTCTATTATCCCACCAAGAAATTAATCAAAAAGGGCATGCGTGTCCTATGAATATCCTGCAGTTATTTCTTTGATGGATTTTAGAACTGATATGTGTGGTCTTTTGGAGAAGGGGGAAAAAATAAATCAAAAGGTGTTCTAATACAACTCATCTTTAAAAAGGGCATTCTGTTTACATTTCAATAATTCCATACTTAATAATGTTTACAGATATGCTAATGACGCTATAATATAGGATTGCTAATACTTTATAACAGGACAACTTTTTGATGCATTGTAGCATACACTTATACGTGATCAAATTAATTTTAACTTTTTTGAAGCACTATAGACTTATATTTAAAGCAATAAATTGGAATTAACACTGTGAAGTAATGTAATAAGTAAAATTATACTATGACTCGATGAGACACTGTACTTCACATTGGAAAAAAAAAAAAAAAGTGGTATATGAAGTACAGAATGTCTCAGTTGACTCATAGTATAATTTTAATTACTATAAACTTACCATCATTTATTTCCAATAATGCTTTCTATTACTTTTCTAAATCTGCTGGTTATTTTTATTGCCAAAATTTATTAAGATTAAAGTTTAATTCAAATAATCCCAATTAGATTATAAACCTGGCTGAACAATGTTCAGGTGAAAACTAAACTTACATTTGGTGCACTCAGAGGACCAGATTCTTGTGGTACTACACCATAGATAGGATGAGTAATTGGATCTGCTTGGACATAGTCCGTCTTTGGCTGAAAACACATGACATTATAATAATGAAATATTTTACATTACTATTAAAATATACCAGTTTCTAGTTTTTGTACTTACTATAAAGCTGGCAGATAAATTTGTATAAACTTTAATAAACCCTCCATTATTCTCCAAGTTAAGATAGGGAACACAACTGATACTTAGTAAGCATTAAATACCCAAACACTTATCACATATATATTTTTGATCTCTATGAAACATAACTACACCATAATATGATTCTGGACAAAATTATAACCAGGAAGACAGTTGAACAACTTTTTATGTGTCTTATCCAGAAAGTAGTCTTTCCTTTCACTTTTCTTTTCTTAAATTAACATTCTCCAACCTGTCATACTGGGTGATGAATGAAGTGATTGAAGTTATGCTTAATGAGCCCAGGATCCATAGAGTTTAGAGTTACCTGACCTTTATCTTTCAGGATAAGGGAAAACCCTGGGGGGTGGGGGGGGGGGAATCTTATCCAGAAAACTTGCTCTGACTGAAATTCAAAAGTGGCACCTCTTGAATGCGAGGCAGACATGCCACAGGGGGCATTGAATAAAAACTGGAGTGCAGTAAATCGAGCTCATGGGAAAGTGCATATATGTAATTTATGTCAATAGATATATTTTGACAGTCAAGCAGCCTTGAAGGTTCTTGAAGTGAATGGAGTGCAATCAAAATTAGTCTGAAAATGCTGCAAGTCCTTCATAAAATTGCTTGAACATAATAGATTCATGGGAACGAAAGGGCAGATGATTTGTCTAAAAAGGATTAACTACCCCGCCAATAAGACCAAATCGCATTTTCAAATTATCCTATGAATATGTTCAAAGTTATCAGTGGGTGGACAGCTGAATAACATAAGGAGTACTGGAAATCAATTACAGGATGTAGTTACTCAAAAATAATAATTTCTAACTTAAACAACTGTATGAATCATAAATTGCTTTCTTGAAGAGTCTATTTTTGTTGGACAGTTGAAATGTTGAAGGTCATGCATGCTATCTCAAGTGACGTTGTACAAGATGAGTAAATACATTAATCCTGCTTGTACGAAATGCAAAAGGGCAGATGAAATTGCAAGTCATGTGTTTATGACTGCAAGCATTTGCAGGTCAAAGGATTTAGCACTTTAATTTAAGTGAAGTTCATGCAATTGCTTGAACTTAATGTCTCAATAATAAAGCCTTCTTTATAATGGATGTAGGCTTTCTGAGAGACTAGAGGGGGGGTTAAAGAGAGGTCGAGCACAATGGATTAGTAAGTCTGGCATGTTTTGATAGACCACCTCCCTTCCAAATCTAAATGCAGCCTATATTTTCTGCAACATCAAATACAGAGAAGAGGAAAAACCAGCAGTAGTGGCACATTTCTATGTAGAAGAACTGAAATCAACTCAATGACACTAATTAACTATGTACAAAATGTTATAGAACTTAATATTTCAAAACAATTATTTTTATGAAAACATTAACCAGGGGTTAATCTTTGAGATCCCAATGAAACAGAATCTTATTCCAAAATTGTTACTATTATTGAAGGTCAAATAGTGGGCCATGATCATTACAGGCTATCCAGTTGCAGTCAGCTATCAATAAGGACATTCCTTGAAACTAGTTCTGAGGTAAACCCTAAGTTAGTGAAATTTGTATACGTGTGACCATTTCAAAAGATTTTATGGAATCATTTCACTGTGTATTTCATATCACAAAGGATTAGAAAACATACCTAAACTCATAAAAAGACAATGAGGGTACATGTTAATAACACCTGACGATTTAACATGTTTTTCCGTTTTCTGACACCTGCATGTTCTGATAAGATTTGTATTCTCAGTTCACAAAAGAAAGAAAGAAAAAAGAAAAGCTATATTAAATCATATAAAGATTAATTCATAAATGAAATAAGTATCTGAATACTTACAAATGAACACTCAAGATATGGAAGCTTGTAAACAGTAAGAAAAAGATCAATGGCATCACAATTATAAAGAGTATTTGTCTATTATATATTAACTAATTTTAGAAAACTGTTACAAGTGCCTGCATGATTCTAGTTTTCCTTAAGCATAAAACAGAATGTAAAAGATTAGACGACAGCTGCTGACAACTCATTATAGTGCTTAAAATTGTAATATCATAACCATTCTTGGATGTGCATGCTGCTGTGCTTCATCATCACTATAAAGCAAACGATGTAAGAAGGCATAGTAGGTGAAGCATGAGAGGGCTTGTCTACAGTGACTGTCCAATCATAGGCATGCAGCATTGCTTAGTTTGGAATACACAGCACAAGCATGAGCAATAGAGATCTATCTTTTTCATGTGCCCAAAATTACTACTGGAAATCTGAGATTTTATACTGGTCGCCAAACTAGAATGTGACTGACAGTAACCACATGGAAGAACGCTCTAAATAAATGGGAGGGGATGAGTATGTCATAATGGTAGTTATGGTAACAATTAGAGGGACCAATTAGAGTCGAGACGTTTTCGTGACAATGTTAGACGCTAAACCTTGGTTGGCGATATTCTAACATGTTGTGTGTTTGGAGGAATTTAGTAACAGTGACGTCAAAATTAATATAAAAATTATTTGTGGTTGGTTTATTGACACTCGTCACTTACTTTTTCATATATTTATGAGAGACTAGTTTCAAAGGCCCTGGCCTCCATTTTCAATCTCTTCCCAACTGGCATTTGTTGTTATCTGCTCTCTCTGGTGGTGGAACTATGAACTTTTTTGTGAAATTATCTGCTGGCGGGATTTCAAAGTTCATTACGCGATCCTTATTTTTCCAGTGAATATGTTCTCCCATGTTGTCAATCTATTTTGGTTTATCACTCCTTTTAATAATTTTGGATTTGGATCAATGTCATGGTTTTCATTCCAAAAATGAAATGCTACTGCTGACTTGTCTTCTTGTTTCAATCTGATGTTTCTAAAGTGTTCTTTGACTCTGGTTTTTAAATTTCTTTTTGTTTGACCTATGTAGCATTTTTCACAATTCTTGCAATTTATTTGGTATATTCCAGATTCGTTACCTGAAGGAATTTCATCTTTTGTTTTTGAATTTAGTAATTTTAAAATTGAGTATCTATTAGTAGGTGCCAAGATGATATTTTGTTCCTTGAATATCTTTTTAAATTTATTAAATGTTTTTGGATGATATGTGAATGAACTGAATATGCTGTTGCTTTCTTTTTCTTTAATAAATGTGGTTGCTTCCTTAATGGTTTTCTTTAGTTTAGATTCTCTAATTTTCTTCAACACCAAACTTTTGTTGTATCCGTTTTCTTCTGCTATGTGTATTATTGCTTTTTGTTCCTTGAAATATTCTTCTTTTTCCATGGGTATGTTGACTAGTCTGTGTGTAAGGCTGTTTATTATTGCATGTTTATGTGTAATTGGGTTGTGGCTATTATTTTTTATATAATTTTCTGAATGTGTTGGCTTCCTGTAAATTCCAAATTTTATTTTTGTATCATTCCTGATGATATTTAGATCCAAGAAAGGAAGTTGTCCATTGAAAAATAAGGATCGCGTAATGAACTTTGAAATCCCGCCAGCAGATAATTTGACAAAAATGTTCATAGTTCCACCACCAGAGAGAGCAGATAACAACAAATGCCAGTTGGGAAGAGATTGAAAATGGAGGCCAGGGCCTTTGAAACTAGTCTCTCATAAATATATGAAAAAGTAAGTGACGAGTGTCAATAAACCAACCACAAATAATTTTTATATTCTAACATGTGCTTAGCATGATTTGTGGACAAACAAGTTACGCAAACGCCGCAGTAAATACAATACCTAGGTTTTTATTTCTCTTCTGATAACGCTGCATAAACAGAATGCCCTCACGGTTAGAGATCCTGTACTGGCAAGTTACTTTGCATTTTATTCATGGCAATTTGCCTTGGTTTACGTGTGTGTGAGAGTTCGTATATCTGTGCGCGTGTTGTGATCATTTGCAATTGTGTTTAATTAATGTTTAATTATGTCTAAATATAGTGACAAGTGAAAACCTGAACGTGCTCGGGAACCAAATAAAACTATATTTGGTAAAGGTATTCCAATTAAAGGACAGACACGGGAAATAATATGCTCTGTGAGAGCACGCTTCGAAGAGGAGAAATTGAAAGGGGAGTCTAGTATTCCATTCTCTAAGGTGCTTGATAGGACTTCTCGTGCTGTACGTATTAGATTAGATTAGATTAGATTGATTTGCGTTCAGTAGGTTCACTTGCAGCCAGAAAAGGCTGTGAACATTGAACATGTCCAGAGGTATAAAGTTTAATAGCATATATATGTACAACAGTTAACATAAGACACATATTATAGTATACAGGCAATATGAACAACAATATGGAAAACAAAGCAGGAATAATTATATATGATACAAAATGAAACACTTTTTAAACCAGCTTTCACTTGGCTTAGGCCAGTACATCTCAACCTTTTTGCAATGGATACCATCCTTATTATTTATTAAATACATATACATTAAAAATAAACTTTCAACATGCATAAAATATTTATTAGTAATGATTTGTCATTGGAATAGCTAGATACTACTTATAGAGCTACAGAAGCATTATCAGGATAATTTGTCATTCAGATAATCTTGTACAGAATAAAAAGATTTTGAGCAAAGGTACTCTCTAACAGCTTTTTTAAAAGCACCGAAATTATCAACTTTTTCTTTAAGAACATTAGGAAGTGCGCCAAATATTTTGATAGTTTCATAATGCACACCTTTCTGGAAGCAAGAAAGTTTAGCACTGGGATAATGGATATTATACTTTTCTCTAGTGTTTATTTTGTGAATTACATTATTTGTTGCAAATAAGGCACAATTGCATACAAAGAATTTTAGGATCGGGAATATATACATGCAAGGAAGCGTTAATATCTTCAATCTTGTAAAAAGATCTTTACAGGAACATTCGGTAAGGACATTAAGGTTAAGATTGGGAAAGCAAGGTATTTTAAAGAAGAAAGATATTGGGGTATAAATTAGAAACTCCCGGAAAAAATTATGTATGCAGCATTTTCTCACTTCAATAAGCATCAAAATGTCACAGGTATGCCTCTTTTGTTACGATGATCTTTACATGTTCTAGCGTTTGCATGTAGATCCACAACTGTACTATTGTCTTTGTGTACAGCATTATAAATAATTAATAATAATTAATAATAATAATAATAATAATAATAATAATAATAATAATAATAATTACCCACTGCAGTCACAACTGAATCACCTTCGCACGTGTAATCCTATCGTGCTCTCCATGTGGCAGCAATAAGCGACGTCGCCTCTCTCCGTACGAAATGTCAATCACTTTCTAGATTGGCAACTGCATTAATATGCCTTGGTATATGAGGCAAGAATTTTTGAGACAGCCTGTACAAATGCCATTTTTCTACGGCGTACGGTTCTTAAGTTATCGCTTCGAGAATAAACACCTGACTCCCGTGTTTATGGTATGCTTCAACTTCTAATCTTGCCCTATGTTATTCCTTTTCATTATGCAGTACTGAGTATGACATTATGAAGTGTCCACAGGAGCTGCATATATTTAGTTCATAAATTAGCTGACTAAGGATCACTGCAGTGCAGGAGTGCGTGCATGTTCTTTGAAGTTCGATTCAAGAGTGGTGCGAACTAACACAAATTGAGTTTAAGGTACTTTGTGTAACTGTGACAATAAGCATAAAATACACATGTTTACATTGTGTTTTGTGAACTATTAACAATGTCACTTTCAAAGCCTGGGACCTGTGGCGCAGGTACTAAGGGTAAAGTACTCCACTCCCAGGACAGAAATATTATTTTTAAAGTGAAGGTAGAGTTTCTTTAAGAAATATGTCCAATGTGAGCATGAATCCTGTGTTGCTTATTGTGAAAGAGGGGCAAAGTTTCTAGCACTGAAATTGGTGAATATTTATTTTAAGCTAGCAACTCCTCTGCAGTAAGACGTTTTACGAAATTCAGGTATGTTATTTTCAGTAAATAAGCATGTTAATATTGAATGTTACAGTTTATCAGGTTATCATAAATATCCTTTGCTGGTAAGTTGTCAGATGACAAATGTTACTTTCCTCATTCCCTCCCCCTATCTTCTGCTCTCTGGCACATCAGTTGGCAACAGGGCAGCCAATTGTGTGCACGAATGGTTCAGCTCACATGTCTTCAAAAACTGTATGCCATTTAGTATGTTATATTGCATCTTACAGTTGGAAATTATGTACAGCACATCCCATTTACCTTTGTGTACCAGTAGAAGTACAATTAAGTATTTGTTGGCTTCAGAATATCTACCCTCTTTTAAAAGCAAAAGTCAATACCGTTAGAGTGATCTAAATGTATCAAACATTTAATGTGCTATTATTTATCTGAAAGTATGTTTATTTACACTGAAGTTAACTGTTGACAGTTATATGCATTCTGACAAAAGCAAATTCCTTAAGATAGAACAAAATTGCTGTGGCCTTTGATGTCTAAATTAATCAGTTATGGCATAGAATCCTTTTAGTTCAGGAAAATACTAATCATGCTATTGTCCAGGATGGTAAGCCACACAAAGTGCTTTCATCAAATATTTTTTTAAAATGAGGCAACCAATATGATTTGAAATGGAGAAATAGTAGTAGATTTCATTACAAACTTACCTCTTTACTTATACTACTTTCTTGTTTTGTTTTTGTTTTTCGTAAATGATATTTTCTCCTTAATTCACCCTCTTTCTTTGTTTTTCTTCAATGTTTGATAGGTTGCTTAACAGTTATACAATATCTTTCATACCTAGAGAGAAAACTTTGCTCTTTATGAAAACTTAGCTGTTATCTTTACAATATGATTTTAAATCCTAGAAATAACCTCAAAACAAAAATTATGAAAACATGACCAAAAATTGACCATAACAATTATATTTTTATAATCTACGAGTCATGATCCAAATATTTGCACTAGTGGGCAACGTTCGTAGTATACTAGTTAAAAGATGTCATGTTAAAATTTGGACCCTGTTAATCACACTATTAACATTAATAAACATCTGAAATTGGTATTAAGATTGACTAAACACTATAGTAAGACAACTTCACTATTTCTTATCTTATTCATAATCCTTTGGAACCAGTTTCAAAGCAACTTTGCTTCATTTTCAACCTGTCAGCCTGACATAGACGACACTGACACACTGACTGGCTGACCTTAACTACTTCCGGAATTTGAAGGATAGCTCCCTATCTTACTGCCATCTACCGGGGACCACACAAACTTATTGATGACATGTACTTGTGGAATATCAAAATTCATCACACAATCTTTATTTTTCAAAAAATATTTTCTCCCAAACCATTAAATCTATCGGTTCATTCAACTGTTTCAATAATTTAACTTCTGGGTTTATTTCATGTTTAGATGACCAAAAATGATCAGCCACTGCCGATTTATCTGTCTCTTTATATTTAATATTTCTGAAATGTTCCTTCACTCTGATTTCTAAATTACGTTTGGTCCTACCAATATAAATCTTATTGCATTCTAAACAGTTAACTTGATAAATACCAGATCTTTTGCTGTCTGAAAATTTGTCCTTTTTAGAAAATTATAGTACATTTTTTATGCTGTATTTATTTTGAGGTGCCAGTATTATACCAACTTCTTTGAAAAATTTTTGGAATTTTTTATTTGCCCATGGATAAGTAAATTTTTTGAAAATATTGTCACAAGTGACTTTTAATGAATACAAATAGTAGGTCATGTGACTTCAGTGGTATGTGACGTCACTCTCCCCCCCTCTGGCATAAGTTTTTTTTTATTTATTTATTTATCTGCCGTAGGATAAATAAAAAATACAGTTTCAAAGATGAATTTGAAGTGTATCTTCCTCTTTGTGTGCAGGTCTTTGACCTGGCAGGGCCTGATGCCCTGGCTGTGTAAGATATGTGGTCCAAGTGACCATTTTTGTAATTAATTAGTTTAGTAAATATTCTTATTAAGTGAATTGTAGTTTTAGTTAGCGTTACCCATACCTTTTGTAGAAATGAACCAAACAGAAAACCGCAACCTCTCGCAAAGCATGTATTTCCTACTTTGAGAAATTCCCCTGTGTACGATTGGCCATGTGCTCCTTATCCATTACCATCCATGGTTAGGTCGCCACATAATGGTGGTTAGGCGACGGGTACAATTTTTCTAAAGGTTCATTCCTTATCCATTACCATCCATGGTTAGGTCGCCACATATAGGTGGTTAGGCGAAGGGTACAATTTTTCTAAAGGTTCATTGTGAAAATTTAAAACTTATTTTGAAAAAAAAAAAAAAAAAGTAATAAAAAGTTGTAAGCAAAGAGATTTTGTTGGTAAAGTAGTATGTTGTAACAGCAAATGTGCTGAATTGCTGAATTCAAAGTGTGAAACAAGCGAAGTAAATTTTAAAGTTCAAGTAAAAAGCTTAACATATATTTCCTTCAATGTTTTGTTCGCACAAATGTTACATCTTTAAGGTAATTTATTTGTTCAGTTCTAGAAGGTAGAACCTTTAATTTGCCCCTAGTTAATAATGGATATTTTTAACTAATTCTGGCCTCATTTTTTATAATTTTTTTCAAGCCATTTAGTAATTGTATATAATGTGCCAAAAGGCTTTAAAAATGATCAATGTAAACATTAATCTTGAGGAAGCGAGGGAGAGATGTCACAAGTGACCTTTAATACAAATAGTAGTTCATGTGACTTCAGTGGTATGTGACGTCACTCCCCCACCTCTGGCATAAGTGAATTTGAAGTGTGAGTGTCTTCGTCTTTGTGTGCAGGTCTTTGACCTCGCAGGGCATGATGCCCTGGCTGTGTAAGGTATGTGGTCTGACGGACCATTTTTGTAATTAATTAGTTTAGTAAATATTCTTATTAAGTGAATTGTAGTTTTAGTTAGTGTTACCCATACCTTTTGTAGAAATGAACCAAATAGAAAACTCCAACCTCTCGCAAAGCATGTATTTCCTACTTTGAGCAATTCCCCCATGTACAATTTGGCCATGTGCTCTTTATCCATTACCATCCAGGGTTAGGTCGTTACAATATAATCATTTTTTTTTCTTTTTTAAGAGTGGAAACATCATTTACATTTTTTTGATATTTAAATTTTTCTAACCTTTTGTGTATAAAATCTTTATTAAATCAATTAATTAAAGCAGTGTCATTAATGTGTTTATATTCTGTATTAAATTCTTCCTTGTTTAGAGGTATGTTTATCAACCTGTAAATCAAACTATTAAAAATAGCAAATTTGTGTGACAAAGGGTTGAAACTTATTTTTTATATAGTTACCAGTATGAGTTGATTTCCTATAAATGCCAAAGTTTAATTTATTGTTATTTTTTATTATCTTTAGATCCAGGAAGGGGAGGTAACTATTGTTTTCAATTTCTAATGGGAACTTTATAGCTTTATCCTGGAAATTTAAAAGCATCATCTACGTATCTCTCAGGAACTACAGCAAAAATATCATCCACGTATTATGCCATATTTTAAAAATTGAAGGAAAAGCTTTAGTGACTTCTATTTCATAAAAACTTGATCACTAAGAAAAGGTAAAAGAGGAGTTAACCATAGCTACTTCAGAAATTTGTTGAAAAAATTTCCATTTAAAGTAAAGAAATTGTGGTATAAACACAGATTAATAATCGAGATTTAACTGTATTGGAACACCACAGTGAAGTGAAAAATTATTAAATTTTAGATGAGTCGTATTTTTTACACATCTAAAATTTAATACAGATTAATAAGTTTCATAAAATCATCTATTGAATCCTTATTCAAATCTATAGTATTCAACCAGTTTTTGAAAAACATTAGAAGCTTTTCTCTGGGAATACTGGGAAATAGAGCAGTGAAATAAAAGGTAACAAACCTATCATTTTTTGACAATACTACATTGCTGATCTTGTTTACTAACTCAAGTGAATTTTTGATACTTAAGCTGTCAAATCTATCAAAAGTACTAACTTTGTTGTTTAACCATTTTGCCAAATTATAGGTGGGTTAATTTATAAAATTTACAATCGGTCTCATTTTATTCCCAGGTTTATGAATCTTAGGCAAGACATAATCCTCGGTAAAACTGGATTACTGACTTTAACCATTTGCTGTTCTTTTTCTAGATATGATTTTAACCTCATTAAGTGTTTTATTCACCTTCATGATGCACAATTTTAAAGGGTCGTTCTTAATGCTTATGTAATCTTCTCCTTGCAGTAAAAGTTCCACTCTGTTAGCGTAATGCTGTTTGTCTAATATTACAATTTTGTTCCCTTTATCAGCTTTAGTAAATATAACATCTTTTTCTTTTAATGTTCTCTTTAGGGTGATTTTTATTTAAATTTTGCAAGATTTTACTACGTTTCATTTTAACCAATGATTTATAACTTTCTTTTAAATCTTGACCTGCGATTTCACTGTCTACGACATAATCTTTCATATTTTTTAAAAATCTACACACGTTTTTATATTTTGTTTAGAAAATTGATTGCTTTTTCATTAAGATTGCAAGTTGAAAGATTAATTATATTATCCTTTTTATTATTATTTTGTGTCATTGGTTTTACTGACTTTTGATTTCTGCATAACCTGTTCAATTTATCTTTTAACCTCTGTTTTATTGTCATACTGAAATTAAGATTTTTGAATAATTTATATTCAAACTTTTCCTTTACCAACAATTCCACAATGTGAGGGAAAGTACTGTAAAACTATGGATTTGTGAAGAGGTTGTAAGTATTTAATACACTGGTAGATTTCAGCTGTTTTTTTTTGTTATATATATACACTGGTATAAATAGCATGTAATGCAGATTCTGAATCACTAAAGAGAACTGCTTTATTGTACAGATTAATTTGATAGAAAAGCTGTTTCAATGCAGAATTGACTGTCTCAAGTTTACTGTCAAAATGGTTTGAGTTTGGACCAAGAGATATGTAAGAGCAAAATAATTTACTGTATATTCCAGCACCTGCTGTATAGTTAAAATTATGACCAATTTTATATCCATCAGTATAAATATGTATCCACTCTTTTTCTGGGAATTTTGTGTAAAAAGTTTCTAAGATAACTTGTTTTAGTTGGATTGGGTTTGCATCTTGTTTGCTAATTTGTTTTATTAAATCTATATTACAATCAATTTTAATTTTACTGACAGGAAAAGGTGGAGGGGATAACTTTTTGATATTATAAATGTTCAATGATAAACTGAGTTTGTTTTGTAGAGTTTCAACTTTTTGCATAAAACCTTGTTGGGTTTTAAGCTTCAAATATTGAATAGTTACAATAAAACATAATAATATGTTACAAACTTCACTTGTTTTTTAAGAAATTGATAAACTCTTTACTGAACTCAGGAGACTAGTTTCGCAAATATTCATTTGCATCTTCAGTTGATCTGTTTATTATTATCATGTTTATTATAAACAAATAGATTGAAGATGCAAATGAATATTTACGAAACTAGTCTCTTAAGTTCTGTGAAGAATTTATCAATTTGTTAAAAGAATAAGTGACGTTTATAACAAATTATTACATTTAACTGTAATATTTGTATTGCTTTACTATTATTAGCTTCAGTTTTTTAATGTATTAATCTGAATAGTTTCTCCAGTAGTCTATATTATCAAGGTAGTCTTTTCAACTTTTCATAGAAGACAAGACAACAATGAATTCTCTCTGTCTGTCTCTCACGATATGTTGTGTATAAATCCTTGCAGAACTGATATGGGAGTAGATGAAACAGCGCCTGTAATAATATGTAATGTTTGATTTTGGACTTGCTCTACTTTATCTAAATTTGATTTGTTTGCTGTAATAATTGGCTACCATACTGGAGAATTGGTTTGATATGAAGTATTCAATACTTAACTACAATCTGTCCATTTACTGCCAGCTAATGTTTTCAAAATTGAAAGTCTTCTGTTAGCTTTCTCTTTATTGTCAATATATGATGTTTCCATGTTAGCCTGTTGTCAACTATTACTCCTAAATATTTATAAGCTTCGGTTTGGGTGATTGGAACATTGTTCAAAGTAAGTGAGACTGTTGGTGTCCTATGAGACAGAGAGAATATTTGATAATTTATTTTCTGTGTGTTAACTTGCATATCATTTTCTTTACACCAACGGGATAATTTAAAAAGTGCATAATTCATTTGTGAGGTGAGTTGGTGGTGATATTTTCTTTTTGCTGATGTCCAGATTACTAGATCTTCAGCAAAATGGGCACAGTTGATATTATGCGATTCCTTTAATTTTTTTGGTAAGTATTTATCATCAGATTTAAGAGGATAGTGCTGGAGACAGAACCTTGAGGGAGACCTCGTTTTGACTGTTTGAAGTGCTGAATTAAAAAATTAGAGAACCACTACAGCTGTCCACATGGGAAAAAATCTTCATTTCAAAAAATAGAAACAAAGTATTCAATTTCGACATTCCCCAGAAAGATTTGTTCAGCAAGTTCCTCGAACCACCACCAGAGGAGACCTACAACACATCGTCAGCTACACCACTGAGATCCAGTCGATGTCCGGTTGAAAATGGAGGAAAATAGCCTCTGAAACAAGTTCTGGAAATTTAAAAGCAAGTGTTGTTTAGTGTCATTAACTGACTCCCTTTAAATTTAATTTATTAAAACACTTGTTTCCAACCCTTCCATGGAAGCAATTATACAAATAAGTTATTACATTATAACTACAAATAGTTCTTTCAATTGATTTATCTGGTTTCAGGATTTTGTTGTTGTAATTTTACGTCCTTCAACATTAAGTCATATTGGACGGTGAATGAATTGGGTGAAATGATGCTCAAATGAGTCCAGGGTCCATGGAGCTTAGAGTTACCTGACATTCGTCTTGAAGGATAAGGGAAAACTCCGGAAAAGCCTTATACAGGTAACTCACCCTGACCGAGATTCAAACTCGGGACCTCTCGAACGTGAGGCATACATGCTACCATCTACGCTACCGAGGCAGGCGGTTTCAGGATGGATACTATTATAGATTTCTTCCACAATGATGGAACTGATGTATTCCAGATTAAATAAAACAATTGCAACAAATATTGCAGCCTTTGTTACCTAAAAGTTTAGAACACCAGAGGCAGGCCATCAGCGAAAGCAAATCTTATGCGACTTGTTGGCTGACATTTTCCGTCAATACTCCCACCCAATGAAAAGGAGAAAAATCCAACACAAATATGCAGAATATGCAGCAGTGTGTGTGACGCTAGGGGCAAGAGGATAAGAAGGGAATCTAGATATATGTGCAGTGACTGTGGCTTAGCTTTATATGTTGATTGCTTTTTCAGAGTTTTTCATACAGCAACAAACATATAAACAAAATAAATAATAAGGTATGATTTAAAATATAGGTCAAAAACTCATTTTTGATGTTTTATGTTGCAGTACCTAATATAAACTTGTTTACATGTTTACATGTTTATAAAAGAAAGCATACTAAGTATTTAATGAGTATACTCGGAATTTAAATCTGGAGGTTATTCAAACACAAAATTCGTTATTGTTTGGTGGTAAAAACTGGTTCTATTGTTGTCATCATTATT
>CM060950.1:178507453-178670971 GCA_030765055.1 Mantis religiosa
ATTATAAACTGTTTGTCTATATGAGTTTGTCACATTGTTGAAGATTCTGTGTGCTAAAATATATGGATCTTTTGGCACTGTAACAGAACTATTAAATTATACATGTGATCTCACAATGTATCACTCTCTGTAGAATAAAGACGTCATATTAACTTATTAGCCAGCATGAAGAGAGGATGGGTAAGGGGAAAAACAGCATAGCTCAGGGCAAGCAAATCCCTGTTAGGCTGGCCACACATGCAAACTAAGGCTCTGGACAAATCTACAAATCAGTTCTAAGTATACAGGCACAATATGCATACGATGACTGCACTTTTTTCACATGCTCCTAGCTATCAGTACTCTCCTTGTCTGGTATGAATTCTTTTTATACATGAAAGGCTTCCCCTATCTAATGATTGCAGCACTACTTGAAATGAAATGAAATGAAATGAAATGAAATGAAATGAAATGAAATGAAATCTGCAACAAACCAGCTTGAATTGTGTACTAGGGTCTCTCGCATCCGAGATACACTGTTTGTGGTGACTTACAATCCTAAGTACTTGAATCCCAGGTTTCATCATTTAACTCTTATTTTAGTTAATTGATGGAAATTAATCATTTCTTCACACTAGCCATATACAGGCTAAGGTTTTTGATAGTCAACATGAAAAATTCAATGCCATGGCCTGGGATTTGAACCATGGATCTCCTGGTTTCAGTCCAGTCGCTCTAACCCATTGAGCTACCATGGCCAACGTGCCGTCCTGACATTAAATTCTACATTTGACTCATATATTTCCCCGGTATACCACTAGGGGCTCTCGCATCCGAGACTATCTGTCTATTTGAATGTGGCGACTGTCTATTTGAACGTCCCAAGAGCATAAGCTTTTCATAATACATTTTGTTGTAAATCTGTGATGTACTGTGCTGCAACTGTATAGTGGCATCAAAGCATAAAAGCACAAAATTGAGCTGTTTAGTAGTGACGATTTATGGCATTTTGTTGAAATTAAACCTGTCAAACTGGTATGACCCTTTTGCAGGAGACAACTCGTTTTCCTTTCCCTTTCACATTCCTGTATCATTTGGAACTGGTTAAGAAATCTTGACATCAGGTAAAACAGGTACAAATCTTTAAACATGTGAATATCTGATATTTTTGCACTTACCTTTCTGGGACCACTATAAAATATCTCTTTGAGGAAGCTTTTAAGGATTATTTCTTCTAAAATCCTTACACTCTAAGTTACAATTTATCAACTGCAAAATATTTACCTCAAAAACAGAAATATCTCCACAGCGATAGATTTCAGTAGCTGGTGGATGCCTCCATGTACATTTGTCTTGATGTCTTTCCAAAACAGATTTACTTTTTGTGTATTTGAGACAAAACTCACATAGAAAGAGCTTTGGTAACCTGAAAACATTGAAAAGACAAAAGTGTAGGTTATCAAGTATCAAGAAAGTTATAACATGTAAAAAGAATAAGTAATGTTACATAACTCCTGCTCATATTAAACCTGAAATACAACTTAGGTTCGAACAAAATATGTATTTTACTCTAAGAGAAAGACTGCTAATGTTTAGTTGTGATATTTCCATAATATATTCCCCTGCTATGACAGTTGGATTCATATGAGTAATACTCTAAAACCTACCATTTAAAAATATGTACGCTAAAGCAAATATATTACAGAAAAGCTAACACTAACATGGATTTTTCTGGACACATACACAGGATATTTTCATAGTCAATGGTATTACAAGTTATTTGTAGCCTCTTTACATCGATTTTAGGTTATGGGTGTGTAATTTTATTCTATAAAATCCTGACAAATTAAAGGAGCAATCTGACAAACCCAGTTGCAGATTCCTTGTTAAAATAAAAAAAATGAAAAACTTAGAATAAATTAGATAGATTAGAATACCTTAGGACAAATCAAGATAGCTTAACAACAAACGCTATGACATAACTTTATAATATTTGCAAATTCAGTACAAAATAGCTGCGCGCACACTATGAATCTTTCTTCTAAAGCATGTATAGATTATCTGAAACATATCTAACATTAAAGTTAACTCAGTAGCACTGCAGCTCGATTACAAGTCAAGCTTACCGCCCAACCACTGCATCTCCCACCTCTGCCCACCTTAGGCATCATGAGAAGGCTGCAGTTCTGGAGGGTGGCACATGGTTAACACCCCAAATCCCTCCTAGGCAGTGACTGCAATCTTTACGACCAGGAGTCACTCATCAAGCACCTCCTCTTTGGCCTTCAGCGACCAACAGGCTGGGTGCATCCAGACTAGGTTCCCAGCAAGAGAAAATTTCCACACTGGTACCAGGAATCGAACCTGGGACTCCCACTAGGTAAGCAGCCAGAGTACAATCACAGACTGGAGTCACTCATCAAGCACCTCCTCTTTGGCCTTCAGCGATCTCATAGGCTGGGTGCATCCAGACTAGGTCCCCAGCGACAGAAAATGTCCACACTGGTAGTAGGAATCGAACCTGGGACTCCCACTGGGTAAGCAGCCAGAGCACAATCACAGTAAAAGACGGTCCATGAAACATGTCACACCATCAAGTGTTCAAAATAGCAAATCTTTCACATTGCAAGTGAAAGAAGTCTGTATAATCACATTAACACAATTCCAAGAAAGGTGAAAACATTCTGCTAAAATGAATTATAACTTATGAACAAATTGCATCAATTAATTCAATCCCCTTCTTAATCTGCTGTTATCAGGACCAAGCCTAACAAGCTAACACCAATGTGTACCAAAGTGCTGCCTACAGATAGTGGATAGCTAGAATTGAATTTAGCAAAAGATGTAATCCCATCAGTTAACAGATCCGAAATATACCAAATAAGTTGTAAAAATTATGAAAAATGCTACATAGGTCAAACTAAAAGAAATCTAAAAACCAGAGCCAAAGAGCACTTTAGAAATATCAGATTGAAACAAGAAGATAAGTCAGCAGTAGCATTTCATTTTTGGAACAAAAATCATGACATTGATCCAAATCCAAAATTATTAAAAGGAGTGATAAACCAAAATAAATTTATAACATGTGAGAACACATTCATATGGAAAAATAAGGATTACGTAATGAACTTCGAAATCCCACCAGTAGAGAATTTGACAAAGAAGTTCATAGTTCCACCACCAGAGAGAGAAGAGCAGACAACAACAGATGGTAGTTGGAGAGAGTTTGAAAATGGAGGCAATGGTCTTTTAAACTAGTCCCTCGATAATATAAAAAAAGTGACGGGTGTCAGTAAACCGACTACAAATAGTTTTTACGACTAATTTTGATGTAACTGTTACTAAATTCCTCCAAACACACATAAATAATGTTTTATATCTTCATCCCTGTTTTGAAATATGTCACAAAAGGGCCAAAGCCTAAATTACACTGGCCCGCGAAGATTTTCTGGCAAAAGCAAGTGTGTGCGATACACATTACATTTGATGTCCTTTATTTTGGAGGGGTAATCAATCTTACAGGAATACTGGAACAATAAATAGAACTGTTGCATTTCGTGCTCGTGCAGTGTTAAAGAAGGTCAAAACTCCAAGATCACGTTCCTCCGTAGCATGAGAGGAGAGTCTCAGAATGGGTCTCATGCCTTTGTCTACAAGTTACAACATGCACTTGGTCAATTGACTGAATAAGTAATTAGTTTATGTTAAAATGGCAACTGGCGTGATGTTCGGAGATAAAATACATGAAAAATCCCAAATATATTTGTTGTACATGTGGCCAGTGTACAATTAAAGACCAAAAGCGAAATATTATGCCATTTATAAAAAGTCTACTTGGAATATTTTAACATAAAGTTAGGTTATTAAATTATAGAGGAGTCATATTTATCACACATCAGCTTCACTTATGTGAAGCATAGGGAGGACAAAAAGAAACAGGCACTAGAAAGAAAGAACATTTTAGGCACTTAAGATACAAAAATGTAAATGTAATGGTCTCAAAAGTGGGAACCTACAAGCTTTATATTGGGAAGCTAGGGGGAAAATGATGCAAATCAACTAATCTCCAGTGCCATTAGTCAACAACAACAACAACAACAGATACAAAAATGTCGATAAGTCTGCAATAGCAGCTCATTTCTGGTCTGAAAATCATGAAATTGAAGATAGCACCAAATTACTAAACTATGTACAAAAACAGTGAACTTGTCATATGGGAGAGAATATACATAGAAAAACATAAAAACCAACTAATGAACTTTGAAATCCCGCCAGAAGACACCCTCACATTTAAATTCATCACAAAATTTTTATAGTAAAAGAAGCTGATATGTAATAAATGCGACTCATCTATAATTTAATAATTATTTCGCTTCACTGTGGTGTTCCCATACAGTTAAATTTCGATATAATGAAGTTAGGTGATCAGGACAAGGATTTTGCATCCTATATTATTTGTAAAAAGTGTGTAGAAAACCTGTGACAATGGTATAAAGGGTTGCTGCCAACAATGCCATTTGGAATCCCAATAACTTGCTAGGAACAAATAAACCATTTTGATGATTGTTATCTTTGTGTATGTAAAGTGTCTGGGTTCAATATAAAAAAAAAAAAAAAAAAAAAAAAAAAAAAAAAAAAAAACCACACACACACATTGTGTATCCCTCCCTTCCATCTGCTAAACATTCATACAGCATGGACCCAATATTCCTGTCCCAAAACCACCAATACAGTTGCCAGAGAGTCTTCATCATCTTCAAATACAGAAGGTGGTGATAATACCTTTACACCAGATGTTGAGGATAAAACTACACATCTTTATAATCAGAGTAACGATTTGGTACATGACTTAGGACTCACCAGGGCCTGTTAACTCAGATAGGAAACCAGGAAACACATTAAGGTTCGCGAAACACCCAGGGTCTACAGATACATTTTGAGCGCTGCATGCGCCGGATTCAATGCCGCCAATATAATTATTTTGGCTGCCGTGTTGCATACTAACTATTATATAAAATAACTTCTGCTTAAATTAATTGGGAGTCAATTAATAACACAAAACAACACTCACTTTTAAATTTTCCCGGAACCGGTTTCTGAGGCCTTCCCTCTATCTTCAGCCGGACATCGAAGATAGAGGGAAGGCCTCAGAAACCGGTTCTGGGAAAATTTAAAAGTGAGTGTTGTTTTGTGTTATTAATCGACTCCCAATTAATTTAATTTATACAACAACACTGTTTTCAACACTTCCATGAAAGGATTTATTTAACTTCTGCTTAGTTCAAAATTTAATAGTTATTGTATTATTTTACTACTTATGAAGTAATTTTCGTAGTATTATTGGCCTATTATCGACCTTATTTGAGCTCAATGTACGATATGAATAAGACACTACATTGGCTAACCTGTAAATATTTGAATTAAAGCTTTAACGACAAGGAGGCCAAGCCAAATTAAGTTCTCAATACAATTTTCATCGATTTGTGAAATTGTAAAAATTTGAAAGAACTACGAGGAAGTATGGACAGCCGGAAGAACGAGAATAGATTTTCACAAAGACCTATTGGTAAGTAAGATTTAGCATGTAGCTAAATACCGACAATTAATATGACATAACCTGAAATGTGCCTTAATACATATTCATGCATAGTTAAATTCTCTAGATTAATGTAGCACCTTATAATGGAAAAAGTGTGTTGTTTTACATACAAAAGCATTAGTTTCATTAACCTTGTTACTTTATTACTGCAATAATGGGATTTTCTGTTTTTTGTCTTTCAGGGGTCATCCATCATCTCAGGCTACCAGGAATACGATGGGAGAAATCAGAGTGCAGGATTATTGGATATTGTGTATGTTTCTTGTTTTGGTGATGTGCAGTGATCTTCAGGAACTTTAGTAATGTAGCACAAAGCATTCTTTCCCGCGTATACAGCAATTTAATGTGGCATATCAAATATTTCTGAAAGTTTGAGTTTCATTTCATATCAGTGGAAAATTTAACAAAAACTTTGAGGAATACTGTGGCCAACAAGGAAAAGTGAAAAGTGAAGTTATTTTAGACAGTTGATTGGGTGTATTAGTTTTTGTGTTTGTACTTGTAGTTTTAAATTGAAAATATATGCAATATATAAGTCCATGTAAGGTAAGTAATATGCAGTTTAAATTACTGAAAAAATAGCTGTGAATTTTCAGATATACCAAAATTAGCATCATCTGTGTTTACGTATAATCTAGGTGGCTTAAATTAAAATATTTGGGTGAGATGCTTGATATGAATTTTATAAACTTTTTCTTTAAATTGCAATGATAAGTATTTTGAAGAATTAAGTTCTCTTAACCTTACTCATCAGTATATATCGACATCATTGATCAAGAATGTCACAGCTTTTAACAGCAATTAAAAGTGTGATCTGAGATTCCATAAACCTAATTTGTTCTATATTGTTTAATGCAGTAGTCACTATGCAAAATTATTGTCCACACTACACTAAATTATTTACCTGAACAACCATCTTAGAAGAGATCTGATGGAATTAGAATTTATTTGAAAAAGCTTTACAAGTTTTTAGGTGTAATTGTGCATTGCAAGAAATGATTAAAATGTCATTGTGTCATCATCATTATATGCCACTTTTAATTATATTTCTAATATTCCAGTTACTCTTAAAACATGCACAATGTCAGCTAGCTAGGACCTAAACACAGTGTGGCTTGATCTCAAATAAATCACAATAAATAATAGGTTATAAATCCTCTTCCTTGTTCTCACACACACACGTGCGCACACGCACACCCACACCCACACCCACACGGGTTCAGAAAAATAACAAGTTAAAGTGATATTTGCACAGCATTTATGTATTCTGTGGTACATCTGTTCTCAACATGTACTTGCCACCATTTATGAGTAATATTGGTACACAATTTCTGTAATGCTAACCATTTTAAGGGTGATATAACATTTCTAGCGTGACCCACAGAAATGTTACATGTCACATGAAACTACACTGTTAAACATCCTCTCATTGTTCTAAGTTGGAATGAAAATCTCAATCTTTGGCATGAGAAAAAGATGTTTAACCTAATATATGAGCCATTCGTTACATGCAGTGATGCGAAGCCACATAATAATTTTGAAAAGTAGATAAAACTGCACATTATTTTGCTATATAATGCACTTCTTGTTTCTTTGTAGTGAACACATAAGGGAATTATGGACTGTCAAAAGAAATAATGGTTAGATGTGTGAGCAAATAAATTACATTGCTAAATTATTTTCTATTAACTACTCAAACATACAGTTCCATCACTTTCACTTCTTAAGTAAAACTACAAACAGCATTAATAGTTCATAGTGTAATCTTTCATTGAGTTATTTATTTGACACACATTCAGTAGTATGTCATGGACTGAGAGGTTTACACTATGCAGAGGGCACCATTTGCCATCTTAGTCATAAAGTACATTGCTTAAACTCTTATCAAGTTAAAGCAAGCCATTTATCCAAACAATTGCTCTGCACATTAATCAAATTATACTTCACAGTCAAATAACTACATGAAATAATCTCTTATGGGAAGATACACTGTGCATTAAATTTTATTTTTAAAACTGCACATTTTCTTCTTCAGCATTCACTACTGTGCATATGCATGCCATTGAAGCATTTAAAAATTCAACGCTGTAATATTCTTGTGTTGTGAAGACAGAGTTAAGCTTAGGACAATTTTAAATGAATGATACAGCTTTAATTTAATTATTATTTTTCATAATTTATTCTGCACTTGTGAATGTTAATTCAACCAAAGTGATTAGAAGTATATAAAATAGTGCCATTTATGAAATTTATGTCACCAGTTGCTAATACTGACTTCTGTACTAATTTGACATTATTAATCTTATATGAATCGATCACAAATTTCAGGTTTTTCTCTGAAAATAATGTATGTACTATTGAGCTTTTAAAATTCTTATTAAATATAACCATTAACAGAGCTGCTTTGTTGTCATTTTAAAAAAATAGTGCTATTTTTTTGTACATAGTTGTTATCATTTCAAATTTATATACATATTTCTATAGTTTTTTTTTTTTTTTTTTTTTTTTTTTTTTTTTTCTCACTGTTATTCCAGGGAATTTTTCAACATTCTGTGTACAAAGAAATTGCAATACATATAACGTTATGGTATCCTTACCTGCTTTCCTGTATCTACAGAATCATTATTTTAGTGTTAAGTTATGTTTATTTTAAGTATTACACTAAGAAGCTTGAGGGAAAGGGTATACAGATGTCTTGTATAATCTCAACAGCATCTTAAGTGATCTCACTCTCTCGTTTTTTAAAATTTTAATTGTTTTTAAAGACAAAATTATCAATTTGCAACAGGAATAAAGATATAATGCTTTGTGGAAGTCAATTATTCATATTTAACAGGAAAAGTTAAAGTGGATTCTTCCAATTTTTTTCACAAATTGGACAACTTCTTTCGAAGTCACATTTCGCACACTGATGAATAGTTTATCGCACATTTCCTCAGCGTATTTGACGCGTATTATCCTAATATGAAATAGTTGATATGTGCCGTAAACTATTCATGTGTGACGAGAAGCGATTTCGAAAGAAGTTGGATTCCATCAGTTAATAAAAATGGGAGCCGAAGGGAAGGGGAAGTGAATGCACCATAGCTCGGTCACAATAGAAGCTTACTACATTACCGGCCTCACCGGCCGTAGTTGCCAAGGTCGCCAGGGTCTAAAGATTTAGGAAAGAGTGCCCTATGCGTCTTCAGTTTTTAACACAGAGTTGAGCATCTGGTATTAATCTGTGGGACTCACTAAAGAAAAGATTGAACTTTTAGGATCAAGGTTAAGAGAGAAAAATCTTTTAATTCCTGAGAAAAATTCATATTGTTACAAAAATTGGGTGGAAGATTTCTGGAAGTTTTTTGTACGCGAAGAGAACTTGTTTTACTGTGATATTCCTGGCTTGATACGTAGTCTTGGAACTATTTACCAAGCAAAAGACTGGCATCTATTGATTCCAGTAAAAGAAGTCTCAAAGGTATTCTTCTGCACAATGGAAATAAACTTCCTCCAGTGCCAGTCGCCTATTCAATATCTCTTCGTGAAAACTATAGCAATTTACCTATGGTGTTGCAGAAACTGAACTACAATAAACTCAGAAGGTTACTGTGCTCTGATTTGAAAGTGTGCAGTACTATATTAGGGCAACATGAGAGATATACTAAGTTCCCGTGTTTTCTGTGTGAGTGGACTCTTGGGACAGGGGTCGCCATTGGTTTGTGCCCAAGAGGAAACAGTTCTTGTCTGGACAAAAAGACTTTGTAAATTGTCCATTAATTGATCTTCAAAATGTGTTACTGCCCTATTTACATGTAACATTGGTAATTATGAAGCAGTATGTGAAGAGTTTGGACCCTCGTTCAAAATTTCCAGGACTGCAAAATGCCAAAATTTAGCAAGGTGTTTTCGATGGCCTCCATATTCGGAAGTTTATGAAGGATTCGACATTCAGTACGACAAAACACAGCTTCCGGCATGGGAATCATTCAAGGGTGTTTATAGCAAATTTCTGAGTAATGTTAACCGCTTCGCCAATGGCCATTTAAACCCTTCTGGGGCCGGAAACGGATACCCAATAAACAGAACAGGACATTTAAATTGTTAAATGCTGTAAAAATGCATCATAAATACAATTCCGTATCTTCCATATTTATTAAGTTATTTAAACGAAACAAAAACTGGTTTAAAACTCATTAAAGGCAGTATAAATCTACAGTAACAATAAAGTAGAGACTACATTAATAAATTGTTGAAATTTCACTACTTTGTTTCACTATAGCAAAAGCCATTCTTTGTGCCGAACGCGCCTAATATGTGAATCATTTTGTTTTGTGTGTATACGAGCCATAGTATGTATCTATAGCTACGTAAGCGACTTCTCAGGTTCAAGTTTAGTTTATTTATGCTATGCCAAGCGATAATATGACGAGAATATGTTGCGTCACACACTCACACACTGGAATGAAAACTCTGTCAGCATCTGTTATTACAGTGTTTCTCAACCAAGGTTTCTAGTAGCCTTATGCAGCAGTTTTCGCTCTGTATTTCAGTTATTTATACTCTCTGTGTGTTCAGAGTGATTTCTTGTAGCTATCAAGAGCTAAATGTATGACACATTTGAAATTCTTAAATTTCAATGTTAACCATGGCTTATCCCAGTAATGTAGCAAATAAATTAGCTTGGGTATGATGTGTACAGGCTTCTGATATTACTGTAGAAAATCTGGAATATTTGTTGTACGATTATGAAGGAGATCTTTAGGACATACGTAGCAGTGACATGTACTGGTCTACAGCTGGCATGTTAGCTACTCCATTGTTTGGGGAAATGGTGGCTCAAATATGGGTCATACGGATCAGCTATTACTAGCTATCCCTCTTTACGGAAAACAGTTAAATGGTAAAAAAAAAAAGTATTTTTATACCACTGGATGTAACTATGCACAGTTGTTTAGTAATTTTCAGAGCTGTAAAAGACATTCATCTACCTGTACTTGCGCGTATAAAGAGCTCGTAACATAATTGAGTATTATAATACTCAGAGGCCTCTTTATACTAGGGGGTAGCAAAATTCACATCATCCCTCATACTTGAGAGAAAGCACTTTCCTAAAAGTATACCACCCACACCCAAAAAACTTGTAACCATTTCGAAAATGTGTAGTGTGTTGTGAAAAAGAAGTTCGCAAGGAAACCAATATTATTTGGTGTGAATCTGCAGATGTGCCCTTGGGTGTTTATCCAGGTTTGGAGGTGTACAATTCAAAAAGAAACCTTTAAGGATACGTTTACATTCCTTATAGAACTAATTTAAATTTATTGTAAAACAGCAAGATTAAAATAATTGGAGTTAAATGGGCATTAAATGCATGTATGCGCAGGACGTCTATACACGTCCATATCGGTTTGGGGCATTTTAACTTGGACGTCATATGACGTCCATATCGGTGAAAGGGTTAAATATGACAACTACCAACAGCTTGTCAAAACCATGCTGTACAACTTCCAGAAATTAGGTTGCCACATGAGCTTAAAATTGCATTTCCTGTACATTCATCTATATTATTTTCCTGCAAATTAAGAGTATTCAGTGAGGAACATGGTGAGCGATTCCCTCAACATATAAAAGAACTGGAACGAAGATATCAGATGATGATGTCACTAGTGTTGGCTACTGAAAAACACAAACGAAAATTCAGCATTCATTCATATCAAAGTGCAGCAAATGAGTGTTCTTGTAGTGAGAATCATACATTCTGGCAATGCACATGTTACTTTTTTGAATATTAGTTGCAATTTGATCATGTCCCTTTAAAATTACATATTCTCTATTATGGTGTTTTCTATAGAAATTACAATATGTACAATTTCAAGTAGCCAAAAAGACTATAAGATAGACAAAAACTGTTTCAGCACACCTAAATTAGGGTAAATCAACTCTTCAACTGTTTGCCAGAGAATGCCCCCTGCAGCACAGTTATATACTAGAAAGTGATAGGTCAAAGAATATGTTTCTACTGTTTCGCCAAAAGTTGTCTACTCTATACATAGGTATACGACATGTATTCAAATTTGCAATTAATTTAGTAAAACAAACTTTGTATAATTCTAACTAATTACCTGGATTTTCTTTTCGACACCACAATTTTTAGTAGCAAAACTGCTAAAATTTAATAGCAATTTATAATTTTAACTAATGCAATAAATATTTGTCTAAATTATGACCTCTGTGGACAACACTGACTTCCGTATGTTGTGGATGACTAATTAATTCTTTTGGGGTCCCAGGTTTGATTCCCGGCGGTGGGGATGGGGATTTTTCTCCGACCAAGATAATTCCTGATCTTCCCCAGAGTCTGGAAGTACGAATGAGAGTGTGGATGTGTGCGAGATCTAATGACTAAAACCTAACGAATACTAGTTAACACCTTCGATATGTTCCAGAGGCGAACGGCCGCCGATATGACCATTGTAGTTAAAGGCGGGGTATAAATGGAACAAGTAAAAAAAAAAAAAAAAAAAAAAAAAAAAAAAAAAAAAAAAAAAAAAAATTAATAATAATAATAATAATAATAATAATAATAATAATTCTTTTGGGGTGGGGGGGGAAGTGGATCAACAGCTATCACTTTGGTGAATATTTCATGTTATTTTTATTACTTTTTGTATGTTATTGCATGGGTATAAAGCATTTTAAACTTAAAGAGTATCTCAGCAAGGAGGGATCAGCAAGTGATAAAAACAATGGAAAAATTAAAAAAAATGTGTAAATTAATGTTGAATGTGTAAATTTAATGTTTAGGTAAACCACGATTCAGAGGCTGCAGAAATCAACATGCTTATCAACAAGGTAAATCGTCAAAACTACATCAACCAGTGTCAGGGTTTAAAAACTTGTTGAAAAATCAAGAAATTGTGTTAAAGACTCTCCTTGATATTGAAAGAGCTTTTGATAAGGGATCTTCTAAATGAATAATCCTAGCAGCAGAAAGGACATTAGGTT
The DNA here is from genome assembly GCA_030765055.1 of Mantis religiosa. Classification (NCBI taxonomy): domain Eukaryota; kingdom Metazoa; phylum Arthropoda; class Insecta; order Mantodea; family Mantidae; genus Mantis; species Mantis religiosa. The sequence continues at coordinate 178,520,019 of CM060950.1, forward strand.
GAAAGCACTTGTTGTAGATTAAAACCATGAAGATTCGGACAACCATGTTCAATTAAACTATGTGGTTACATCCAGAGGATGTCCAAAGATGGAGAATAATTCCAGCTACTGTGGGATCTTACTGTCAACAAACTTCTGGCTAAACTGAACAAATAAATATATAATTTTGAGTCTAGCTAGTACTCAATGCTATATTTATTGCTACTGTTTACCTAGAATGCATTTCATTAAGACCTTCCTCACATCCTCAGCTAATATCGATTATTGAATGTTGATTTGTGAACTACTTGGAGGCGATATGGGTATATCTGTTGATATCTTGAACTTAAAGTCTGCTTCTCTCCAAAGGTGGTGTTAAATTGAACAGTTTTCTTTCATATTTCTTTATGAATATATTTTCCCATATGGTTAATACTGTAGGATCCTGAACAGTTTTTAATAAGTGGGTTGCTCGTTCTATAACGTGATTATCAATCCAAAAATGGTACACTACCGCAGATTTGTCTATTTCTTTGTTCTTAATATGCTCTTTAAGCCTAATGTTCAAATTCCTTTTAGTTTTTCCAATGTAAAATTTGTCACAGCCTTTGCAGTTTATCCGATACACACCTGATATTTTGTTTGTGCATTTCTCTTCTGTATTATATGATACTGTGACTTTGTGGGTTCGTAGAATTAAAAGGCCGAGTTGCAGAAATTAAAAATCCGTGGTTCAAATCCCGGCTATGGCAGTGAATTTTTCATGTTGACTCTATCCATCAAATATCTTAGCCTATATACGGCTAGTGTGGAGAAATGATTAATTTCCATCAATTAACTAAAATAATAAGAGTTAAATGATGAAGCCTGGGACTTAAGTACTTACAATAGTAAGTCGCCACGAACGGTGTATCTCGGATGCGAGAGCCCCTAGTGGTCTACCGGGGAAATATACGAGTCAAATGGAGAATTTAATGTCATGTCGGCACGTTGGCCATAGTAGCACAATGGTAGTGCGGCTGGACGGAAACCAGAAGATCCGTGGTTCAAATCCCGGCTATGGCAGTGAATTTTTCATGTTGACTCTATCCATCAAATATCTTAGCCTATATACGGCTAGTGTGGAGAAATGATTAATTTCCATCAATTAACTAAAATAATAAGAGTTAAATGATGAAGCCTGGGACTTAAGTACTTACAATAGTAAGTCGCCACGAACGGTGTATCTCGGATGCGAGAGCCCCTAGTGGTCTACCGGGGAAATATACGAGTCAAATGGAGAATTTAATGTCATGTCGGCACGTTGGCCATAGTAGCACAATGGTAGTGCGGCTGGACGGAAACCAGAAGATCCGTGGTTCAAATCCCGGCTATGGCAGTGAATTTTTCATGTTGACTCTATCCATCAAATATCTTAGCCTATATACGGCTAGTGTGGAGAAATGATTAATTTCCATCAATTAACTAAAATAATAAGAGTTAAATGATGAAGCCTGGGACTTAAGTACTTACAATAGTAAGTCGCCACGAACGGTGTATCTCGGATGCGAGAGCCCCTAGTGGTCTACCGGGGAAATATACGAGTCAAATGGAGAATTTAATGTCATGTCGGCACGTTGGCCATAGTAGCACAATGGTAGTGCGGCTGGACGGAAACCAGAAGATCCGTGGTTCAAATCCCGGCTATGGCAGTGAATTTTTCATGTTGACTCTATCCATCAAATATCTTAGCCTATATACGGCTAGTGTGGAGAAATGATTAATTTCCATCAATTAACTAAAATAATAAGAGTTAAATGATGAAGCCTGGGACTTAAGTACTTACAATAGTAAGTCGCCACGAACGGTGTATCTCGGATGCGAGAGCCCCTAGTGGTCTACCGGGGAAATATACGAGTCAAATGGAGAATTTAATGTCATGTCGGCACGTTGGCCATAGTAGCACAATGGTAGTGCGGCTGGACGGAAACCAGAAGATCCGTGGTTCAAATCCCGGCTATGGCAGTGAATTTTTCATGTTGACTCTATCCATCAAATATCTTAGCCTATATACGGCTAGTGTGGAGAAATGATTAATTTCCATCAATTAACTAAAATTAAAAATCTCCTTTATTTCCTTAGAAATACTCTTATAGATTACAGCAGCATTATGTTACATACACCATCAGTCTACCAAGGTCGATCACAATAACAAACAGTGACAGCAGATTACATCCTTAGCTCTCGTTACAACACAGCTGGCTGTCTCTCATTTCACAACTTGCAGCTCACTCTGTTTACTCACGCTGTTTACAACTCCCTTATATATCACATTCATAACTACCAGACTGTTCTGTTAATCACTAGATGTTTCTGGAAAACAAGGCATCTAATGACGTAATCCGAATATTCTATCACCTTCGAGAAACATAACTTAATCTATGCCGGCGAGTCCTTTACCTCAGTTATTGCTGCCCGCTGGCGCTTTCTGTTTACACTAAACGTACTACGTTAACTGCTTAGCAAGGCTCATTATTACCATGAAACTTTATCCGTCTGTTCTCTATTTGTGCCGAAACTTTAATGCCTGTTACCGCAACACTATCAAAAGGTGTTGTACACTGAATTTGTTCTGTGGGGCCAAAGTAATGTTGTGTTCTTTGAAGACATTTTCGGAAAGGTGTGTAGCTCTGGGATGGTATGTAAATTTTCTGTATGAAGTTTTATTACTGATCCAGGAAACAGTAGTTATTTGTTTGCATCTCTTTTGTTTTTTGAATTTATCAATTTTCTTTTTTACCAATTTAGAACTGAATCCATTGTATTCTGCAATGTGAATTATATGACTGTACTCTTTGATATATTACATCTTGTTTAAGCGTACATTAAACAGCCTATAAGTTAAACTGTTGATAACAGCATGCTTGTGTTGTCTTGGGTTATAGCCATCTGATTTTATGAAATTTTCTGTGTGTGTTTCTTCCCTATATATGTCAAATTATAGTTTTGTATGTTTTCTAATTAGTTTCAAGTCTAAGAAAGGTATTTATTTCATTGTCTATTTTTCTACGGACAATTTTAGTGCAGGATTTTGTAAATTAAGCAGCCTTAATGCATCATCCACCTGTTTCTCATTCACTATCATCCTCCAGATGTCATCCACATACCTATACCAATGTTTCTAAAATGCTCCTGGCAGATGCCAGCAATAGGGACAATGGGTTGCCCACAGAGATAGTGCTGATTTATGTTTATTAAGTGAAGGTATTCCTCTGTGATATTCTGGTCTAAATGCAGGGACTGAAGTCATATTCCATATACCGCAAGAGTTTGTCTCTCTGCACATTTGGGAACAAAGAGATTACATCAAAAGATACCATTCGGTTGGTGGGAGAAAATGCTAGGTCTTTATTTTTTTTTTCTTTTATTATTTTTTTTTTTATTTTTTTAATTTTATGAATTCCAGCGCATTTTAAATACTGTGGCTTTCAAATTTTGATAGTTCCTTAAAATTCTTGTTTAGCCATTTGGACAGTTTATTTGGACAGCCTATATTAAATTCAGGTACTGCTCCAATAATGAGGATGCTCAAGAGGAGCTCCGTTGCCCAACATCCTTTGTACTCCCTAATATAAAAGTATGTTATGTACTATAATCTAAATTGATTTTTTTTTTTTTTTATTTACGTCTTCCAATGTTAAGTCATATCGGACGATGAATGGAATGGATGAAATGATGCTCAAATGAGTCCAGGGTACATAGAACTTAGTGTTACCCAACATTTGTCTTTCAGGAAAGGGAAAACCCTGGAAAAAACGTTATCCAGGTAACTCACCCTGACTGAGATTTGAATTCGGAGCCTCATGAGGCAGACACACAACCATCTATGCTACAGAGGTGGGTTTAGCACAAACGCCACAATAATGTCTGTGACACTTGCACCATATCATTAGATGTAAATTTTAGTGTTCTGCACCTTATCATTAGATGTAAATTTTAGTGTTCTGAGAACTTCTCCTAGCATTCATTGAAGGACCTCAAATCAGACGCTAATCTTGCATAAATAATTAAGATTTTGGTAATCAGAGTCTGCAAGGGAATAGTCCATTCTTTTGCTGTGCACAGTGGCACTTTGCCTTCTCAGCTGTAAAGTTATCATATTCTTCTCCACCTGGACAGTTTTTGTGCTGTGGGTTATATTCACTAGAGATACTACAGATACATCTGCATAGCAGTTGATTTCATTTGAGTTACGTTATATTAACTATAATCCAATAAAAATCCATCATATTTCATAGCTTAGTTCTTAACTTATGGAGACACTCTTCCTTATCAATTCTGCAAAGAGGTCAATAAACTTTTGAGTTTTGGTATCTCCATTGATAATCTGCTTAAACTATATCCCATTCAACTTGAGTAAAAACCAATTCAAAAGCAGTAATGGAATTATACTTATGAACAATGTTTGCAAAACACAAGGAAATAATATGAATCTGATATTTGCTTGTTTTGTTCTTCCTAGATTCCAAGAACTAAAAGGGAAAGAATAAATACATATATGAATAATAATAATAATAATAATAATAATAATAATAATAATAATAATAATAATAATAATAATAATAATAATAATAATAATAATAATAATAATAATAATAATAACAATAATAATAATAATCTTCTCTACCAAGTATAACACGATGCAACATATTGCAAGGTCACAAAAACATTAATACCTGTCGGCCATTCTGTACACCTGAAGGAAACATGAAAACGTAAGGTGCTTCTAACTACCATTCATTATGAGGACCACAACTGAATGGTGTGTGGTGATTTGAAAATGTTGGGTACGACCCTAGGACAATAATCAGGATATACCAAAATTCCCCTGTTTTATCTGTGAATGGGGCAGACAGGCTCGTGATGAACAATGGGGGCAAAAACAATGTCCTTGGAGTTTGGAACTGGTTTCAGGGGACCAAAATATCAAATGTGACCCTCTAGTAGAGGGGCATAATGAAGCAGTTTGTCAAGGCATTACCTAAGTGTGGCAACTGTTTCAAATATCTATGTTAGAAGTTCCCCAAACTGTCAGATGTTAAGTTGGAAAAGGACATATTCATCAGTACCTATGTTCAGAAACTAATGCTAGCTGAAGATTTCCTTCATTCAATAAACACTGAGCAAAAAGCCTTGACTGCCTTTAAGTGTATGGTTCAAAACTTCTTGGGAAACAATCATAGGCCAGAGTATAGTGACATAGTTCACAACATGCTGACGAAGTTCAAAATGATTGGATGATCAATAAATTTGAAGTTACTTTTTCTAAATTCACACCTTGACTTTCTTCCTCCAAACCTGGGTGTTGTAAGTGACGAACAGGGTGAAAGATTCCAACAGGATATCAAAGACACGAAACGACAAAACCCAGGAACTTTAGATGTTTGCATGATGGGAGACTATTGGGGGTGCTTCACTCTGAGCACATGAATATTCCTCATAATGGGAAAACCAGAGGCCATTCCATGACTTCCATGACAACTAAGAAAAAATGTAATAAATGGTATTAGTGGTTTTGCATTAAATTCTATGTATACTGGTGTATATTTTATTGTTATTTTTAAGTTTGTATTCCACTTCTGCACACTACTTGTATGTGTAGTATCATTATTTCAAGATATGCGATTTATGCAAAAACTATAAGTGATGCAATTTTGAGTATCATTTTTGAATGTAGGAGGTTGAAATACATAAAGAAACCCACATTTCAAAAAAAAACACCTCTCTCACTGTTGCACTGGGTAATTTCTGTGTTGCTTCCCCTTAATTTCCATTAATTGATAGTGTTATGTATACAGATACCATTGTTCAGAAAATATTTAACAACTTTATAACAAAATTAGAATAGTGAACTAAAAATTAGCATTTATTTTAAGCTCTCTTCAGACCAATATTTAAAATTTGAAGCAAAAGTGTTATACCCACTAACTGTTGAGGTATGATCACTTTTCCATCCTTTTATTTTACCTCACAATTCACAAATGTAACAGAATTAGGCTTACACAATATGATATACATAATATCTACACAAATATCATTTGAAAGAATGGAGGGGTTTACATTTTCTCCCCCCCCCCCCATTACTAAAAATGGTAAGCATGTTCTGGTAAGAAAGAAAAGATATAAAATGCAGTTTTTTTTTCAGCCTTAAAATATCTCCTTGTACCATGCCTGTAGAGAAATTGAAACTGCCTCGAAACTGTCTTGCTTTATGCCTAGAAGACTGATACATATTTGCAAAGATGTTCCCCTGGATACTGTTTTCCAAATGTATATTACAGAACACCCCAGAAAAAACAAATTAACCCTAGAAATAAAAGAAGAGGAACCAGAGCAATAAAAAGCTACACTTGTGTAATTATGTTGAGGATAATTAGATGTCCCTCTTGAGTACAAAGGCATACTTGCAAAGTACAAATTATCCATGACTGTCTATTCAAAAAAAAAAAAGTAGAAAATATTTTGACAACAATGTATCTTACTTGCATTATAACCCCATTGATAAAGCTTTAGTCCATTAAATGCTGCCTACATGAGAGGCGTTTAATGCTCTGGGGTTCTTACCAGATAACTAAGAAACAAATCCATCCTCCCAAATAAATGGGAGACCAATTTCATTACACAAGGCATATCATTTAATCAAAATTATATGAATTGTGTGTGCACTGCAATATTCACATAGAAACGTTATGTACCTTGCATACTCCTGAGGATACGGTGAGGAATACCATGTTTGTATTTCGTACTGGCCAAACTCTATTGCTCCAGGACATCGCTGCTGAGCTGCTGCTTGTAATGAAGTGGTAGATGTCCCAACCGATGCTAACAAAGTTTCTGCATTGGGTAACACAGCAGGGGTAGTCTGCAACAGAGGTGAGTGCTGCAAGTTTTGTATTTTTCAAAATACAATGGATATGTAATTTTCAATATTCATTTCGGTGCTTAGCAATTACTCAAAAGATACGCACCAGAGTATCACCACTGTAATTTACATTTTAAGCATCTCCTAGACAAACATAAATAAGATTTGAATACTGTATACCAGTATCTAGGTTACTAAACTGGGACTTCGAACTGTAACATTTATTTTATAATAACAAATACTTATTCATACTTAATTTTTCATATAATACTTCAATAAGAGCTTTGTAAAAGAAAATTTAGATATTAAGAGTCAGAAATATAAGAGTAAAGCTGTTGCAGGAGGATTAAATTGCAATTTTCTACTTACCTACTGTTGCTACAAATGAAGTTGGTAAGCAGCTACTTTACAGCACAGAAATAGCAGAGTGGAGAAATAAGATAGGGAGGAAAAATGAAATAAAATAGACCAAAAAAAGCAGTAGCCATGGGAATGTTGACAGGAAAAGTGGAAAAGAAGAATAAGAGTATGGAGGAGTTTCTAAAGAAGATGAAAAAGAAGTGGAGTGGGGAGAAAGAATGGAGGAGCATATGAGAAGAGAGAAGGGTGGGAGGAGAGTTCAAGCAGAGGGACGACACCTTGAGGTCAGCCAAGTGAGAATAGACGGCTAGATTACAATTTATAATAAGGTAAGCAATAGAACTATTGTGAAATATTGTAAATGATGTATAACAGATGTAAAGGTTCATTAATTAATTCATTCATTACAGACAACTACTTAAATACTGCATTCAATGGTATCCAGCACATTCTACTTCTACTACAGCAGATATCTTTAAGTTTTGTCTATTTATTCTTAATTTTATTTCTTTAAACTCTCTCTCTCTCTCACACACATGACACACACAATGTGTAGCCAATAATTGTTAATATTAATGCTAGTACTTTGGGATTTTAAATAAAGGTACATTCTTCTGATTACATACTGTTAAATTCTTGTAGCACATATATGAAAAAGAACTTCATTTTATCTCCCTCTCATACTACAAACGAGTGTGTGAGTCATTCATATGAAGAGTTCTCTGAATCAAGTGCTTCAGATAACATGTAAACACTCTGCACAGCTGAGTTAAATTGTTTATTGTGTGTGACAGGATACGAATTGCATTTATACTAAAGGATCACTAAATGCTCAGAATACTTGTTTTGCTGGTTTCCTGTCTGTTAACGAATATGGTTTAGGAAGTATGCCAACATTTTAGCATGCCAACTTCTTGTGCAATTCTTCAACGAAGTCCATTAGTTTCTTCTTGTTCTTTAATCTGAGCTCTTCCATTCTATATCGTCCATTGATTCCACTGGCATAGTGAAATGAAGATTTATTTTACTCAGGAGTGGATATTTTTCACAGCCTGAATGCATGCATTCCTCTTTATTCTGGTTATGAAATATAAATTCAGAAAATTCAGTTTTAACAATCTCTTGTTTCCTGAGCAATGTAGCCAAAAGTAGTTTAATATTTTTGTGTATAATGCATACATTACGTGGAATCTGACTTGGACATTGAGAACCTAAACCTGCAAACTTTGAAAAACAAAACTAAAGCGCACTCCTTCATTATTCTGTACATAAATAGTGTGCGTGCTTTTTTTATGATAAGCACCAAATCTTATGTATAGATATTTCACTTCTCTTTAATTTGGACTCTCTTAAATGCATCTCTTACCTAGAGTCTGTATGAAATTGAATCATCCTTGTACAAGTTTGACATCACAGCATTAACATTTTCTGAATATGTATGTTTTGATGGTGTTTTCACTGGCTTACCAACAGTTAATCCTTCCCTTGTTGCTAGGTCAGCAATCAATTGTAACCTCTTCCACACAGATTTGGGAAGTGCATCTGCAACATGTTTTCTGCACTTTCCAAAATGCTGACTAGATCTAAACATCTTTGCAAGTGTAGGGCAACTATAGGAGGAGTATCTCTTTCCTGCTTTTTATGCATCTTGTTTCTGATTTGCTGTCTATTAGTAGAGTAGCCGTACTTCCGTAAAAAGTTCTTGCATTTAAAGTAGCTTAGCTTAGAAGCAAGTCCCATCCAGCTCATTGGGAGTGGTAGGTGGTGTGATGGTATGGTACTCTAAGGGGATTGGGGAAACTCTGATGTCATCCAAATCATTGTCTGCTTTGATTATGTTACAAAAATAACTATCTGTTTATTCAAGCATTGCCGCAACTCATCAGTTTATTAGCCTTAACCAGCTTCCCGCATCCCGCAATAACACAAAGCTTGATTGTAAGCAATACTTGACTCGTCTGTAACCAAAAACACACTGACTTTTGAGCATACTGGTTTGTGCATGTGATGGCTACTCTACGTTCTGTTCTTCGCCTATCAGTTCTTTTCCTCTTTTTGTCTCATTGAGTTGACTTTTTCTGCCTTTGCAGTATTTTCTTTCTGTGTTCATCATAGCAGCCCTGTTCTCTTAGACACTATATTCACAGTGTCTTTCTGCTGTTTTATGTATGTTTTCAAGATACCTGCTTCTTGAAAAGAAGCTTCCACATTTGTGAAGATCTATCAACTGAGAGCAACAGGAAGCAGTAGGAGTGTGCAATCCCAGTCACTAATGGCACTATTCCTGGAAATCCACCCATTTTTGGGGGCAATGTGATGCTAATGCAGGGAGGGAAATCTAATCTGGAGGGAAATTTTAATTGCTGATTTATTTTACCTTCTCTCACATCTTATCCATGTTTAGTATTTACAGATTGACACTAATATGCAGCGCGTATAAACGATGCTATAAAACTTGATTAAATTCTGATGTAAATTCAAATGTTTGCCTACTACAACTGATACTTAGAAAATACCAACTTTTATATGTTTTTCATTCAGCAAGATTTCTAGCTTTTAAATTATGTTATTCTTTGCAATTCTGTATGTTTTACAGTTGAATAAGGTATCTCAAGAGTATAAGGAATCATATGTCCTTACTTAATATATTGATAAGTATGGGTTCAAAATAGAAAGGACTAAGAAATTTGTGAATTATGTGGTGGATGGATTAGATTAGACTTTTCATTCACGAGGAGTATTACATCTGTATATATGGTATCATGAAATATTAATTAATAAAAAACTATGGAATGTTTGTCATTTAGCGCTGCTAGATGAGCAACCAATTGGAGTCCTGCAGTGTTGTCATATTGCATTCCTACAAATGTCTAATAAATACTATCCACGGTAAGACAAAAATTCAGATTTTGCAAAAGCTTATCCATGAGGAAGGTAGAGAGTAATGTATCTCACATAACCTCAAAAATCCATATTTTTAGCTCATATTTTTTTCCTAATACAAATAAAGTACTATTATATTATAACAATGGATCACAACGTAAGCACTGCAATGAATAGCATTATTGGTTGGCATGTATGCATGTACGTATATTTGTTATTACTGAGAACTGAAACGTAAACAGTAGACATGATGTGATAAAAGAATTACTTTGGATAAGCCAAGGTGTTTGTTAAATTCGAAAGAGAAAACACAGTAAACTTCCTGCTGGCTTGTAGAATGGTACATCGGCAGAATGTGACTTGTCACATACATTTTTTATGAATGGTTCATAATCTAGTATTATTCAGTTGTTCTTCCATTTAAAAACCAGGGAAAAGTGTTATCGCCTGGATCAGCTTGCAATTGAAATGACACACAAGGTATTATAATCCACCTTCCCCCTTACCACAGCCAGAACAATCCAACTGAGTTAATGTGGGCTCAAATTATGTTGCAAATGAAATAATACTTTTAAACTGACTGACACTGGACGGCTTATTCACGAAGAAATTGACATTACACAACACTGGGAAAACTGCACGAGCATGCAGATGAACTACAAGAATACAACTTTTGGAAGGACATAACAAGTGACGAGATTTTGGAGCTTAGCATCATACATTTGCAACATCAGGTGATGAAGACAATGGCAATGATGAAATATCTCCTGACATAAGTGACATTCACAGCTATATGGATGCACCGCTGGCAGTTCCTTTGGATTATAAAAATAGGTAATTCATAAGCTATAATTATTTTTAAACTATGCAATTAAAACATGCGTGTAATATATGAATATCATGTTGAAAATTTTAATAATTGCATTATTATAAAACTTTGGAAAATTCAGTTTGTGTTCACTTACGTCTAGCACCAAGAACACTCGCAAGTGTGCAAAAGAGAGGCAAATATAAAAAGAGTGGGGATAATGAGATTGTAACGCTGAAGGTGCTAAGGTATCTGATTCGCTAAGGTCCAGAACTCCTCCCATTTGAAACACATCGTAATAAAATATAAATTAAGGATACAGTTAAATTTCAAGGGAGTCGATTAATGATACTAAACAACACTTACATTCGATGTCCGGTTGACGATGGAGGCAAAGTCTCTGAAACATGTTCCGGGAAAATTTACAAGTAAGTGCTGTTTAGTGTCATTAATCGACTCCCTTTAAATTTAATTTATTACAACACTGTTTTCAACACTTCCAAGAAAGGAATTGTAAGGATACAGTATTTATAGTCACATGAAATATTTAAAACAAGCCATATAAATTACATTAAACAGTCAAAAAGTATGTATGTAGGAAATCATCTACTGAATAAAACTTGGATTAAAAATATATTCTTGACCTTACTCCAAAATTTATCATATGAAATTCTAATAGAATCAGGATGTTTATTGAGTAAGTGTACACCATGTACACCTTTATATGCAATAAAATTTCAAACAGTTATTTTCAATCAATGTTGCTTATTTAAATGAAGTTTGAATAGTAAAATTGTTTAAAATAAGAGTACGAGATTAAAAATTGTTTGATTGTCATAAGGTAACAAAGGAGAAATAAACAAGTTTAGCTTTTATTTTGGGGGGGGTGGGGGGCTACCATCCACCATTGCACATGGATGTGTATCCATGGTTTATACTCGTGATTAGGTTGAAAAATAATATTGTATGTGTGAAATCTGTGTATTTTGATGCAACTAACACAAGGAGTACATAAATCATTAAATTCGAACAAGATTTTAAAATATTACCAGCATAATTATTTAAAACTAACCATTTCCCAAAACTTCTTCATCCGTGACTATAACCTGAAGTGAGTTTAACAGCACCCTCATACAAGGTTGCCATAAGATTGTGAATGGTTGTGTGTGCTGCTTGCTTTGTTATTGAATAACGTGTGTGTTAACACTTGATCTGCAAATAATTCTCCTGTATATTGTTTTGTAAGCATATGAAGGTGAGTTTGCACATAAAATACTCCTGTTCAGAACAACTTTTATATGTCTAAACTGCTTTTGAAAAAGCTGTTGCTTGGAAGCATCATTGCTCATAAATCAAGGCACTGCTGTTACAAGGTTATGTTAGAAGTATGTAAATGTTTCTTTTACAGCAGGTGGTTTGCAATGGATCCTGCAATCTTTTACAACACTAGAAAAAGAGGAGCTGCTGTCCTTCCCCCAGTTGACCCTACTTTGTCTGATGTGGATGCTTCTGATAATTCTGAACCGGAACTCTTTGCAGACAACAGTGATGATGACCCTGACTATACACCAGAAATTCGGAGTAATAATGGCCTGCTTGTCATAACAGAGACTGATTCAGATTCAGATGATAATTCTTTAGAGAATGTACGTAATAATGTACCTACCGTTCCATTAGCAAGCACCAGCAGTAATAAAAATAAGGATTCAAGAATATTCAAATGGACAAAAAGGATTTTGTCACGTACACAGAAAGCACACCAAATGTCTTTGATTTTCAAAATAACACTCCTTTAGAATACTTCAGAAGATATTTTGATACTGAATTGGTAAAAATGATTGTGAATGAAACTAACCTGTATTCCGTGCAGCAAGCTACTGTTTCTGTGAATACAAATGTAAATGAAATAGAACAATTCTTGGGTGTTCTTATTTACATGGGGATTGTGAATATGCCTTCCTATTGTGATTACTGGTCACATTCTACCAGCTGTGAAAAAATTACGGAACTATTCAGTTTGAAAAGGTTTCAGAAATTGCGTAGATATCTTCACTTTGTAAACAATGAGAATGCAGGGAATTCCAGTGACAGACTTTATAAGATCAGACCCGTTCTTGATGCAATTGTAAGAAATTGCCGTAACCAACAGCAGGAATTGGAATTCTCAATTGATGAAATGATGGTTCCGTATAAGGGCACGAGAGCCGGCAATCTCCGTCAGTATATCCAAAATAAACCGCACAAATGGGGTTTCAAAATTTTTGTGCGCGCTGGTGTGTCTGGAGTAATCTACGATTTTTTGCCTTACACGGGTAAAGGAATGCTGACAGATCTCTCTGAAGAGGAGAAGCCTTTTGGATTAGGAGGCCAGGTTGTCTTAGTGCTCTGTAGGACAATTCCCAATGGTGTGAATGCCAGAGTATACTTTGACAACTTTTTTTGTACCCTGGATCTGATTGCATACTTGAAAGATCACAACATTGAATCAATGGGAACTCTAAGGAAGAATCGAATAAAAAACTGCCCAATAGAAAATGAGAAAACTCTTCAAAAATGTGGACGAGGCAGCTATGACTTCAGAATGGACACAACAGCGGGTCTTATAGTAGTGAGATGGGTTGATAACAAAGTAGTATGCCTTGCGAGCTCATTTTGCGGCATTGAACCATTTCTTCTGTGAAAAGATGGAACAACAATGAGAAAAGGAAGATTGAAGTACCTTGCCCAAACATTGTAAAGCAATACAACAAGCATATGGGAGGTGTTGATCTAGCTGGCATGTTGATAGAACTCTACAGAGTTCCGATCAAATCTAGACGTTGGTACCTGCTTCTTTTTGGATATATGCTGGATTTGTCTGTGGTAAATGCATGGCTGGTATACCGAAGGGAAACTACAGACCAGAAGATCAGTCTCAAGATTTTCAGGGCAGATATTGCCAATGGTTTGATGTTGGCAGGGAAAAGGAAAGTAGGCAGACCATCCTTGGAATCGACACCACCTCTCAAAAAGAAGAAGTCATCAATCCCAGTTGTTCTTCAGGATGTACGCTATGATAATCTGGATCACTGGCCCGAATATGGCCCTAAAGGACGATGCCGTTACTGTACCAATGGATACTCTACAGTAAAGTGTTCAAAATGTAATTTGGTTCTTTGTTTTGTCCCTAAGAGAAATTGTTTCAGATCGTTCCATACAAAATAGAATAGAACGGTCAACCATGCTTGCTTGTATTGATGTGGGCAATGTTGCTCTTGAGCAACATACTGTATTCTTTAAAAAAGAATAATTAAACATTTGAAAACCACATAAAAGTGTTCAGAAGACCTCATTTACATGTATCACTAACCCAAAAAATTTTTTGCTTCACTGTTTTTATGAGTGCCAAATAAAGGGTTAATGCTTCTACCGACTAGCCGTGGTCAAATATATCTACAGGGAGAATAGTCATCATCAAAACGCAAGTATATTATCATCAAATAGAATTCTTCAGCAAACGGCGTAGCAATGAGGTGCTGAATCGACGGATGCCGGAGTCCAGTTACATATGGCCCCGCAACGTGGGAGCCGAATAGGATAAAGAAGAATGGAGACTAAAACCTCGTACAGATACATGGGAATACAAAACGAAAGGAGAAAGAAGAGAGAAGTAAACAAAAACTGGTTCAAAGTGAGAGAAGTTAAAAAAGAATTTTTTTTTTCTAGTAGTAGTAGATTTATGTTGCTACGAAACCAGAAGATAGTTAGAAAGATGGAGAGTAGAAAGGAAGTAGATACAAATACATATCATACAAATGATTTAAAATCAGGGTTGGGTGACGTAAAATTGGAGTTAGTGAAAAATGAACAAAATATAAATGAATTGAGGGAAGAATTAGCTCAGAATAAAGACAATATTAAAGATTTGAAACAAAGTATGTGCAATTTAGATGCTAATGTAAGACAGGAATTGGCACAAAGTGTAAGCAATTTAGAGGTTAGTTTGTCGCAAAAGTTAAAACAGGAATTGAAAGGTGAGATAGCACAAGAAATTAGAGAGGGGAGAAAAGAATATAATGAGAATATGGAAAGGCTATTGCAAACAGTAGAACAGAATAAGAATGAAAAAAGATAGGAAATTATGGAATTAAGAGAAATAATTCAGGAAACTAGATTAGGTCAGGAAAGTGTGAAACAAGAAATAAGAATAGAATTAAACAAAGAGTTAGAAACATTTAGGATACAACAGGCAGAAATAACACAGAAACAAAGGGAAGAATTAGGAGATAAAGTAGAACGAAGAATCAATGTAATTTGTTCTGAAATGCAATTACAACATAATGAAAGTAAGACACACCAAGAGGAAATAAAAGTTGCAACTTGGTGAGATAAGTGAAAGAAAAAGTAGTTTTGCAAATTAGAGAGGTGAAAGAAAATTTAAAAAAAAAGAGAAGGATAACTTAGGGAAATTGACACCAGTTGTGATTGCATTACAGGCTAGTAAAGTAAATAATGTGAAGGAAATGTCTAGAATTATAAATATAAATGACTGTGAATTATCAGGTGACTTAAGCAATCATCGAAATTCTGGTGATGTAGTGAATTTGTGAGTCCAGATAATGATATTAATAATCACAGAAACACACAAAACATGTCCTTACACACAGTTTCACAGTCTAGGTCACAATGAATGTATACATTATTCACTAAATGATATTAGTCCACCAAGTTAGGTGATAATCCAAAAGTATTCCTTAGGGAACTGGAGGAATAATTCTGTATTAAGAGAATTCCAAATGAATTTCGGATGTTGATAGTTAAACGGTGTTTGAAAAAAAAAAAATGCTTTGGAGTGGTTAAGATTAACTTAAGCTTCACATGAGACTTATATAATACATTCCAGAATTTATTCATAAACAGATTCTGGGGAACTGAAAGGCAAAATCAAGTAAAAATTGAATTGGCTACTGGGAAATATGAAGCTAAGAATGGTATGTCAATGACTAAGTACTTTTTAAAGTTAGCCAACAGAAGTAAATTAGTAAATCCAGAATTGTCTGAAATGGAAATTATTAACACCTTAATTCGACATTATCCATTACACATCAGGAATCATTTGATTGTAGCAAGACCAGTCGATTTCTCTGATGTTATTGAATTGCTTTCAGCATTTGAAGTTTCCAATCCAGGTGCTAACTTAACCTCAAATGTTCTGAGTCACAATAACACTGATGCTAGATCACCTGATCATCAAAATGGACGGTTCCATAATAGTAGAAATCATAATTTTGAGAATTCACTAATATTTCCCAGGGGAGAGGCACACAATGGAAATAACAGATTCGAAAAAAGAATTAAAGATTACCGTTGGAGGTATGAGCCCATAGTTCCACGTAGAAACAGAAATGCATCACAGTATTGCCAACCTCATGATAATGCAAATGGTTTTAGGAGAGGTGGCAGAGAAACTCAAGTCAATCATCTAAGATTTTTCCAAAATTATCAATATAGATTAAGAAATACTGGTATTAGAAATGAGAATAGGCCAGAAATTTCTTTGAATGGTGTGGGAAACACTATATCTGAAGAAATAAGCCAAGGGGAGAATGAAAATGTCATACGTAATCAAATGGCCACACGCAAGTTGAGAGATGATACCAACTTAAGAAATACTTATGATGTTAGCAGTGTTCGGTTAAAAAACTAGTTCCAAAATCATTTTGCGCTCTGGAAAGTGATTTGGGAAAAATGCACTGGGCAGAAGTAGAGTGGAACTTGAGTATTTGATCAATGACTCATCATTGTTCCAGGCTGAAGGGAAACAGGAATTAATAAATCCACCTCAAATAACAGTGCAGCTCTGGGAATATCCAATAAACGTCTTAATTGATACAGGAGCGAGTTCTTCGTTAATAAGCGAAAAATTATTGTGACTTTGTGGGTTCGCAAAATTAAAAGTCCAATTGCACAAACTCAAAATGTTTTTTATTTCCATCGAATTACAGTTAAAACACTTGCCGATTACATAGAATTACTTAATGCACACAATTACAATTCACCAGTTTGTCTGTCACAGGTCCATTGCACGCTCACAGTTACATACAACTCCTCTGATGCACGTTCACAGTCTTCCGGTCCGTTAACTCACTCGGCACTCCTCACGACTGCTTGCCAAGAACTGAACTCTCCTCCAGCCCGACACGTTGCTTATATAGGACCAGCTGGCCAATTGAGAAGGTTCCGGGTTAGATGAAATATCCTGGATGTTCCAGAACTCAGGGGAAGGGGAAAGAGACGGCACAGTGGCCTGCAATCCCTTCAGTTAGCGACACAGACAAATGGGTAGGCGTGGGCTAAATGCTTCCCGTCTGGCCCTATCCTGCTGCTAGCTGGCCGTGCCTTCCGATAATTAGGTGACATTATTTAAAACTCTTTTGACAAAATAGAAGGTAGAATATTTGAGTGTAAGCAATGTGTATTGTAGCACAGCCATTGGTTGAAAGAAAGATAAGGGTTAAACACCAGGTGTTATTAAAAGCAGATTGATGGATGGAATTTTGTTTTTATAGCTTTCGTTATACCACACTTAGCCAGAGAAAATGATTATTGCCTATCAAAGAATAGGCTGAGAAGAGACGACAAAAGGTCAAGAGAGGAAAAGTTATATGGAATCCCCAAATAGGTGACAAAGTTTTAGTAAAAACATTCAATATTTCGAATGCATCTAGAAAAATCTATTGGAGGATGAAGCTAATATATAAAGGACCTTTTAAAATCATAAATTTGGTGAACATACCTATGAAATTCAGCAAGAAGATGGAAAAGTCCATGGCAGGAATCCCAAATCTTTATTAAAACCTTTTAAGAGACCTGATAATCACACTCACTAATTATACAGCTCAACTGTTCAGAATCTGCCAAAATACTGGCTAATGATATAATCAGTTACACATTCGACACTGGACAATTTAGAAAAGTAATCATGTGGGTGAATCGTGCTACATAAAATATAAAAATGAACATTCTTTTGTATATATATATGTTAAGTGTTTGTTTTTAATGTTCATTATTTATACATTGATGTTTGTATTGTTCAATTCATTATTAATTTGTGTTAAACTCTGTTACTAATTTTATCCCAGGGACATTCTTCGACATATGTGGAAATTCATGGTGCAATTAATTAAATAAGATTATGTTCCACATATTTTGAGCAGAGGCATTTGAAACAGTTATTTTCAATCAATGTTGCTTAAAAAAAGTTTGAATAGTAAAATTTTTTAAAATAAAAGAGTGCGAGATTAAAAATTGTTTGGTTGTCATGAAGTAACCAAGGAGAAATACTTTTTTTTGGGGGGGTGGGGGGGCTACTATCTACCATTGCATACCAGGGTGCCCACCTCAGTAGCATGGTGGTAGCATGTCTGCCTCACGTTCAAGAGGTCCCGAGTTCGATTCTCGGTTAGGGTGAGTTACCTGGATAGGTTCTTCTGGGGTTTTCCCTTATCCTGATAGACGAATGTCGGGTAACTCTAAGCTCCATGGACCTCGGATTCATTTGAGCATCATTTCATCCATCGTCCGATATGACTTAACGTTGGAGGACGTAAATTACAACAAAAATTTGCACACGGATGTGTATCTGTGGTTTATCCTTGTGATTATGTTGTAAAATATTATTGTATGTGTGAAATCTGTGTATTTCGATGCAACTAACACAAGGAATTCATAAATCATTAAATTCGAACAAGATTTTAAAATATTACCAGCATAATTATTTAAAACTCCTGACCATCTCCCAAAACTTCTTCATCCGTGACCATAACCTGAAGTGAGTTTAATGCTTCTACTGACTAGCCGTAGTCAAATATATCTACAGGGAGAACAGTCGCAAGTATACTATCATCAAATAGAATTCTTCAGCAAATGGCGTAGCAACGAGGTGCTGAATCGACGGATGCCAGAGTCCAGTTACAAATTTTAACCTTTTGTTAGTCTGTGTTGTTGGAGAGAGATTGCCTTTGAAATTCTTGTGTTTACGAGGATGTTCATTATTGAGTTTAACGATATTATTTTCATAAATGAAGGAAACCTGTCACTAAAATCTAAATATATGGCAGAAGTAGAATACTTAAATCTAACGACAATTGTTTGCTAGGAGTATGCTGATATACTTGCTTAATAATTATTTTTCTGCACTTTAAACTTTGGTGATTAATATTTGCTAACCAAATGCTATACTGTTTAAAAACTCAAAGAGGAAGTTACTCTCTCATAGGTACAAATTAGAAGTTAGCCATTTTTTGGCAACGTAAAGGCAAGCAGAGAGAGAGGGAGAGAGAGGGGGACAGGGAGGGAGGGAGAGAGGGGGAGAGGGAAGGAGAGAGAGAGAGAGAGAGAGAGAGAGAGAGAGAGAGAGAGAGAGAGAGAGAGTTGATGTTGCACTATGTCTAAAATGCAGATTTTCTCGCTTAATGGGGAGCCTCAGTGGTGCATATTGTGATGTTAACAGCTTTATTGTGGAATGTGGCTTTTCCACTAAAGAATAAATTTGTTATTGGCTGGCCCCGTAGCTCTTTCGGTAGAGCACCTGCCTGCCGTGCTAGGGGTCCCGGGTTCGATTCCTGGCGGTGGGGTTGGGGATTTTTCTCCGATCAAGATAATTCCCCATCTTCCCCAGAGTCTGGAAGTATGAATGAGAGTGTGAATGTGTGTGTGATCTAATGATCAAAAACCAAAGATAACGAGTTAACACCTTCAGTATGTTCCAAAGGAGAATGGCCGCTGATATGACCATAGCAGTTGGGAAAAAAAAATGTTATTAGCTTACCAACATTACAATGACAACTGCAACAATACTACTTGTACAAGCTGTTTTATTGCTGAAAAGACTTGTCTAAGTGTAGTAGGGATGAAATTTACGTGATGATTGATAAATAATTATACTGTGTCCTATGACCATAAATTAGGACTAGGATTACTATGGAGGGGATTCAGCACCAGAACCTGTGGTTTATTGTACCTAAGCACCAATGGGGCATTCCCGGGAGGAAGGATAAGGTGAGAGGAGACAAGAGGGCAGCCAACCCAGGAAGTCACAACAGTAATGAGACACCCGCAGACACTTCTACCCTGAAAGAAACCACCAGATGAGAGATGATGTGGAATGATAATGGAAATGAAATGGAGGAACAGGAAATTCAGGAGATGTAATTAACATATCCAGCATTTGCCTGGCTATCTGGGAAAAAACCCAGAAAAACCCATTGGTCAAGTAAGTTGGCTAAGGGATTCCAACCCAGGCCTCCCAAATGCAGGTCGCAGACAAACCTGCCTGAGGCATCCTGCTTGGTATGACAGAACTAGAATGCAGTAGTTTTTATGCTGCATTACTTTGTTCAGGCTAACACTCTTGTGTAACCTTAAACATATACATAAAGAAAACAAAAGATGCCTTAATTTATTTAAAGGATGTTGCAACTAAATTTTTCCCATGCACTTATCACCTTACCTTATTTAAAATGATCATCTATGGTATTCATTTAAACATAAGTCTGAGCATGACAACATAGCGATGAATGGGATATTTGTCACTGCTTAAGGTTACTGACATCCTCTCCATCAGACCAAGATCTGAGGGGGGATGATCGATTTCATGATCCTCAGACCTTTTCCGGAATATTTCAGAAACTTATTGTATGACTGTCATTTGATTGAAACTTTTCTTCAATCATGATTACTTTCAACTCATCTTCTAGTGGCCACAGTTGGCACAGTGGTAAAGGATCCATTTTATATTAGCTAAGGAGTTTGGAGTTTAGCACACTAATAAAGCTTTCATTCCAAGATCCTCATCAATCACCCTGGACATTGATTTTCTGAATATACATTAACTGGGTCTTCTAGTGGCCACAGTTGGCACGGTGGTAAAGGATTCATTTTTATATTAGCTAAGGAGTTTGGAGTCTAGCACACTAGTAAAGCTTTCATTCCAAGGTCCTCATCAATCACCCTGGACATTGATTTTCTGTAGATACATTAACTGGGTCTGGCAAACAGTACTCCCAAGCTGTGATGTAATTCCTCTGCTTCCCCTCATTTAGTGAACACCAAAACATAGCAACTAGTTCAGCTGGAAGTAAAATGTGCAAGAGTGTTTCTCAGAACAAGCAGCATCAACCAAGAATTCAAAACAAATCTTTAGTCCAGAACTGTGCATGTAATTACAAACTGCAAATACATTGCAGAAGCAACGAAACCTGTTTCAGGAGGTCATTTCTTATGAAATAACTACTAACTGATGCACAAAAGCTTTGTCATTGGTAAATGTTTCCACAGCTATTAATTTATCCAGTACAACTGTGGCAGAATCAGGCAATGGCTAATAACCTAGAGAAGCAATTATCATCCAAACTTAAAACCTTTAAGCTTTATTCATTAACTACAGATTGGAAATTAGCTATTTTCATTGCAGGAATTTATCCTGGTTTTCATATCTTTGAAGACTTCCTAGATATAGCATCTTCAAAGAATTGCAGAAATATGAAAATAATCTTGGAAGATGCCTAAACATAATTAAATTTCAACTTACATTGGAAAACTCTGTGTTGCGACCAATGGAGGCCCTCTATGATAGTGGAAAGTAGATTTGTATGTAAATTAAGAAAGTACCTAATAAAGAAAGGGTTGCTGCTTTCAGATGATGCTTTTGTGGGCCATTTTACTGTTCACTGTGAGGCAAGCAATGTCACCATAGAAAAAGTAATGTCAGTATAGTTGTTCACTCAGTTAATATAATCTAATTACAAGGACTTCTTCACAGGCAATTTAATCCCCCCCCCCCCCCCAGAATACTGGCTCTGATTATTCAGACTGTAGCAAGTCATACTACAGTTATGTAAGATAGATTAGCTGAGGCATTACATTGAAATGCTTTTTTGACTTGTGTAAATAACGTGATGGAATTGACAATGAAATAATTGGAAATACCAAAAATGTTTAATTAGAAATGGATATGTGATCAAATGTTCTTGGTAGAATTAACTTCACATTTGTAAACCGAGGTTCAGTTCATTCAAGAAAAACAAAAGTTAGTTGCTGATCTATTAGATAATGTGAAAGTGATGTGACTGAAAACTTTAAATTGAAATTGCGGAAAATTTGTGGTATGTGAAATACAGAGTGTCTCAGTCAACTCATTGTATTATTTTAATTATTCCACATTGTAGTTCGACGGGCCCTAAAACACCACACACTCACTCACTCACTCACACTGTAGTTCAATTCAAGAGGGGGGATATGTCATTTTCAAAACTGCTGTTAAGTACTATTGCACAGATATAATACACTTAACATGAAATACGCAAAAACTTCACAAAGAATTTTATATGACCTTGGGGATCTATATTCCATTGATTATGAAGTACAACTTTTCAAAAATAGTCATTAGAATTGAATTGTGCCCTGCAAATAGAATTAACAAATTTACAAAAATGTGAACATTTGGCATAATGGATCCTAAGTTAACACAATTAAATGTCAGAAACTGAAACTAAATCTGTCAGTCTGCATATCATCTCACAGCAACATTTGGATCAACGTATGTGTATGAACAGTTATTTTCTGAATTCAACACTTGAAAATAGACAAACGTGCTAGCATTACTGATGACCTGATGTCTGTGTTATGTTCGTGTACCTCAAAATGGAGCCTGATATTGGTCATCTTGTAGAAAATAAAAGATGCCAGTAAGCAAAGAGAAATGTCTGACTGTTTAAGAAAATCTGTGCTACACTTTCATTGAAGCTGTAATGTAATATTAAGTAATGATTAATATAATTTTAAGTCGAACTTATACTCAATGCACCACTTATTGCTAGTGCTTACCTAGAAAGCATTTTGTTAGTATCTTCCTAACATAATCAGCTGTTGTCGATGGAAGATCCTAACGAAACGCGCTCTAGGTAAATACTAGCAATTAGTAGAGCATTGAATATTAGTTTGACTCAAAATTATATTAACTTTGTGCTTCATTGTATCATGGTCCTTACACAATGAAATTAAGTAATGATGTTTAAGTAAAAGCTGATCCTATATGTTGTCAAGTGAATGGTAATAAAACTAGTACAGTAACAAAATCATTATTCAGTTTCACATAAAAAGTATCAAACATGGCTGACTGTATACACAGCCTGCCACTTCCAGGGAAAACTGCTTCCACCTAATGCATGTGTGGTATTAGGCACCGCAGGTATTGGGGGGAGGGATTAACTGTCCACACCTTTGGAATACTATTCCCAAGGTCAGTTATCGATTCTTTGCTATTAAAACATCATTGAACATGAGCCATTGTTGCTGGCAATGTTGCCATTGCAGTGTATGGGCAACTAGGCTTTGCATAGTCCCATTCTAGAGATATCCTTGAATGGTGAGATTCATAAACAGATTAATTTTTAGATTTTTCAAGCCTGTATAATTGCATTTGCTGATTGCATATATAGTGATTTTCATAATCCCATTCTATGGCACAAACTTTTCTACAGCCAGATTAACCTCTTAACATATGTATTCATATACAATATGATGGTTCTCTTTTTTGCCTTCTGCCAAAATGAAAATGAAATATTCAATACAGTACAATAATGACAGGAACAATCACATCTTTTTAAGTGCTCAACAATGGAAATTTTCATCACTGAATATCCCCTAGTTCAAAATCATGAGTATACCCATGATATGCTTATCCTCTTTTTCTTCTTGAAATTGCATTAATAAAAGTGAAATAGGCTGGTCCCGTAGCTCAGTCGGTAGAGCTAGGGTTCCCGGGTTCGATTCCCAGCCGTGAGTGAGAGGATTTTTCTCAGACCAAGATAATTCCTCATCTTCCCCAGAGTCTGGAAGTATGAATGAGAGTGCGAATGTGTGCGTGATCTAATGATTAAAATCCAGCAAACATGAGTTAACACCTTCGATATGTTCCAAAGGAGAATGGCCACTGAAATGACCATTGGAGTTAAAGGCAGGGTATAAATGGAACAAATAAAAAATAAACAAAAAAATTGAAATCTGGGCACTGAAGCACTAAAAAATGAACAGCAACACATTTAGAGCCATTATATTTTGTAGCTGTGTGGAATACCCTGAGGCAAGGATCAATACATAAGCTACTTCACAATGTTTACACATCTAGATTCTCTCCATGCCTTCTTCCCTTTTTCATTATGTACACTACTGCACATCCTACACATTCTTGTTGGATTCTGCTTCTTCTCGGTCGGAGGAATCGCTGATGGAGAATGACGTCCAACAAGTCCAGTTGGTGTTACCTGAACTGATGGACGGCCTGCTGCTTTTAGTGACAATTCCTCCCTCTGATGTTTTTCAAAGAGCTGCTCAGCGACAGCCACGCAAAAGTCAAGGGCACTGTGCTTTCCTCCATGTTTTTTATACAGGACAAAGGCATTCCATTCAACTAATTCCAAAAGATGAAAAAATATCTTCTTGTAATACTACTTGCCCCTCTTGCATGGCAATGGATTGTTTGTGATGTGTTGATCTACTTTATCCACACCTCCCATTGTCTTTATAAGCAAATACAGCTGCTGGTTTTACAATTTCTTTGTTTCTTACTTTCCGTGTCTGCATTTCTGCACTGTGGTGGACAGCATGCAGACGTCTCTCTTATCTTTCCATTTTAGTACGGTTAGTTTACCTCGCTGAAATGCAACAACCACCCCTTTCTTTACTTTCTTGATCCAGAAAGAAGATGGCATTTCTTTCCTTGTTGGATGCACAGTGCCATACATATATCAGTTCTTTTGGTCAGCAAGCTGGGGAGAACTATGATAATTATCTAGAGTCAAGCAGTATCCCATGTTTACCAAGGGTTGCATTAGCATCATTAAAATTTGTGATGACACTGATGATTTTCATCAAATTTAGTGCCCTTGTCTATGTAAATAATTAGGGAACAAACACATGCACACTGACTCACATAACACAAATGTTTTGATGCCAAACCTAGCTCTCGAGTGGCAAATACGGTATCCAACCCAGTCGACCTTTATACAACATCAGGCTTTCATCAACTGTGACATCTCTTTCTGGAATGCAGTTGCTTCTAAATTTAGCCAACAGGTAGCTCATAATAGACCATATGTTATTTAGTTTGGGTTGCAGATGACTTACTGCATTACAGGTTGCACTGTTGGAAAAATGTGCTTTTCCAAATTGACAAATCTCTGGAATGGTATAACCTCTCTAAAAAATGGTGTGGTTAATGTAGCTCTTTTAGTCCAGTACTTTTTTTTTTTACAATGCTTTGTAACAATATTACAGCAACAAATATGTGCATTTCATGAACTGTTTCCTTCCATGCTGCAACATTTGTGTTGCATATCTATTCGTTTCGGAAACCAAAATTTGCACGAATCCATCATCAATCAATTGTGTGAAATAATGCAAGACTTTCATCAATACGGGGTTAAAAATTAATTTCATGTTTACCTGTAAAAGGAAACCGTGATGGAGCAGGTGGCAGTGGCCTAGATGGATCTACTTCGCACTACACTCTAGCACTCACAATATCATACTCAGATGAAGTTGATTCATCTGAGCTATCTTCTGAACTCTCAGATCTACTAAATTCAATATTGAACTCATCTTCACTCTCCATTTTCAAAAAAGCATGAGGAAATGACACACAAGAAACTGCGAGAACAGATTGTAACACTGGCATCTAGAATCAGAGCTGGAATTAAGTGCCCGATTCAGAGACACTGCTTGGCAGAAGTATACATTTCAAAGCAACAGACCACAGCAATATCTATGAAGATATCAAAGAACTGCCAAAACACAAGATAGAATGAGTAAGTTCGACCTTTTAAAATGTACGCCGGTCAGAAATGATAAGCCCGAGTACAATCTGCATTTTATTATGCCATCAAATTTGAAAAAACGAGTATACTCGTGGTTTTATGTTAAACGTTAACAAATGAAGGTGAGTGTCAGCATATGGGTGGTTTACTGCAATTAAAAACAGATTTTACAGTATGGAACTGTTTATGGGAAAACAAGGTATATACATTGGAGCATCTTGAAGAACAAATGCCTTAATATCTAACTTCACAGTAGTACCTTAGATCTTTTTGAAACCTCACATCTGGATGTCCTCTTGGAATTTATTATTTGTAGAAGTAACTTGCTATGATAGTAGAGTAACAGTCAGGTGTGTGTATACAAAAGCATGAATAATTTTTCTTTTGTGTATACATATTATTCATAACTGATAAAGCTGATTTGTACTACCAAAAGCAAAGGAGTACAAAACAAAGCAAAAAATGGGGAAAATATTTAAACATAAATTCTCAGGACAAAGCAGTAAATTTCGCAGTCAAGATTATTAACCTTAAACACTATTTAGATGCAAGTGTGCCTCTAACTGACAACCTATGATATTAATACAATTTTGAGTCGAACTAATACTCAATGCTCCATTTATTGCTAGTATTTACCTAGAACGCGTTTCGTTAGGATCTTCCTGACATCAGCTGTAGAGTCGACAACAGCTGATGTTAGGAAGATCCTAACAAAACGCGTTCTAGGTAAATACTAGCAATAAATGGAGCATTGAGTATTAGTTCGACTCACAATTGTATTAATTTTGTGCTTTATTGTATCATAGTCCTTAAACAACGGAAACCTATGATATCCCTATTTTGTCATTGGACTTTTATAAAACACAGCTTATTTGAATGAAGTTTCCATACACGACGGTGGTAATGTATATAGAAATACATAATATAGAATAAAAGCATAATTGGCAAAAACTATGATACAGCTTGGAGTGTAAAAGAGTAGAACATTGCTTTTTAAGAACTATAATTTACATTTTTGCCCTTAATTCACAAAAGCAGTGACTTACAATCAATGAAATATTACAAACTTTCAAGAATGAAGTTGTAAGACAAGGAGACTACTAGGATTCCCTTATATTAAACTATTTAAGCACACATTATTCTTACACAATTCGTTACGTGAAGCTGATAATAAAATAACCATTCTTTTCACTTACTGAATTAGCACGTTCTCTGGTCTCTTTAAAAAGTTCCACATCTCTCTGTGTAACCCCAGGGGGAAGCATTTTTGTGGTCTGGGTCGTTTCTGCTGAAACAAATGTTGTGAATTAGATGGTAAGCTACACAAACAATTTTAAATTTTACTTGGCAAAGAATTACCACAATTTTCTGGATAGAAGTAAACATATATACAGTTCTATATAATCAAATGATATTCAATATTTATCTCTTTATTAACCAAAGATATATTTGAGCTCCAATTTAACAAAACATGTTAACAGCTTCATTGTGCAAGTTTACACACACTATATATGTTATATCTCCAGATATATTTAATAATACCACATCATATTTGTTTTCTCGGAATAGCCATGTGTAATTTATGGTTGGAAAGTTAAACCAGATTTGAAAGAAATCAATGGAGTGGCTAAAACAAAATAGACTTTCAGCTTTATATGCCAAAGTTGAACTGCATAACCACCATTATAATTAGGGACTGGATTTTTTAAACAAATAGACTTCTTTGTTGTCAGAAACAATGCCTATTTGGTATGCAAGTTAATTATTGAATTGTCAACAATTTAAACAATATTTCACGTTGTGGAAGAATGTATGCTAAGTCACCAATATTACAAAGCATTGCTTATGGGCTGTTATGTTATGGTGTGCCAGAGACAGGAATTTTGCTCTGCAAGTCTGGTGTTTACACTGCTACGTGTAGTTCCAGTGGAGACCAAATTCAAGAGCAAGGAATAGTGTTGCCAGCGGGTGTATGCAGTAATCCCTGTTCTTCCAGTTTGTAAATTGGTACTACACAGCACAGCATTAACCTCAAGCTTTATAGAGCACAAACGAAACTTCCATCTGTGCCACATAGGAAAGTCTACAAATGCTAAACATGCCATTGAAGCAGAAGGCAAACACATAAAATAACAGGATACAAGAATCCTTTCATACCTAACACACTAATATGCCTAACTACAGTACGATGCTATCAAGATTTATAAACATATCAATAATTTCAAGGAAAAGGGAAAATATCAGAAACTAAACAGCAATTGGCATCAGATATCAAAGGCAGAAAATGTTATACACCATGGAAAAACAAAGCAAGCCAATCAGAACATAGTAATCCGACAGAACTATGCCCACCCCAGACCAATTAGACAAGGGCACTCAATACAAACATAAATGGCAGAAATGCCAACACAGCAGATTCAGTGACATTTTCTCCAAGGAGAATGACCGTGGAATTGAAGATGTCTACCTTAGTTGTGGACTAATCTGGAACAAATGTTTTCAGCAGATCACCCTTAAAAGCTAACAAGATACAGATTCATCTTAAAATTTTGCAAATATTGCTGTGTATTTGCTTGTGAGCAGGTATATTTTAAAAATATAATTGTATGTTATTTATCTTCATACATAATTTAGATTTCTGAATAAGTTATAAAACTAGGATACACTAATGGTAACTCACACACGATGCTATCAATAGATAATGTCACCATTTGTGTATCCCCCCCTTATCTGATGGTAGAGATTATTTCGTGGTATGCCGGTGGCTTGTCAAGGAGTTCTAAGAATAGTGTTCAATGTAGCGATTATACTTATAAATAATATTAAATTTAATTCAGATTTTCATTTTTAGTACATCTTAAGATCTACAAAAATGTAAGCTACTAATTTACAGAGAGCAAAACCATTTGAAACTATTCGACTGTTAGTAGTATCAAAAATATAATTCTGAAAATACTCTTGATACAATTCCCTACCATTCTCCAATTGCAATTTCAGGCCATTCAACTTAGTGGTGTAGTGCTCCATAAGGTTAAAGGCTTGTTTTGTGTAATCATGTCAAAAGTAAAACAGACAAATACAGATACGTAAAATATGAAGCTGTTAACAGTGAAGCAAACAAATATATACAAATATAACAATTTGTAACATAAAACTCCACTTATCTTATAAGATATGATGATAATTCTTATAAATTCTCTGGGATCACAATTTCATGTAAACTTATACAAATCTTCAGCCAGAAACAAAGCTATCGCCATCGTAACGAACGCTAGATGTTGATTTGATCTTGTTAGTACTACCAAAATCAGAATATAATACAAATTTAAAAACAGAATCGACTGCCAGTAGTTCAAAATTCATTACGCAATGTTTGCTTTTTAAAATAAATATCTTTTCCCAAACCATTAAACCTATCAGACCATTTAATTGGTTTAATAATTTAACTTCTGTATTTATTTCATAGTTAAATGACCAAAAATGATCTGCTATGGCCGATTTATCAGTTTGTTTATAATGTTACGAAAATGTTCTTTCATTCTGGTTTCTAAATTACGTTTTGTCTTTCCAATATAAACTTTAACACAATGAAAACAACTTATCTGATAAATACCAGAATTTTTATTATTTGGAATTTTATCTTTAATGAATGCAATAAATTTTTAACCCTTTCACTGCAGATGTCGGAACTGTTCCAACAGCATGATTCACTGTTCTCCTTGCGGATGACAGAGCATTGCCGACAGACAGCAGTTGACATCAGTAAATAGAAATGAAGGTCACTAAATGTAGCATTCTGTAAGCAGTGTTGGTCTGCCATCTATTGGGGTTGTATTGGTTCAAGTTTTAACTCTTTCTCTGCTGTGTGCTGCTGTCTATCATATAAAATCTGAAGCCCTGCATAGTAAATTTTTCCCAGGCATTTGCACGTGTTGCAAGCCGGTCACGTGACTCGGGCTGTACAAAGTCATGGCTTCCTCCAGCAAGCAGTCACATGTGCAGGATGCAGATTTATTAGCAGAATTTGAAGCAGTATCATCCAATTTGTCAGATTTTGAGTGTGATAATAGTGAAAGTGAAAGTTTCAACGATGATAATGTAAATAGTGATAGTGATGACAGTGATGTAGAGTCTGAACCCACGCAACATGCTAAAAGACGACGTAGTGATTGTTCCTTTCAGTGGCAAGAGGCTCCATTCAGGCCAGTAATTTACCCTTTTGATGAACAAAATTCAGGTATACAAGCAGATTTGAATGAAAATTTTACAGTTGCTAATATTTTCAAGTTATTCTTACCATTGCATATTATGTATCGTATTGCAAATGAGAGCAATAAGTATTTCACCTTCTTGTGTGAAAAATTACCACCAAGCCCCCATTCTCGACTACAGACTTCGACAGATACTTCTCCTGAAGAACTATACATTTTCTTTGCCTTGACAATGCTTATGACCAGAGTAAAGAAGCATACAATAGCAGAATATTGGACAAAAAAATCCCCTTATTGCTACTCCGCAATTTGCAGACTACATGTTCAGGGATCGGTATCTTTTACTTCTAAGACTTTTACACTTCAATGACAATAAGACGCAAGATAAAGGAGACAGATTGCACAAATTGAGATCTGTTATTGAACATTTTAGACGTACTTTCAGTGAATTATTCTCACCATTTCAAAACCTCTGCATTGACAAAAGCCTTATGCTATTCAAAGGTCGCCTTTCGTTCAAACAATACATTCCCTCCAAAAGACACAGGTTTGGTGTAAAAGTGTTTGTGCTTTGTGATTGTCAGACTGGCTATATTCTAGACTTCATTGTATACACGGGCAATACCACAGAAATTGTTGATAACCGTGACCTTGGGGTGTCAGGGGCTGTGGTACAAACCCTCGCTAAAAAGTACCTGCATAAAGGGCATAATTTGTGGCTAGACAATTGGTACTTGTCTACAATTGGCTACATGTAAATGAAACAAATGCTTGTGGCACTGTAAGAAGGAACAGGAAAGGAATGCCAAGACTCAGCAAAATTAGAGAAAGGGCAATTAGAATCTGCGCATACAGACAATATGTTAACACTAAAGTGGATGGACAGACGAGAAGTTTGTATGCTAACTACTTTCCACACAGACTCAATGAGACCGACAGGCAAAGTAGACAAAAAGACGAACATGCAAATAATGAAACCTGACTGTGTTATGGACTACAATAAAAATATGGGTGCGGTTGACAGATCAGACATGATGATAGGCTCCCTCGAGTGTGTAAGGAAGACTTTGAAGTGGTATAGAAAATTTTTCTTTCGTATGTTAGACATGACACTTCTAAATGCACATTCACTGTATAATTTCAAAACTGGTAAGAATGTTACTCTCGCTGACTTTCGACTTACTCTAATTACTGAACTTTTACAAGAATTTCATACACCAAGACTAACAAGTAAACCTGGGAGGCCTTTATCTGGTGACCAACCCACAAGACTGACAGAACGACATTTTATTTCACTAATACCGTCAACACCAAATAAAATAAAAGCCTGCCAAAAGATGTCATGTATGTTCCAACATACATAATGTTCTGGCTATTGGCCAGAAAAAGAGAAGAGAGTCAAAGTATATGTGTGCCAAATGCAATGTGAGTTTATGTTTGCACCCCTGTTTTGAAATTTACCATACACAAATCCGATTTTGAAAGTAGAGGTGGTAATTTCTACCTATATATAATATATAATAATAATTAGATTTACATATCTAATTTATAGCCAAATCTAATTCATACTCACAGAAAGAATACTATTACATTAAAATTTGGATACCCCTGAATTGTTAATATATGTCTGTTCATCAATATTTTGGTAAAGTGTCACTTTAAAAGTTAAGACATCAAAATTCAGATCATCATATAGCAACTTTTTATTAATGTTTCTATTGTGGCCCTTGGACAACCCTTTGTAAATTGTGTTGCGTGCGGTATCTTTTCACCATTTTGAAACTTTTTATATTTTAATTGTGTTACTCAGCATTCATCTGCAACAACTTTGGTGAGTGTTTCACAATATTAAATGTTAATTCTGCATGGTATTTTAAAGAATATACTAATTAATGTTTATCTAAGATAATTCAGCAAGGAGGGCCTGTGAGCTTGTTAACACTTCAGCAGTGAAAGGGTTAATCAAAGTATAAACTTTGAAGCAGAAACATCAGGTTCCAAGAGGGAAAAGATAACTAGAAATTAATACAACAGTAGAGATCATAAATAAGCATAATGGGAACAAAAAGGGAATAAATGATATAAGAAATACAGTTAAAAAGAATATTCGAAATAGCAATATAGTGTAAATGAAGGAAAAATCGGACAGGAGTTGCTTCTGAGCACAGAAACGAGGCAGGAAATAGAATAGAACAAAAACCCTTGAAGGTTACCCCGACATTGAGACGCCAGCAAGGTATGCGAAGCTTAAGAGAAACGTAGCCAAGCATACACAGAATACCGTTATGACGCTGAGAGGTCATACAACCCAAAGGGGTGGGAATGTGACTGCTGCATAGGAAAGACAGACAAGAGTGACCAATAAGAGAAAATTAAAGAAATAAACCCTGCCAATAAAATGTAGAGTAAACCACGTGATAGGCGTAAAATAGTAAAGGAATAGAAAATGGGCGGTGATAGACGAGAAAAGCTAGAATAGAAGCTGGGAATACGACAGGGGAAAAAGCGTCACTCTGGTACTTCATACGACGGGAAGAAGGCGTGTTATTGGGAGAGAAGTAGGATCCGATGTCGCAGCCCGAAGCAGAGTTATGGTCTTGAAGACAGTGCAAAATAGGGAATAAGGGGAGTTAGCAAAGCAACGTAAAAACGTTAAGGGGAAAGGAAAACTAGGAAGGCAATGAAAGTGCTAGCAAGAGAGTAAAGAGATAGCCAGGTTAAAGAAAATAAAGGAATAGAGAGACGGTAAGCACGACTTTTCATAACCAAACCCTGAGAAAGAGATCCCAGCTCACCGACAATTAGACAAAACACCAACCTTTCCATCTCACCGTCAAACCTTTCATAATCCATCCCTAACAAAGCACTCAAAAGCACAACGAACCAAAAAGATCCCACACCAAACTGGCACCCAACGTGCCCTAAACCAACTCTGAAGTTCGGCACCGCGACAACGAGGAACATACAACTTCAGCATCACGACACCGTAGACGCACGCCGAGGACCAGGGGACCCACCACGGCAACAACAGGAAGCAACAACTTCAGCATCACGACACCGGAGAAGAACGCCAGGGATGAAGGCATCCACCACGACAACAAGGACATCACAACCATCAGAGCCAAAGGAGGTAAAAACAACACATCAGCACGAGTAAGTACACCTTAAACATCTTTCTACAAGGAGAAGAGACATAGGGCCAGCCAAGTAGTGCATCCGTAGACTGTCAGTAAGTATATGCTACTGAGAAGTGGTAGAACAACAAAAGTAACAATGGCAGAACAAGCACAGGAGCAAAACATGAACAGCCCAGCACAAGATATTAGTACTGCAGCAGTAGTAAGCCTCACAACTACAATGCAACAGATGCTCCAACAATTTCAGAACAACATAGAAACTAGATTAGGAGAACAAAGTCAGAACATAGAAACAAGATTAGGAGAACTAGGAGAACAAACCCTAAGACTAGAAACTACAATTGTAGAGCAGAATCAGACCCTAGAAAATAGATTAGGAGAACAAAGTCAGAACCTAGAGACCAGATTAGGAGATCTAGAACAAACCCAAAGACTAGAAACTAAAATAATAGAGCAGAATCAGACCCTAGAAAATAAAATAGCAGAACAAACGCAAACTTTACGAAACCAGTTAGAAAGTAAACTAATAGAACAAAATAGACATCTAGAAAACATTAGGTTAGGACAGCCCACCACTCAGGCAACATTTCTACACATGCGTACAGAAATGCATGATGCACAGCAGGACATTGTAAATATAAGAGAAAGGATAAATAACATGTCTAGTAATAGTAATAATGTGCATGCCCAGTTGAGCGATGAGATGCGAAATACCTGCGCCAGTATAGAAAATAAACAAAAAGAATGGCAAGAGCAGACACAGTCTGAACTCATAATAATTAAAGAAACTCTGACGCAGGCAGCCACATCTCACCGGTCAACTCAAGTAACCATTGCAAACTATACGCGAGAAATGATAGTGCTCAAAGAGGCCATTAACGACCTCAGAATAACAAATTATCAGCCTCAGAGTACTGACATTTCGAACGTACCGGTTAGGCAGGGGATGTTGAACTGGTGCCAGAACACGCCTTCATCAGCCCCCAAAGATACATGTAATAGTGTGAATCAGGGTAGCATTTTCAATAATTGCGCAAATACAGGATACCCCTACCATTTTAACCTATTAAATGAAATAACCGTGCCAATATTGAATGATGACAGGGACAACGCGAAGCGTTATATAATGGACGTAGAAGCATATTTCCCTCTTAAAAACATCCCAGAGAAATACAAAATGCTTATCATTAAGAAAGGCTTACAGGACGATCACTCACGTGGTTTCGATTAGCAGTTGGTGACCATACCAGGTATGCAGAGTTTCGACAAAACTTTCTCACGAAATATTGGAATGGCGCCACACAATATGCGGTGCAGACCAAAATAAATACAGGAAAATATCTGCACAGGGGAACACAGATGGTTGACTACTTTCTAGACCTAGCACAACAGAGTAGAATGCTTGATCCGCCTATAAAAGAACACAAATTTATTAATCTGGTGATAAAACATTTTCCAGAACACATAAAGAACCACTTAATAGTAGCAAGACCGAGCACTATAAACGAGACGATCGAACTTCTGACGGCACTGCAACCACAGATGACGGACTCAAACACAGGACCACGAGAGAGCAGACCGGTATACAATGAACCGAATCTTAGTGGGATCAGGGCATACAACACAGGAAATGCCCAGAGAAATGACAATGCACAGAATAGAGAACGATACAGAGACCATGTACCCGCCTTTGAACACAGAAACTACAATACACGCTACCAAAGACAAACTCAAGAGCCATGTATGCAATATTTAAAGATAATGCGCATGAATTCTTGATGGAGTACGTCGATGACTTCATTATTCACGACAGGACAATAGAAGAGCACACACAGCATTTAGATTATGTCATCACAAAACTGAGAACAAATGGGCTGACCTTGAATTTAGAGAAGACAAAGTTCTTCCAGTTGGAAACAAAATTTTTGGGATACAACATTTCGGAGAAAGGAATATCTCCGGAAACAAAATTTTTGGGATACAACATTTCGGAGAAAGGAATATCTCCAGACAAAGACAGAATTAAAGCAATCAGGGAAATTCCACCTCCGAAAAACATTAGACAGTTACGCCGAGTATTGGACATCTTCCAATATGAGGCACGCTTTCTAATTAATTATGCGAAGGAGGTAGCACCTCTGAGAGCACTATTAAAGAAAGGCACAAGATGGCACTGGACGAACGCACACCAAGAAGTTTTCGACAGGGTGAAAGAGCTATTCGGACAAGCAATCTTACTAGAACGCCCATGCAGCAACAGAACTTTTTATATATACACTGACGCATCAAGTTCAGGTTGTGGAGCACTCCTGTGTCAACTAGACGACCAAGGAAACCAATGTGTCATAAGTACAGCATCGAGGAACCTGACACACACGTAGAAGATAGCCTGTGTCACAGAACAAGAAATAGCAGCCATTTTTTTTGCTATTCAAAAATTTAAGGATTTCATATTTAACTGCAAAATAACAATATTTTCGGACCATGTGAGCCTCTCGTTCATACATAATTGTAAACTGACAAGCCCCAAAATTTCCCGATACATACATGAAATTATGTCGCATGACGTCACCATTAAACACATCCCAGGAAATCAAAACATTTTCGCAGACACTTTGTCATGGTTGAACACAAAAGGCGACATACCCGAATGCATAGCTAACACACAAAGAGACGTCCACGTGTTGAAACTAAACCTGCAGGCCAACAAAGAACTAACCAAACAAATAAAGAACATTAGGAAAATCCAACAAGAAGACTACAAACTTGCCGAAATTTTAACAGCTCCTGAAATTCAGAAAGACACAAAAGGAATATATGGCAAACGTGATGGAATCCTTTATAAACTTCAAGGTAGACACCATCCAACATGGCGAACATATGCCCCACGCGTCCTTGAAAACCTCATAATTGATTCAGCCGCGCCGTGGCTAAGTGGCTAGAGCGCTTGGCTCTCACCAAGGCGGCCCGGGTTCGATCCCAGGCGACCGCAAAGTGAGATTTGTGGTGGACACGGCGCTGGGGTGGGTTTTCTCCGGGATCTCCGGTTTCCCCCGCCATCTCATTCCACCGTTGCTCCATGTTCATCTCATGTATCATCAGTGTCATCGCCTGCGGTGCCGTATGTAGTAAAAGCGGGCGTTAAACACTACACATTTCATTTCATAATTGATTCATTTCATACAGCAATTATCCACGGGGGAACAGAAAAAACGTGTTTGACGATAGAGGAATATTTTTATATCCCTCGGCTCCAACACAAAGTACGGCAAAGTATATCTGCCTGCATTATCTGCCAAAAAGCAAAACCCATGAACATGAAATACGACACTCCACCAATATCAATATTACGCGACAAACCCCTAGCTCTCGTCACAATATATGCTCATGGACCAATGCCTACTGGAACGGCTGGAATGAAGTACATATTCGTAATGGTGGACGTATTTACCAAATTCACCAAATTATACCCGATGAAGAGGCTAACAAGCGCGAATTGTGCAAGCAAAAATCCTAGACGATTTTATACCGAAATATGGTAAAATGGACGCCATTTTGGCTGATAACGCGTCCATACACAAAGGTAAACATTTCGTAAATAAAATAAGAACATCAGGTATCAAAATATACAACTCAACAGCATACCACCCGGAAAGTAACCCGTGCGAGAGATCGATGAGCGATCTATCCATCTACCTGCGAATATTAACATACCGCAAAAGACATAACTCGTGGGTCCCCCAACTACCACAAATAGAAAAAATCATGAACACGATTAACCCTAACACTGGTATAGCTCCAGTCAAGCTACACCTAAACCAAACGCCAGAAAGCATTTTCCCAGGTTTAAACAGAGCAATTAACACAGACGAAATGAACGACATACAACAACTCCAAGAAGCCTACGAACGCCTGAGGAAACGAGCAGAAACGAGAAAGAAAAGACAAAAAGAAATGGACGTCGAAAATAGGAGATAAGGTGCTGGTGAGAACACACAACAAATCTTCAATGCTTAACAAAACATCACAAAAACTGCATATTCTTTGGGAAGGGCCGGCTATGATAGTTGCGAAGTTCGGTGATCGTTCTTTTGAGCTGGTAGACTGTAAAACAAAGAAAAACGTAGGTAGATATAACATAGCACTATTACGACCCTTTAAAGAACTGGAAATCACACATACACAAACAAGCATTTACTACCCATACCTAACAATGGCTTCCTGCCTACCAGACCACTGCAGGTGATAAATCTCTTAGCGCGCATGCGCGTGTTTCACTATAGTCCGGCCGTTGTATCTCCGGCTCTGAAGTTTTGCGATTGCAAGAGGTGGAGGGGCGAGGTTAATAGTACCAACATACAGTAATGAGCAATTGAAAACATATCCTCAAAATTATCTTTAGAACGAAAATATAAGAGTATATTAGCTTTAAAACACTGAAATAAAACTTACAATTTCATCATCATGCGAGATATTTATTACAACACCACTCTATTCGAATATTTCGTTCACACCTTTCACACACACTAACAGCATCTGTTGGTAGTACTGGGAGTCTCTACATCCGGTGTTGTGGTCAGGAAGTTAAAACTGTCTGCTAGCGTCAATCAGCATTGTTGCTGCTATGCGTGACTCCCGCACCCAACAGTGTTGCCAGGTTAAATTTGTTTAAGCCACGTGCTTTTAGCTGCTTGCGCTGGTAAAACTTTCTTTGCTTATATTTTGCGTGTGTGACTTCCGATTTTTAATGTTCGTAAGTCCTATTATTATCGCTATTATAATATGGCTCCTGGTTCGTGTAATATGCAAGTACTGAAATATTTAAAATACGCATTATTCCTCTGCTTGAAATACCCGCTAAAGAACTGGTAACAGCCTGCTTCCCCCACTCAAGAAATGTCAGAGCCGGAGATAGAACGGCCGAACAGTACGTCATGAAAGCAGACGAACTGTACGTAGTTTTTATCAGTTTGTATACACGTATTGTGCCTATTGGTGCGTGCTTTTGAATCAGTTACCTGTTTTGTTAAAATCTGCAATATGTCCTCAGATAGTTCTGATACGGAAGCAGACAACGAGTTTAACGACGTGTTTGTTAGCGTAATTAAAAACAAGACAGTGTTATTAAACAAATCTCAAGTTCCCAAAATAAAACAAGAAAAGGAGATAGCGATTGGACAGGCAATTACGGAAATTGAGCAACTTTGTGGTAAAAGAATGGAGTCAAAACAAATCACAAAGAAAATCAGTAATATGAAATCTGTAGTAAAAAGACGGACGCGAAGGCAACAGGAAACAGAAAGATTAAACTGAATCATTGGCAGCAACAACTATTTTCGCTGATATGATCAGATAATAATCCAACCTTAAACAAGATTCCAGGTGAGATTTTGAAATAAATAATTTTCCTCATATAATAATTGCATTTCGATTTCATTATATGTTGCGTACTATATAAAATTTCGAAGGTAAGGAAGGACATTTTGCAGTATTTCATTCTTTTTTGTGGTACAGGTGCATGTGAGGGAGGTGTGCCAGGGAAAGAGGGTCCTTCTTTAACACCAACAGTATCACAAAGCAGGCCCCAGAGACCTACAAAACGTCAGTGCATGTATGATTTTGAAACTGACGAAAGTAGAGGTCTGTCCACCCCCCCGAGTACCACAGAAATTGTTGATAACCGTGACCTTGGGGTGTCAGGGGCTGTGGTA
The DNA here is from genome assembly GCA_030765055.1 of Mantis religiosa. NCBI lineage: Eukaryota > Metazoa > Arthropoda > Insecta > Mantodea > Mantidae > Mantis > Mantis religiosa. The sequence continues at coordinate 178,558,864 of CM060950.1, forward strand.
CAAACCCTTGCTAAAAAGTACCTGCATAAAGGGCATAATTTGTGGCTAGACAATTGGTACTTGAGTCCTCTACTTTATCATTGGCTACATGTAAATGAAACAAATGCTTGCAGCACTGTAAGAAGGAACAGGAAAGGAATGCCAAGACTCAGCAAAATTAGAGAAAGGGCAATTAGAATCTGCGCATACAGACAATATGCCATCTATCGTCTTTTATTTTTCTAAGGGTAGAAATATTAAAGTTTTTTGATATTTGAATTTTTCAATTTTTTTTATCTATAAAGCCTTTATTAAAACCATTAATTAAAGCAGTATTAATAATATGTTTATATTCTTTATTAAATTCATCTTACAAGATTTTTCATCTTTGTTCAGGGGTATATTTATTAATCTATAAATCAAACTGCTGAAAACAGGAAATTTATGTGAAAAAGGGTTAAAACTTTTGGTTCTTATGTAATTACCAATATGAGTAGACTACCTATAAATACCAAAGTTTAATTTATTATTATCTTTAGATCTAGAAAAGAAAGAAATCCAGTAATTTCAGTTTCTAATGTACATTTTTTAGCTTTATTTTGCAAGTTTAGTAATTTTAAAGCATCGTTTCTGAGTTTATCAGGAACAATTGCAAAAATATCATCAACATATCTATACTAAACTTTAAAAATTAATTATTTCACTAAAGTAGTTCAGCACAGAACACAGAAGATCCTTGGTTTGAATTCTGGCCATGAACTTCCTAGTTTCAATGTTTAGGGATCAAATTAATCATTATCTATATTGGAAATATTTGTTAAAAGCAAATAATGATAGCATATTAGTACAGATAATGGATTATAGAGTGTTTAAGGGAGGGAGATAATGTAAAATATATGTAGCATTGGACTTCTACTGGAGAAGTGGCCTGGGCCAATTCCAATAGATATCATGTAATAACTTAAGAGCTAAACTAAATACAAATAAATGAATAAAAATAATTATTAAAATATTATTAATATCACGTGTTAATTTATTACCAAATGAATAATGCAATTGAAATAAAAGAACATTGCAATAAATTACAAAGAAAAAAATATTGTTAGATTTTCAGTATAAATGCTACAAAGAAACCACTTCAGTATGATCCAGAATTGGGGCTCAAAAGCACTTACATCAGTCTATTTCATAATTACTTCTATCATTTAGCATTATAACTATGATTGCACTATGCATGAACAGCAATTACGTGGACCACCAACACCTTGGTTTACGAGCTCTGGGATATTTTAAGGACTAAAGTCTGCTCTTCCAAGCAAATTGGCATTAAGATGCTTAAAAGGATCACAAACATGGACAGCAATCACTTCAGACATGCACACAACAAAGGCCATAATAAATGAGTGACTATAATGCATAGAAATATGCAAACATGGACAGCAATCACTTCAGATATGCACACAACAAAGGCCATAATAAATGAGTGACTATAATGCATAGAAATATGCATTAAAATCCTATGGGGACTACATGTAATGCAGATGTTAATAAAAAATGTCTTGATTTGTGTTAATGTTTCTAGGATTAATTTTGTTTGTTTCTTCAATTTTAAAAATTATGGAAGGACTTACAAGATAACTAAGGAGTTTGTGCAAGAAAGAAACTTAACATTTTATGCAATATTATTACTTAATTTAAGATAAACATTCATAAATTATGGCATTGTGATTAGATATATTGTGGCTTTGTGGGTTTGTAAAATTAAAATTGTTTGCAGAAATTTAAAATACTCTTCATTACAAGTAAAAACATGCTTTGTACAACCCTGCCAGCAGCAGAATGCCGTAACACACACAAATACAGTCCTCAAGGTCATCTGCTACACGTCCACACAGCTGCACACTTGATTAACTACTGCGGTAAAGTTCAAATGTCCAAACAACTCCCACACTGCACAACTGCAACTCACAATTCACTGCTCATTAGCAACTGTCCCCGCTCTGACAGTTGCAGCATTTTTATACCTCCACTCATAGTTCTAGAATTCGGTGGATCATTCAGCAACAATCACGATGGCAGCGGGGAATTCCAGATTATCTCTGTCTCTTACTCTCTCTGTTTCCCTCTCTCTCTCTCAGCAAGTGTCCAGCTCCACACCTAACACGCCAGCCGCGGCCCGCCACATAACAGGGCCTCGGCGACACTGCTCCCTCCTCAAGGCTGGTCGTCCCAAACAGCACCATCGTAGCGGGCCAGGCAATCCAGGTGCATATGGTGCATACTAAGAACGAAAGATGTTGAAACTCTGCAAACAATGGCAGATGAAGTCTCAGAGTGGGGCAGAACTGGAGTACGCTAAAGCGAGAAGATTGGGGAGAATAAGAAAAAATAGACCACGGCCATTGGGAGTACGACAACCTCTATGTAGATCTGTAAGACTGCAGGAATTGGAATAGTCACGTTTTCACGGCAATGAGGAAAATGATCAGGATGCTTCAGACGAAACGGGTGAACGATGGAGCAGAATGAGACATAACTGGGTCCTGAAAGGCAGAATTGAGGAAGCATTAAGTGAAGAAACCTGCAGTGAAGACGATTTAGATGAGAGCTACAGATAGCAGTAACGTGTGTGGGTTACGATTGTTTCATGATTAACAGAAGTCTTGTAAGCCACTTTGTAGTATAGGTTAGCTAGGTTTAGATATTATCTGCAGATATTGTTTTTCAGAGACAAATTATATAAACACAACTGAAAAAAAAAAATATTAAGATGAGAAGTTATGCCCTAGTTTAGATTCTAGATACTAGGGTGTTAGTAAAGCAGATTAAAACAAAAAAAGACGATCCAGGTGCACCACCATCTTTCCTCGGGGCATCTTCTGGATGCGGTAGACCACATCCTTACTTCTCTTTACCACCCGTTACGGTCCTTGCCACGGTTGTTGAAGATTTGGGCAGCATCCCTTGGTCCGGGTAGGGCAGTACAACTAGAATAGGTCACCTTGCTGAAATTCTTCGCTGTTGGCTTGCCTGTCGTACCGGGTCTTCACGCGATTGCTCGCCATCAGGATGTTCTGACAAACCATCTCATGCATTTCGTGGAGATTATCCATGAGGTTCTCCACACACTCGGTTGCTGGCTGTTTCGCTTTCGGGGTCTCCCAAAAGCAAGGTCACAAGGGAGGCGTAGCTTTCAGCCAAACATTAAGCTTGCTGGCATCATCCAAGTGGTGTCATGTGTTGACAAGCAGTAGGCCAGCAAGAACAGTGGCACCTTGACATCCCAGTCTCACTGATGGCTGGCCACAACCTTCCTCCGGTGTTCCTCTAAGGTCTTCATGTATCTCTCAACCATAGTGTCCGACTGCGGATGTAGAGGTGTTGTGCAGGTCTTTTTCATCCCAAGTCTTTCCAAAGCCTCCATCAGTTTACACTCAAAATTGGTGCCCTGATAACTTTGGAGCTCTAAAGGCACCCCAAAACGGAAGAACAGTTGCTCTACGAGGCAGTCTGTAACTGTCTTTGACTCCTGGTTTGGGATGGCATACACCTCCGGCCACTTGCTGAAGTAGTCCACGGCCAACGGTAGTTGTTCTGTGGTCAGGTGATTGACCACCCTCTCCAGTAAGCCTTCCAGCAGGAGCCCCAGGTGTTGCATCGGCACCGACTCCTGGGTCTTGTCGATTGGCATTATGCTGACCACAGGCTCGCATGTCCCCAATTCTGTCCCGGCCTGGATGTCGTTATCGGTGTTCGTTCGGTTGAGCAGTCTCACTGGCATCTCATCTCGGCACACTAACAATGTCCTGGCAAGAGTCCATGCACAGGCATCTTCTAGCCCAGCATCAAGTTCTTTGTCCACTGGCCTTCTAGTTGCACCGTCACCACCACCTCGCATCTCGCGGGGACAACCACGTCTTCCCTCAGGATGACTCTGCAGATTCCAAGGCGTTCTTCGGGGTGAGGGAGCATTGTCTCTTCCCCATTGAGCCGCAGGACCTTCCTGCTGACGTCGACCGTCACCTGGTGGCCTCTGAGGGTACCAATCCCAGTATCTCCTCAGCCACCTCCGCGAAGAACACACAGACGCACGGCACTCCATCCCAAGGTCAATTGCAGCAGAGCCTCTCTCGCCATAGGAACGCCGTTGTCCGATGATGTAACTAGTTGGTATGGTCGGCTCAAGTTTTCTCGACGGCAAACCTCTGGCTACGTCAGGTCTGATGGTCACGGCTGCCCCGGTGTCCACAACCACGCGGCACGGCTTCCCTCTCACCCAACCGTCCGCGAGAAGGCCATCATCCATCCGTCGGCTGACGGCGCACAGTGTTACTCGAGGGGATGGTGATGACGGCGCCGACGTTTCCCTCGCCACGCCGGCCCTTACCCGTTTTCCGGCTGCTCTTTCTAGTGAGGGCAGTCTCTCTCCAGGTGTCCCGGCTGGCTACACCCAACACATGTCCCTTGGTCTTCGCCGGCGTCCCTCCTTGTTCTCGAGTTCGGGGTAGCCGTCACCTTGGCCGCCTCCATCCCTCATGCCTCGTGGATGGTGTAGGCGGCCTCTCGGGGTACGAATTCGGCTGGGAGGTCAACCAGGACTTGCTGGCCAGCTGACTGCCCGGGCAAACTCCTGCAGCGTCTCCCCTGGCTGCTGCATCCTAGACTTCAGTTGGCTGCGGTAGGTTGCGACCAAGCGGAGGTTTCCGAAGCGGTTTTCCAGGGCCTCCCAGATGTCCTTGTGCGCCCCCAGTCTGGACCGCGTTCAGAACCTCTGCGGCCCGTTCCTGGAGGCTGGCTATTAGCTGTGCGGCTTCTTCTGGCGGCCACTTGTTTGGCAACTGTGTCGAATTGGTGGCGGAAGACCTTGAAAGTTGACGTGCCGTCGTACTTAGGTGGTTTGACGCGCGCAGATGTTCTGTCGCGGCCCGGCGCGTCGACCTTCAAATCATTCAACCTTCTGCCAACGATGTCCTCCACCATGGCGTTCAGGGACTTGGTGTTGCTGTCGGTATTTCCATCTAGGTTGTTAATGCGGTTCACCATGTCTTCGACACGCTCGCCCAACTCTGTGATCTGCTCCATTACGCCGGCCAAATGCTCTTCAAATTTAGCGGCCAGGGCCTCGTTCGCAGCCCTCATTTCTGTAGCTGCTTTCATATCCATGGTTAATTCGGCCTTCATTTCGGTAATCGTCGTGGCCAGGTTGGCCTTTGCCGTTTTCATTTCCGCAGCCACGTTATTTGCCGCCTCCATTTCCGCAGCCAGGTTATTTGCCGCTTCTGTCTTCGCAGCGAGGGTGCCATTCGCTGTACTCATTTCTTTCAGCGCTTCTAAAACCTTGGCCAATGACCTGCGGTACAGTTCGAACGTGCACAACAACTTACAGTTCACTGCTCACTAGCAACTGTCCCAGCTGACAGCCGCGGCGCTTTTATACCTCCACTCGTAGTTATAGAATCCAGTGGATTATTTGCTTGGCTCTCACCTAGGCGGCCCGGGTTCGATCCCAGGCGACCGCAAAATGCGATTTGTGTTGGACAACACGGCGCTGGGTGGGTTTTCTCCGGGATCTCCGGCTTCCCCCGCCATCTCATTCCACCGGTGCTCCATCTTCATTTCATATATCATAGTGTCATCGCCTGCGGTGCCGTATGTAGTAAAAGCGGGCGTTAAACACTGCACATTTAGTGGATTATTTGGCAACAATCACGATGGCAGCGGGAAATATCAGACTGTCTCTTTTTGTGGTTCCCTCTCTCTCCGTCTCTCGGCAAGCGTCCAGCTCCACACCTACGCGCCGGCTGCGACCCGTCGCATAATACCTCGGCGACAATATGTTTATGATCAAAAAGCTAAGTGCATTAACTCATGTGTGAAAAATGTAAATCTTAAATCACGAAAATCTGCACAACTTTTTAAGCCTGAACATGTCCAAGTCCAACTCAGTGCAACAATAAAACGACCTATTTTACAGTAAACAGAAAAGCTGTAATAACTTTAAACAAGAACACACCTAAATGGCATCACTGGCTGAGTGATGTAAGAAGTCATAGATTCAAAATATACTTAAAAATTGTTCAATTTCTCTTTCTTCGTATTAAGCAAATGACTTAAATTGATGCAGTTGCTGATAGTGGATGTTTGCTGTATCGGCTATTTGAACCAAAATTTGGTTTGGCAAGCTTTATAAATAGAGTGCCAAACATAATGTAGCGACTATTGTTGGGGCCAGGCGCACAAAGGGTGCGGAGCGGAGAGATAAGGGACAGATAGTGCAGCACGGACATAAAGAGCTTGGCGAAACAGATAAAGATGGTGCGGAGATAAAAAGTTTGCGAAACAAATATAGATAACTAAAAAGTTCTAGTGACATCTTGATTGATAGAGAACATTCCACAACCGTCTGGAATCATGAATGGTCGTATAAAAAGGAGCCGCGATCGCCGGTTAGAGTGAGAGTCGTAATCAGAAGTGGTAATCGGAATCGTGCAGCTGTGAACTCTTTTGTTTGTGAGTGTGGTAGACGACCTCAAAGTCTGTATTTGTGTATGTTACGTAATTCTGCTACTGTAAGGGTTGACCAAAGTCTATTTGTACGGAAATAAAGAGCGTTTTGAATTTCTACAACTTGGACTTCTAATCTTAAGAAACCACAAAGTCACAATTGGTGTCAGGAAGTGGAACATTCAACAATAGACGCGGCACTGGAACAGATTTTAAAGAAAATGGAAGAAATGAAGGTGGCTAATGACATCATCGACAAGATGGAAGAAATGTAGGCCGAAATAACGAAGACGGAAACGGTAAACAACAACCTGGCCGCGAAGTTGGAGACCACAAACAACCACCAGACCACGAAGATGACCGAATTGACCACGGAAATGAAACCGGCAAACGAGGCCCTCGCCGTAAAGTTTGAAGAGCAGTTGACCGTTGTGAGGGATGAAGTCGAGGAACTGGGCAAGCGGATGGGTCAAAGGGACGAGCGCCTTAACGATTTAGAGAGAAAGGTAGACAATAACACAAAATCCCTGAACGCAATGGTGGAAGATATCGAAGACCTGGCAAACCACGTTCACGACCTGAAGGAAAGGCCGACAGCAACACCAAGTCCCTGAGCGCCATGGTAGAGGACATCGTCCACAGGAGGTTTAAGGACATGAAGGCCGACGCGCCGGGACGCGACACATCTGCGCGCGTCAAACCACCCAAGTACGACGGCACGTCAATGTTCGAAGTCTTCCGCCGTCAATTCGAACAGCGGCCAAGCGCAAGTGGTCACCAGAGGAAGAGGCCGCACAGCGAATAGCCAGCCTCCAAGGACCGGGCACAGAGGTCTTGAACGTGGTCCAGACAGCGGCGGCGCCCTAGGACATCTGGAAAGCCCTAAAAAACCGCTTCGGAAAACCCCGCTTAGCCGAAGCCAACTGAAGTCAAGGTCGCCGCAGCCAGGGGAGACGCTGCAGGGGTTCGCCCTGGCCAATGGGCAGCTGGCCAGCAAAGCCTTAGTCGTCCTACACATTCGTTGACGGAGTACGAGACACCGAGATACGTCAGCGCCTAATGCTCGGCGACTACAAAACCATCCACGAGGCACTAACGGCAGCATTGATGGAGGCGGCCATGGTGACGGCTACCCCGACGTTGAGAAGGAGTGTCCGCTTCAATGGAGACCGAATGACAGAAGAAAGTCAATTGAATATGTACCCTTTTATTATCATGGAAGTAAACTTGGAAATTAATTGTTCCTTCATACTAGTCGTATGTAGGACCAGTTTGAAAAGGCACAGTAAGACTGAGAAATTCAATGCCATTGCCAGAATTTGAACCATGAATCTTCCAGTCTCTGTCTAGTTCCTCTAACTGCCAAGCTACCATGGCAGGTGCCAGCACCATATTAAATTCTCAAACTATCTCGCATTCTTTGGATACAAACTTTTCACTGACGTTATTAAGACCGAGAACTACTTGTTTCATAGCAATGATTAACTTTTTACTGTTACTTGTGATCAGACATCACATTATAAACAGAACCCAGCTTGACAGATTCTGTTGAGACTACTCTTTGTCCCGTTTTATTAGAAAATAACATTTACTCTCAATTTTTTGCTAAATAGCATTAAAGAGTATTAAACAAGCAGTTGTAAGGAAAGGATTTTTGTTGATGTTGCTCCTGCAAAGGACAGCAAAAAATTCAGAAAGAGCAGGGCAACTGAACACATAACAAATGAGATGCTAAGAGAATTAAAGAAATTACAAGATATACAAGTATTGAGCTAGATACTGTTAATTGAGATACAGTGGGACAAGGACCACAAATGTGTGTGACAGGGAATGCATGCTACACAAGAAGCAGAACCATTAAAAACATGTGCCCTATTCACTGTGTACAATGAAACCGAGAAGATTCATTTGCAGAAGTAGAAGCCGACAGAATGTTTCACAATGGTTCGTAACCCAACTAACATGGGGTGTCAAACCACCGAGGGAGGATGTAGGAACCTTTTCCAACCCCCCTGCATCTCATCCCTCAGATACTTTCTTTCCTGTGGTATACTGTAGGTCTTTCAGAAGGAAGACTAGCAGTGAAATATAAAAGATATTAGATCTATGATGCTTTCCATTATGGGAGAACAAATGGGAGAAGGAAAATATTAGCAAAATTTCCAAGTACACAACTAAGTTTGGGGGGCAACAAAGCAAGCGAGTAAAGTAAGAGGCACTGACATTTGCATCAATTGAGACAACCTTCGAGCAGTATTAAAAGGATAATAGAATGCAGAAGAATCACACATACACAAGGGTAAAACTGGCATATACGAGGCATGTTCATAAAATAAGGTCTCCAAGGTGCTGGAGCCGTGAGGAATGCTATTATGCGAGATCTGGCAACACTGGCATGTAGCTTGGTTTCATCCCTTCAAATCCCCACCACAACGAACCCATTGCAACCATTATCTTAGCTGGGCAGCCATTGGCGATGGAGTTTCCTATCACTTCCGCCGCCAAGTGCGGGTCGCGTGCAGTAATCCGTTTATTAGAGTGCCAAGGGCACTACCCCCACTGAAATTCATTGCCAGTTATGTGAAGTCTATGGGCCACAGTGTATGGATGTCAAAAACGTGCGAAAGTGGGTCAGAGAGTTCAAAGACGGACGTAGACGTCCATGACGAACAGTGTTGTGGTCAGCCTTTGGTTTCAGCCGAAACAATTGCAAAAGTGGAGTAAGAAATGCTTAAAGATCGGCGCTCGGCAGTTCACAAGCTGAGTGAACTTATCCCTGAAGTCAGTAAGACTATGACTGACCGAACATTTGCATTATTGCAAGGTGTGTGTGAGGTGGGTCCCCAAAATGCTCTCCTGGCCCAGTTTGGAAGGTTTCTCACCCATCCCCCCTACAGTCCAGACGTAGCACCTAGTGATTATCATCTGTTTCCTGAGTTGAAGTTACACCTGGGTGGAACACATTTCCAGACCGGCGATGATTTGAAAAACGGGGTTGAGCGCTACCTTTGCAACTTGGCGGGAGGGTGCTATGACAAGGGTATACAAAAACTGCTACAGCGCATGCAAAAGTGCATCGATCACAATGGTGATTACGTTGAAAAGTAGCTGTGAGTTCTGCCTTTCCATCAATGTAACATTCATTGACAATAAACATGTTTTCTATATTAAATAAAATTGGAGACCTTATTTTACGGACATGCCTCGTATACAACATTTTAAATTATGGACAAATGGTTAAGCCAGCAGAAGAAAACAATAAGGAGGTTACTTTACTAGCACTGAACCCAATAGGCCTAAACTTGTTGACAAATATATAAACCCAGAACATTCACTGTGATTGACCAGTGGACACAGTGTCAGCATAAAGAGCAAGTGGCAACAGCAGAAAAGAAGGAAAGACAAAAGGAAGGCTATCCAAGAAGGTTATAGTAAAACCTAAGGAAACAGAACAGAAGAGGGGAAGGAGATGAATGCTAACAGATGACAAGAGGACTATGAGCAAAATAAGGTATTAAGGATATGGAAAGATGAAAATGGAGGGTGGCACACAGAAGACGGAAACAGTATGAAACAGTACACCACATGACAAGACAAAGTAAGTGGGTAAGAAAATGTGGTGAAAAGGGGTTAGGAGATGAGTGATAATGAAACCGTAGTAATGATGTCATTTAAGGTTGCATCATTTTTACAGTAAACAGATAAGATTCAAGAATGATGAAATGCAAGTGTCTTCATTATCACATTGAAGGAAACCTAGGTGTCTTAGCCTAATATTTATGACTTGTAATTTATTTATAAAGAACTTAGTCATAATTTAAGTTCAACCCCCAGTAACTAGACAAAATTCACAATTATGTTAACTCTTTCTTAGACTTATTTTCTATGTAACCAGCAAATGAAATGTTGCCAATGCCATTTTGAATCAATTTCTGTTAAGCAATTTGCTACTGAAGTCGAAGTTACTCAGTTGAATAATGAGGCAAAAGAAGTCTACTTGAGATGGCCAGAATTGCTGTAGTATTTCTCCTCTCAAAAGTTATAATTTTCAGTCACTTCTCTAAGATTGCAGAATATGAAGTATTACTGATAGGTACTAATGCAACTGTAGAGAAAGTTTTTGATTGCAGGAACCAAATATGGAAATCAGAAAAAAACAAAACTTCAAGCTGAAATGCTAAAAGTATAATTGATTCCTAATGTAAATTTAATATTGAGTTGCTTTGGACTTTTCAATTACTTGAACCAAAATGAAGAACTTCAGAAAAATCATTCTTCAGAAAAAAGGTGCCCACTAGCCAGCAGTTTAAGTAATAATAGTAATAATAGTAATAATATATGTTGTTAAATTGCATTTAGTAATCACAATGTAATATGAATACTGATAACTATGCTTCACATTAGTAATAATTAGATTAGATTTCTGTGGTGCAATTTAACTAGAGTATCAAAAGGAGAAGATGGATAAAGTTTATAAACAGATGACATAAATGATGACTTTCAAAAAGTGACCCTTGTGAAATGATAAAATCATCCTTAGCCATCACATTTTATATATCCTTAAATCTCTTGACTCAACATTTTTCCAGCAAACTAAAGGCAACTGATAAAACTTCACAAAGATTTGCTCTTTAAAAAAAATGACATGTAAATTTAACATCTTTTGGTGCCCACAATCTTATCTAGTAACCGATGTGTTTCAATAATACAAATTGACATCAGGACCATTTCATGTATGCACAAGAGTTACTTTAAAAACAATGCAATCTTCTTTTTTTGGTTAAAAAACAAAGCAAAAAAAAAAAAAAAAGCTAAGTATTCAGTTTACAACTTTGCAGTTTTTACGCTGCATGGGGGGGGAGGGGTCATTCTTCCTGCTTCTGTTAAAACTATTTCAACTCATTCTCATGACTGGCGTTCACGTATCATGTCTACAAGATGGCTGCTGCACTTAACCATTTGTCAAAAGCAATGTGCTGTAATAGAATTCCTGTGTTGGAGAATGAGACAATGGGAAAACAGTTGCTGCCGACTGCAGTACAGTAAGATGGTGGGCAAGCAGATAAAATGTTAAAAGAGGATACACCATTATTGCAAATTCTCCTTGCAGTTGCTGAGCCTACACTGCACAAACTCTTGACAATGTGCGGGAGTTAATGGCATGATTTCAACTGACAAACAAATCGCAGTAAAGGAACTGTCATAATATACTGGAACAGGGGAAGCAAGAGTTTGCAGAGTACTGAAAGTGTTGGGTTGAAAAAGGCTTATGCCAGATGGCTTCCAAGTATATTAACAGAGACTCACAACGAAACAAACAAAAAACAAACAAAAAATTAAGTGAACTTTTGGAACAATATGGGAATGGTATAGATAACTTTCAAGAAAGAATTGTAACAAGCAAAACAGAACATGACTCTACCATGTTTTCGCCAGAGATGAAGGGGCAATCAATAGAGTAGTATCATCATACCTTCCTACAAAAAAAATATTCAAATCTGCACCTTTTGCTGTAAAAGTTATGAATGCCATGTTTTTTGATTCCAAAGGATTCTTGCTTGTAGACATCATGCCACATGGAGCCACCATCAATTCTAATTCATATGTTGCAACTCTGATGAAATTTCAGACTCACATAAGACGTGCTTTACCATTTAGGCAGAAGCAGGTTGACTGTTCTTACACAACAATGCACGGCTGCATGTCAGAAAGCCAGGGATGAGATCAGAAAACTTGGATGAAACAACCATTCTATACTCCTGACCTGACTCTGTCCAACTTCCATCTGTCTAGTAAACTGAAGGAATCCCTTCGTGGAACAAGGTTAGAAGATGACTTCCTTGTGCACACTGCCAAACGATGGCTCAAAGACAGTGGTTCAAACTTTTACAGACCCTAGATCAAAGGTGGCATAAGGCAGTTGACAGTGTTGGGGTTTATGTGGAAAAATGAAATGTTGCTGAAGTATGTATCTATACAATGTAATTTGCAAATATGTAGGAGTTACCTTTGCAAGTGTCACATTTGGTTAGCATTTTCAATACAAAAACTTTATAAATTTATAGTTACAAGTTAAAATTCATTGTTTATTAAACTGTATGTGTATAAACAATGCTACACATTCACTACCATTTTGTACTACCACTTCTGCAACAAAAAAATACATCCATGTACTGTATTCTGGAGGAATTTTATTTGTATGACAAATTGTGCACATACCAGTATCCTCTTTATGATGAATTCTCTGTGAATTAAAAGAATACTATAAAACTAAACAGCTTTAAATGGAAGATATTCTGATCCCTCTGCTGGATGTTTTTATCTTCTACGATAAATTATTGTAAAACATTATGGGTCACACTACACACAATCTTGAGGCTTAGGAACATTAATCCAACAATTTTAACTGTATTAAACGCATAGGTTACTAACTTTTATTATTAGACGTAGATGTAGCAATAATTTTATGACAAGTACAGATCTAGCACCAGTACAAACATCAAAGGCCTGGAAGTATCGCACAATGATGTACTAGTAGCTCTTTGTTCTCCAGTATATAAAAGCCAAAACTTATGCAATAACAATACAAAAATGGCTCTAATCTATAAAACTATAAATCTAAAGAAAGAGGACACACATGAATACATAAAACTCATTAACATAGTTATTGATCAAGAATATTTCACATTCCATGCAAGATTTTATGGGCAGTCCATTATCAGCACAGTTGGAAGACCTCTTTATGAGCAGAACATTTTCATAAATATTTAAAACATGACACACTAAGTTAATGACATCTTTACTGTAGTAAAAAAAAAACCTAGCTATGATAAATTTATCATAGAAACTGATAGAGAGAATGTACTCTTCCCTTTCTAGATGTGAAATTTATTCCTAATATCAGAAGCCTAGATTTCTGAATAATCCAAAAGGATTCTTATAGATAACCACATAAAGTCAATATTTTCAGAACATAAACTAAAAGATTATCAAGTATTCCTTCGCGAGAGCATAAAAAGGAATATGAAGAAATAGTCAAAAGAACAGAAAAACATTTGTAGACACAACCACTTACAGTAAAAACAGAAAACAGAAGATTCAAAAAGTTCACATAGCTCCCTTGGACAACATAGTTCTAACCTCACACAAAAAATATACAAACCAATTAAAAAACTGAAAGCTTTCGAAAAACCACCATCTAAAAACCTTGGAACATGCAAACCTAATGTGAAGAATACAGCAAAATCTATGTAGAGAAGACAAACAGAAAAATTAGCATGCATTTTACAGAATACCCCAAGCATACTAAATACAACAGAAAGAAAGCAGTATTGGCACACTTTGAAAACTATAACATTGAAAATGAAAATAGAATCTGTATCTTAAAGCATGTTTAATTCATAGCTATCTGGACAGTGAGTGAGCAAGCGTGTGGAATTTTAGGGCCCGACAGCTAAGACAATTGGATACATCTATCTGGACATACAAGAAAAGAAATAACTAAACACAAAGCAGAACTAATGAATTTTGTGATCTCCTCTGATGCCACTTCAGTACACAAGAATCAGAATCAGGAACCAACAATGTTCCCAGCAGTGGGCTAGAGCTGAGGATACACATAAAAATGACTGTGAAACGTGTTCTATGGCAACAAAGTGTAGTGAAGGTTTTAAGTGCCAATTTTACTCAAATATTGTTCTATAAAATAATAATTATACATCACTGTGTACCACTACCACTACTCCTTTCTACTAAGGCACTACAACTTTACAAAAGTTTTGGCCTTCTCAACAATTTGTATCTGGACTTTCCTATCTTGTACGCTAATAGATCAGTCTTTTATTTTCATATCCTTAATGTCATCATGTACATCATCTAACCATCTATTTTTGGGAAGGCCACTTAATTTTATGTTTATTGGGCTACATTTGTGTAACCTTTTAACCATTCTATTATCCATGGCCCAATTTGAGCGTCCAAACCATCCTAATCTTAAAAGCTTTTATGTGGTTAATGATACTTTCATTTTTTATTAATTCATTTCATTTATTATAATGCATTCTCCATGTAGTATCATTTTGTTTCCCTGCTCCAAATGTAGTACTGATAGCCTTCTTTCAAACACCATTAGTTTTCGCTCACTTTCTTCTTGGGCAGCCAGCCAGGTGAAAAGATGATTAGATATCAACGTTTCGGCAGCGTGCATCTCTCCCATCATCAGGATATTTATAAAGTGTTATAACCACAGATGAAACACTAGATATAACACAACTATAAACAAAGATATACACTATAAACACTATCAAAATTCATATTACTGAACAAAAGACTTAAGTAAATTAAATGCCAGGTCAGCAGATGGCGTGAGTATAGAAAATTGTGTCAAAGAAACGTAACTACTTAACTTGATTATCAAGCTGTATTGATCTTTGCTTCTTAAATCGACAGATTTCCATCTTTAAGGCCGGTTTCCATGAGGAGCTGAACTGAAATCCGGCATCACAATTAAGCGTGCTCCTTTCAGAGGAAATCGCCAAAGCTTCCTTAATTCAGTAACTGTTGCATTTTACCAAGATGGTCATCTCCCAAAAATTGGATCTATGGTCGTTATCAAAACAATGCTCTGCCAGCCTAAACTTCTCAGGTTGCATTAAATGAATGCTCCGTTCATGTTCGATTATTCTAGTAGCTATGGTCCTTCCGGTTTGTCCTATATACAGTGTCCCACATTCACAGGGAATGTGGTACACTCCCAGAACTTGGAAGTCCAGTTTGTCTTTCACTGGTCTCAACAGATGTTTAATCTTCGGAGGTGGCTTGTGGATGGTCCTGATGTATTTGGCGAGAATTCTGCTGATTCTGCCGGATAGATTGCCGGTAAATGGGATGCAGGCTGTAGCGGTAGGCTTATCTGACGCTTGCTGTATTACAGGTTTGCCTTTCCTAGCTTTGGTGATTGAGGCTTCGTCATATTTGGAGTAGCCGTTTTAAAGGAAAAGTGAGTCTCGGTTGCTGTAATTCTTGTTTTAAGTGGCTGTGATCAGAGATAGACAAAGCTCTGTGGGCCAGTGTACTGAGAACTCCCAGTCGTTGAGACTTATGATGGAAAACTATGAGCATTCAGATAGACATCGGTGTATGTAAGCTTGCGATATACAGCATGCCCCAGTGTACCGTTGCTGTTTTTTGAAACAAGAATGTCCAGGAATGGAAGAGTTCCATTCTTCTCCACTTCCATGGTAAACTGTATTTGATGTCGAAGGCTGTTGAGATGCACAAGAAAGCTAGGCAAAGTGTCTGATCCATGTGGCCAAATTACAAAAGTGTCGTCCACGTATCTATAGAAATGAGATGGTTTAAGTGGAGCTGTGGCAAGTATTTCATGTTCTAGGTGTTCCATGTAGAAATTAGCTATAGCTGGTGACAAAGGGGAGCCCATTGCTACTCCGCCTACTTGTTCATAGAAAGTACCACCAAACAAGAAGAAAGTGGACGTCAGGGTATGTCAGAAGAGCTCTATGATATCAGCCGGAAATTACTCCTTCAGAAGTTGGATGGCTTTAATTTTGCTTTACTTGTTTCATTAAGGACGTGGTTTCACATGCACATATTACAATAGGCTGATGGATTTATAAAATCTTGTTTTTGCTGACTTTTATAATAACTTACTACTTAACAGGAATGTCCTAGCATAGAAGACTACTACCGAGACTAATTCTTATTTATTATTTAATTCTTTATATCATTGTTATTGATTATAGACCCAAGGTCAAAAGAATCCACTCCTTATTTTGTATTATTATATCTTTGGTCTTTTCTTTCTTTAATGTGTACTTTGGATGTTTAGATTTATCTACATTTATGATCAGGCCATATTGCTTAGATAATTCTGGCAATTTTTTTAATGTTTCAATCAGGATAACTTTACTTCTTACTGTTAACAAAACATTATCAGCATGTGACAAACATTGTATGGATCTTATATTTATCCTTCCTCTGATTTCCAATTTGTGAGATTACTGAGTCAATTATTAAGCTAAATAAGTTGGCAGAAAGAGGATCTCCTTGCTTTTCTATTTCAACCTTAACACTATCACTTAATTTGTTAACTGTTTTAACTTTGTATTTGCCACAGTCAGTTCAGTTCCCTAAGAACATTATTTTGAAGACATTCAGTAATTTTATTTCTGTGTGCTGTACCAAAAGCGTGTGTATAATCTATAAAAAGATTAAAAAGATCAATATTATGTTCATGACATTTCTCTATTAATTCTACAACTATTATAAATAGTCGGGCGAAAACCTATCTGAAAGTCCTCAAGAGTGCTTTCAATAATTTTGGAAGGTCTATTATTAAAAAGACAAGCAAAGGCTTTATAAGAGATAGTCGATAATGCTACTGTCTATAACATACAACTGTTATATTGAAGAAATGACAATAAATGGTATCCATTGCAAAAAGGTTGAGACCTACTGGTAAAAGCCAAGTGAAAGTTGATTAAAACTGTTCGATTTTTTAATCATATATATTCCTGCCTTGTTTTCCATATTCCCTGTATATAATATGTCTTTTATGTTAAATTTTCAAGTATATATACTATTAAACTGTATACCTCTGGACATGTTCAATGTTCTGAGTCCTTTTGGGTTACAACTGAACCCTCCGAATGCAAATCAATCTGATCTAATTGGCACAGTTTAGCTTCTTGCCCTTTTTGTAAATAGAAATTATTGTTCCTTCATTCCATTGAGGAAGCTGTTTACTATTCCATGTTTTCAATATAAATTTGTATATTTTATATTTTACTGTTCTTCCACCAAACTAATTAGTTTAGACGTTACATTATCTGGTCCTGCTGCTTTATTAGACTTAAATTTGTTGATCATATAATTGACTTCATTGAACGTAGGTAGAAGCACTTCTTGGTCATTAAGATCAGTTACATCCTCAATATTAGCTACATTAATCATTCCTAACAGCGGTGGGTTTAATAGTTCCGTAAAAAAAATTTTCTATCTGGCTAAAATTTGATCTATTTGAATGACTAGGTTTCCATCCACATCCCTGCAGATAGAAGTGACAGAAGCTTCAAATTCATTAAATCTTTCAACTTTGTTGAACAATTTTCTTGTTTTGTTTTTCTTATAATTACTTTCGGTATTATTTTGTCATTCAACTATTTCACTAAGAACTACTTCATGTTATAATTCACATAATGCTTTTCATGTTTCCATTAATGTAGGAGTTTGATTTTTATAGACATTTGCCCCTCTCACCAATACACTTATGAATAGGGCCCGGATTTTGATGAAAAGTCATCTTTTTTCTGAGTAGTCACAGACAATGTTTATTGGAAATAAGAGCATTCTGGAACAAATACGTTAGATATATATGGCTTTTATAGGTCATCAAAATGCATTTTTTCCACCTTTTTATAATGTCACTTTTTCAACATTTAAATGCACTTTCCGGTCATTTTCTTTCTTTTTCACAAATTTATAGGGCATTTTCATCTGTAGCCCGCATTCGGGAGGACCGGGTTCGATTCCTGTGGTGGACCTGACCCTGACCCATGGGCTTTTTTTTAAATAATCTGCAATTGAATGTTCATGTATATCATTTTTTTATGAAATATTAACTTTGTAAGTGTGTTAAACATGTAATTAACACAGGTCAGCATCCTAACAGTGCTGATGAATTTATGACGCATCAATTCAAGGAATCACCAATTACATCATGCAATACATGTGGATTGCATCAGTCAGGACTTCAGGAGCTAGAAGTGTCGTAGTAAGGAGAGTAGTTTGTAAGGTGTGTAAATCTGTTGTGTTGTGGTATTGAAATGCCGAAACAAAAACAGTTAACTGCGTCCCATTCGAAACAGTATGTTTCAGGGTTTGGTGGAAACATATCCTCTACTGATGGAACTATTGTTCTGTAAAGTGTGCGAAATTAAAGTCGCTGCAGACAAACGGTTCACCGTACAACATGTTGTGCGCCAAAAACATTTGTGAGCTCTTTAAAATGTGAAAAAAAGACAAGCGTCTCAGTTAATGTTAAAAGAAACTGCTTCGATGTCAAGTAACAAGTCATCTTAATTTTATAAAGAATTATGTGAAGTGTTAGTGCAAATATTCCACTAGGAAAATTAAGTAATTCCAAATTACGAGATTTTCTTGAATGTCACACTGGTCATTCAATCCCAGATGAATCAACTTTGCGTAAAAGTTACATACAAAAATGTTATGAAGACACGTTAAACCGAATACGTAAATATGAATGGGAAAAAAATTTATGTATCAACTGATGAGAAGCGATTTAGAGGGGTGTTATGTAGCCAATGTAGTGATGGGTACTCTAGAAACTACTAGTGCCGGACAAATGTTTCTTCTGACCTCAAAGGTTATGGAAGCTGTTAACCACTGTCAAGATACGAAAAATGTTCGATAAATCCATGTGTTTAATGTAGCCTAGTGGAATACAGCATGACAATGTGCTCCTCTTCCTAACAGATGCGGAGCCTTACATGTTAAAGGTGGCAAAATCGATCCAATATTTCTACAATAAGATGGTGCATATTACGTGTTTGGCCCATGCTTTTCATCGAATTGCGGAACAGGTCAGATCTAACACTAATTTGCACAGTAAAGAAAATATTTCTGAAAGCACCAACCCAAACTATGTATTTCAAAGAAATAGCCCCTAATATAGCTTTGCCCCCGGCACCAATTTTAACATGTTCGGGTACATGGTTAACTGTATGTATATACCACTGTGACGATTTTCAAATAGTGAGAGAGGTGGTGAATAGTTTTGATAGGGTAGATTCTAAAGCAATTGAGACCACACAGGATCTGTTTTCTGATGCTCAAATCCAAGGTAAATTAGCTTTCATTAAATAAAAATTTGCATTTTTGACAGATACCATAACCCGCCTTGAACATGGCATGACATTGGATACGTCGATTGAGTTAGTGAGGATTGCGGAAGAGAGGATACAAAATGTAAAAGGTGAGATTGGGGACAAAATTAGACGGATACTAAAAATCTGTGTTGGACAAAAATAAAGAACACCAGTTTGTCAGATTGCCGATATCTTGTCAGGAGAAAACTTCAGAACTGATATATTAGCATTCAGCTTTTGCCTTTAAGAATAGGTAAGTAAGTAATTTATTAATTCAGTTTATTGTTTACTACAAAGAAGTACAATCAATGTTGGACACGTCAAATGATACATAGAAATAATAAGTGTGTGCATGTGCATTTGCGCGTGTGCGTGTGTGTGTAAGCAGATTATTTACATTCGTTAACTAGAAAGTCCTGAACTGAGTAAAAGCAGTGGTAATTCCATTACATCATATAAGATCCTCATCCATTTTCTCAATTATTTTTGTAAAGATACTATCACTCGAGAATATTTTTATTTCTGCATTACATCCATACACTACTTCATATTTCACCGAACACTAATTTTTCCTGCTATTTTTAATTTTTTTCTTTTTTAATTTAACAAATTTATACCATTCAAATGAGAATTTTTAAGTACTTCTTCTAGTTAATTTACCATCTCATTTAAGTACTATGGGAATAGTTCAAGATAATGTTTCGACTGAGATCTCAGCTTAAAATAAAATGGCTTTTAATACCAATTGAAAGGATGGAAACTTGGCCAATTATAAACTGACTGATGGAAGGATTATGCTAGGAGTTGACATAAAATTTACATAAAAAGAAGTATTATGCTTTTGATGAAACTCATCTAACTTCTGAATTATAATCATAGCATTGTCTTTGTCAGCCTATTTTAGCAAACTTGTTTAATCCTAACAAAACCTTCTTTCCCTAGTTGTAATGTTTTAAATTTCTTAAATTCATTTATGATATTGCCAATCTATTATAAGGTTACTGCTTCCTCGAGCAATGAACACCAGTCTATGCTGACAAGAATATGAAATAATCTCACAATAGCAGCTGCTGTGTTAAATTTTATCATCATATTTAAATGATTTATCAATTAAGTCAACACAATTTCTGTTTCATTCAATAATGTTATCTGTATCAACATCTTAAACTTTTGAGTTATCATACTTTTGTGTTAAGGCACTCGAAAATGGCATTCACAAATGTAGCTTTAGGTGCAGAGTTGCTGTATTTTAAGTTAAGCCTTTGAATGTTATTTCTAACCAAACAAGAACTGTGCATTATAACAATTTTGAAAACCTGCAAGAGTATGCATTTTTAAAGTATTTCAGAGAGTCCAAAGTTGTCACTGAGGAGAGTTGTGGAACGAGCACAAGAGAGGTTAAAACAATACAAAACATGCCTCTTTCTCCTGTGCTACAAGTGCTGAACATTCCAACATTTATGGTATATGCACTTTTCATTTAATAGTAGATAACGTTGGAATTCCCTCCTATTTTACTTCGGCCTATAGTGAGCACTATCAATTCCCCAACACACCTCCTGGCACATGAACTGAAACCTTTGACAGAGGACATCAAAGTCTCACGTAAAACAATTGAGTTTATCAACACCACATAGGGACTCCAGGAACTTTGAAGAAAACTGACATTCTACGTTGCCCTTCACAAATGTGCCCATGGATGAGGCAGTGAAAGTAGTTTGCCGAAAGCTAAGATCATGTGATCTTCCAGAGGAGCTGGCTGACTTATCTGCTTTTTGCTTAAAATTGACCTTCTTTCAATATAATGCAGGTTCCCCCCCCCCCCCCATCTCTTTTTTCCTCACAGACTCAAGGGGGGCTGCCATGGATTCACCACTTTTGCCTGTTACAGCCAATATATTTATGGAAGCCTTCTTGGAATATACGTTTTTAGATAATGCTACTGTAACACCCAGTGTGAATGAGATATATGGGTGGCACATTTGCGGTGTGGTCACATGGATGCAGGAATTTAAACTACTTCTTTGACCAGTTGAACAACTGCCATTCCCAGATAAAATTCATAATGGAAATGGAAAAGAATGGGGAGCTTCCTTATTTTGGATGTGCTGGTCACTGGATGTGAAAATGGCACATTGGGTTCACTCAGTTTATAGAAAAACAGACACACACTAGTCGCTATCTACATGCTAATTCACATCACCATCTTGCAACTAAAATGGAATTTTGAAAACCTGCGAGCAAAAAGAGTTTGAGGCACCTCCAGTCCAAGACAAGAAAGAGTAAACTTTCATGAGGTACTGCATATTAATGGGTATAAAAAATCAAGACATACATCGAGCTAGGTAAACGGCAGTATTCAGATGAGAAGATCAGGATAAAACCGATAAACAAAAATTGTAAGTACTACCATATGTAGTACTTGTAGTTACAGACAGAGTAGAAGAATTATTAAAACAAGTGACTATCAAGCTGGCATATAAGGTACCGACTAAACTCTCTGGTTTACTGGTTAATATAAAAGATTGAGTACCACCACTCAACATACTGGGTGTTTATGAAATACAAGGCAGCTGTGGCAAAACATACGTGAGACAGGCTATACTGTGAAGGAACAATTACAGTAGCACATACATTACTGCAAACAAAACAGTATAGAAAAATTGGCTGTGGGCCTACTCAGAAAACTGAACACACCATACTGTTTGACCAAACTAAGGTAATATTTAGGAAAAACAGATGAGGCCCAGGAAGGAAAAATAGATGTCTTAGAAATTGCCCTTTGTCCACTTAATTTAGACCGCAATGGTGGGCTATATATTAAAACTGGATGGCCATATGACAAAAAAAAAAAAAAAAAAAATGGTAGCTGTCACACCATGCAGCACTGCAGTGATGTCACACTGCAGAGAGAACCCAGGCTATCTGAGCTCACTTCTACCCAGCGCAATGCTGAAAACACCTGACCAATCAGAGCTCACCTCTATCTGCCTGTCTCTATAAAAAGCTGCTAAGATGCAGGAAGCAGTTCAGTTTGATCTTGAAGACAACCATAACAGTATGGTCGAAATGTTGGTTTTACCAAACATGCTATGAAAAAAATCAGATAGCCAAGATAATTAGTTCAATATAATCTGTTGACACTATACATGTTAGCAGTCAAAATGACTTCTTGATAACTTTAAGAATAGGACTAATAGAAACAAAACCTGTTTGTCAAATTATATATATAAAACCCGTTTGTCAAATTATATATATATATATATATATATATATATATATATATATATATATATATATGCAATAGCTTAGAAAAAGCCAGGAACTTGCAATAATTGAAGTAACAGCTGTAGTATAAGCAGGAAATTAAACTTAAAAGAAATCAAAATGCTGCTTGGCGACTCCAGTTTTATTGCAATTTGTAACAGTGGTAGATCAAACCAACCATATATGTATAACCCTTA
The DNA here is from genome assembly GCA_030765055.1 of Mantis religiosa. Taxonomy (NCBI): domain Eukaryota; kingdom Metazoa; phylum Arthropoda; class Insecta; order Mantodea; family Mantidae; genus Mantis; species Mantis religiosa. The sequence continues at coordinate 178,581,716 of CM060950.1, forward strand.
TTAGACAAAAATTGCATATTCTGATTTCTAATTGTTTCTGTTTTGGTTTCTCTCATCTCACTGTGCTCCTACCATATTTACTATCTTTTCACCCAAATAAAGAGCAAAAGTTGTAACTGAACTCACTTTTTATAAATTTTGCCACCTTCTTGACAGGATTTCTGATAAAATACTCCTAAATATATCACATTCAGACACTATTCTTATGATTGATAATGATGTAATAATGCTCTCCATTAAATTCCTTCTTCACTCTATCTCCTAGCAACTGGCTCAGTGCTTTCTCAAGTGACAAGACAAAATTACTAGAGACACTAATAATGGCAAACCACAAAAATATGAATTAATTCAATATTAAGAAACATACTTCAAAATCTCAAAAATAAGAAAGCATTTAAAATCCACACCACCACTGATTAAAGCTGCAATAAGTGGCAATTATTTGAGGACCATCTTTCAAGCTTTTAAAAACCCAGCAGTAGGTAGCTCTATTGAGATGTCATTATTTTTGCAAAATTTGGTATGTTGTTGACGGAGCAGGCTTAGAAATTTAGTGTGCAGTTTATGGTGAGTGTAACATAGTGAAAAGATGGAAATTTCAAATGAAGTTTTCTTTTGATGAACTTTTTATGCTCTTAGTAAAGGCCTAACTAAACAGCAATGCATAAATCCAATTTGTTAAACTTTTGGAATGAACGCCATAATCAAAGGTTATTAATAACCCTTTCACTGATACATTAATTTCAGTCTACTAAGTTATTTTAGCAATATTTAAGTACTTTTTAAATATACATTATTATACCGAAAATTAAAGAAAATGTTCTAAAAAAAAAACTTACCAAAGTCCATGTAGGTAATTGTAGATGACCCAGAAGTTAATTTATGTTATTTTTGTATAGGTTAGCACTTTTACCACTTATTTTAATTTAAATTAATATACTGAATAAAATACACAAGAGTCGATTATCCAACCTAAACGGTCTGGACAAGATCGGACAATCGAAAATGTCGGATAATACAAAATAAGTTGGAAAATGGAGTAAAACATGGTAGGTATTCTGTATTATTAAAACTATTGTTGGTTTTGCAGTATTCACTGAATAATCAAACCAATTCTATATGCAATACTGAACGAAAATAAGCTCCAAATGTCTTAAAATAAGGTCTGCTTGCCTGCTGAATGATGTTTCCTTGCTGCAAGATTTCGCCACCGACAAAACATCAATACCTCAGTTGAACTTGCCTCAGGCTGTTGCTAAACGTATCTTAATGCCATCTCTAAAGCACTTAAACCTTCGTGACTCTTCTCGTTTTGTTCTTCAATTTCCCGTTCTGCTTCCTCCTCATTGTCATTACCATTTACAAAATCAACAATATCCGAGTCTGTGAGTTCAAACTGTTGATCTTCTGCACACCTGCTACTCCCATTTGGGTGGTAGCATCCTAACAGCCAGGAATGCAATTTAGTAAGCGAATAATGTCACCCATGTCTTCTTGTACAATCTCTTGTTTATTTTCATCCTAACCTAACAGTATGTTCCAAGACTTTGCTAATGTCGTTTCAATTTCTTTCTAATCCTGAGCCACCCAGTGTGCAACGTCTTTCATGTGGATAGATCGTAACTTTTCCATCATATCCTTGCCATTGTCCATTTCCTCTATCGGGGACAAAAGGAGTTGTAGCCGATATTTTCTTTTCAATGTTTCCTCCATGGAAACAACCACTTTCTTCCTTTTACTTGCCATATTGTACTCACAGGAAATGAAAACAATATCGTCCACACCCAAGCTATACCTACACATTCACTTAAGGTTCAAGGATGCACATCCTGCTGACCCAAGTACTGGTGAGAGTATGTCGGATAACACAGAATGTGGATTACTGAAGGTCGGATAACCAAGACTCTACTGTACATTTAAATTTGTTCTTTCTATTTACAAGTCGGGGTGACTGAAACAATTTATAGGATATATGTGCTTGGAGGAATTTAATAACAGTGACGCCAAAATCAATCTCGGAAACTATTTGTAGTTGGTTCCACCACCAGAGAGAGAGCAGACAACAACAGATGCCACTTGGAAAGAGATGGAAAATGGAGGCGAATGCCTTTGAAACTAGTCTCTCATTAATATAAACAAGTGATGAGTATTAATAAGCCAACTACAAATAGTTTCTGAGATCAATTTATAGGACTTTTGTTTTTTTAACTACTAGAACTGCACTATACCTATACATATTACATATAATGCATGAATGAAACTATATCCTCCCAAAATGAATATCAATATTTCTTTTTTGTGTGGTATGTTTCTGAACAGGGGTGAACACATAGGCCAAAATTGCATTTGGCGCACATAATCCTGGTATCCTGGCATTTTTGGGTCTAAAGATGGTGTGATAACATACATGACACATCCTAGCAGGTTTTTTGAGTTGCCTTTCAATGAGCCAAAAGGGCTGATCACCAGATGTTAGTCATCCTGCTTTGGTTGTTTACAGGGTATGATACTGTTCAAAGATTTCTGGAATAAGACAGAGTTGGAAATCTGCTAGAGTTACATTACTACCTGTTTTAGTTTTGTATATTGCCTGAGAATTTAACAAAGTTGTGTCTAAGAGATGAAAGAAAAACTTCCTGTACAACTTCAAAGCCTTTCTGATACATTCAAAACATCATCATAGCAGACGCATCTACATCACCCATATTTTTAACACTCGGGTTTCATTAGCTATGTTTGTGTTTTGCGGTCAACATTTCCTGAAGGTTTCATAGCATCTGTATGGAGTGTTGTCAACATGCAAACCTCCCATCTGTCTACCCATCTAAGAACTAGCACGTTCTGTGTGTGTTCAGATTGTGTTTGCCCCTTTTTTTTTAATTTTTGGCATTTCTTATATTTTTTCTTACTGTACCACAAACACTGCTTTCATTTTGATGTAGCCAATTGTACAGTAGAGGTCTGAAATACTAATTATCTAGCCATAAAGTATGACCTTTGTGTGGGCACCCTTCCATCAGTATTTGGGCTACTGCTCCTGAAATATCAAATTCACACCCTAGAATAATATCCATATGCAATGAAATCCAGAATGTACTGTTTTGCAAACACATAATAAAAACAACTTTATGAAAAACCTATGCCTCCTAGATGTAATGTATTGCAGAAATTGCAATCTGCCCTTAAATAGCATAAGGCTTTCATCTATGCATATGTTTTGGAAAGGATAAAACACTCCTCTGAAAGTTTTTATAAGATGATCAATTATCGGTTTCAATTTATTGAGTCCTTCCCCTTACACCTGGGTTTCATTATTGTTAAATGTTATAGTCCTAAAAGTAAAAGGTACTAGTCAGAAAACTGATATGTGGCAATAAAGGGATCTTTGGACCAGTACTCATTTATCGCATTCTTTTTTAATCTGGTCTTTAGCATAGTGATTCCAAAATCAAACAAAAAAACCACATAAAAACTCTGGGGTTTTATTACTCCAGGCTTGTAAACGAGAACTTTGGGATGGTTGTAGCTTCTGACACAAAAATATATAATATTTATTGGTTTCATCTGCTATGTGCTGCATAATGTGAAGCGCAAAAAATAATTGAAAAACTTCTAGTATAGTGCAGTCATCACTTGTTTGCCAAAATACCTGAATTTTGATCCCTGAATTTTTGTAATTGTGGGCTGAAGTCTCCACTATGCCACTAGAACAAAGGGTTGGTGCGCTGTCTCTGTCTGTGGAACACCAGCTGGTAATCACTTTCTTCAATTTCACTGTCACTATCAACACTAAAATCTTAACCCATTTGCATCATTTGATGACCAGGGCTCGCACGCGCCATTTTGGCACTTGAATCATATGACGAGCTCAGCTCACATGCTGCAATGTTCCATAAAAGTCCAGGTAGTTTACGTCCATTCTCATAGATGTCATATGTATACCTCTAGAATGAATCACTGATATGCACTCTTTGTAATTTTGCTCACTATAACATAATCAGCTGTGTTTACACTAAGCAAAAACAATTTTATCTTAGTGTTATTTCACTCGCCTCAGTAGCAATCATGGCCGTAAAGAAAATTTTTGCGAATGACGAGGATGGTTTAAGAAAATTGATACAAAGTGTATTAGACAGTGACAGTGAATGTGGCGATTTTTCAGAATATGAAACAGAATCTGAAGAAGTTTCTAGTGAAAGTGAAAATAAAATTTAGTGAAGAAAGTAGCGAGGAAAGTAACAATGAAAGCAGTGATGATGCGCCAGGCCCTTCAAAACGTGTTCGCCTTACAACGCAGAAGAATCAGCGTGACTGGACTTGGACTAAAACTGACAATAACCCCATTCTCTACCCCTTTATGGCAAATAGTGGTGTTTGTAAAGCCTTACTGAACAAGCATGCGCCAGATATGCCTTCTACACTTTCAATTTTCTCGGAATACATGGAACCTTTATTCGACAAAATGTGATGAAATTAATGCTTACACAACAAAGTAGTTAACAATCCCAACAGAAAAGTGTTGAAAGATGACGACGAATAGTTTAGCGCTACAGCAGATGAAATTAGGGCCTATATAGCTTTAGTTATTCGAATGTCTCAAGTGTGAAAATCATGTATTCAATTGTACTGGACCAAAAACCAATGCCTTGACACTCCAATTTTTCGTAAAACAATGAGTAGGGAGAGATTCAAATTGATTTCCCATTTCTTTCATTTCACGGATGACAACAAAGAAAACCAATGTGATAAAGTAAAAAAATTAGACCTATAATGCAGCATTTCTCTTCCAAATTTTCAGAATTATATCACCCATGTGAGGAAATTGCTCTAGATGAAAGTCTAATGAAATTCAGGGGCTGTCTTTCATTTGTGCAGTGTAATAGATCCAAACGAGCAAGATTTGGCATAAAAATTTACCTAATTTATGAATCTAGTTCAGGTTACTGCCTTTATTTTAGAATCTATGTAGGTGAAGATAGACTAGATTCTAGTCTTCCTGCCAGTACCAACGTAGTACTCAGTATGTGTGAACCATTGTTGAACTGAGGTCACACATTATTTTTAGATAATTGGTATTCCTCTCCGGATTTATTTAGAAGACTTGCTGAGAGACAAACGCAATTAGGACTGTGAGACCTAATCGGAAAGATATGCCACAAAATATATGCACAAATAAACTAAAGAGTGGGGAGCATGAGATATGGAGTGCCAAAAATATCCTATGTGTGAGGTGGAGAGATAATAAGGATGTTTATTTCCTCTCCACTAATCACAAATCAGCTGACATCATGGAGATGGGAAAGATGAAAAGAAAACGAGGCCAAACACCAAGAGAGAAGGTCCAAAATCCAAAATGTGCTCTTGAATATCAGAAGGGGATGGGAGGTATTGATTTACAGGACCTAGTGACAGCTGTTTCCCACAGTGCGACGCACAGTGAAGGGGTGTAAAAAAATTGTTTTCTACCTTCTTGATATATATATATTTATAACTCCTTCATTGTGTATTACCAGATGAGGGGAAAGAAGACAAGTTATGCAGACTTCAGAACAATTGCACAAAACCTACTGGAATCCGTACACCTGCCAGAGTATTCGGTTTGAGGCCAACCTTGTTCCAGCACAACCCCTTTGAGACTACAGGCAAAATCATGGGCTCACTTCCCTATGCACATTCCCCTCAAATGAAAAGAGAAAAGTGACCAAAAGGTACATCGTGTGCTCCAGCAGGGGTAAACAAAGTGAGTGTGTGGCAGTGTAAAAAGTGTGGTGTTGCTCTTCATTTAGAGGATTGTTTTGACATTACACACAGCAGCAATATTAAAACAACAATATTGGTAAGTTTATGCTTTCAGTATTGTGCATGCAAATTTTCAGCAAAAAATTATTGGTTGCTTTTAAATTATCTTTTTAATCATTAACCTGTCACCACCCTCAGAGCTAGGGGATTGGTTAGTTGCCCAGGCATTTAAATGTGATTGGGTTAAAAAACCCGAAAACTTGGATAGCAATGCATTAAAATGTCTAATAGTTCATCATCACTCAAAGCACATCTGACACTGCTTGAGGAAGCCATTTTACACACCCTTAAACGACCAGAATCCCCTGCATCATGTGACACAAGCTGGCAGCTCTCACAGCGCAATGCCAGATTGTTGGTGCAGACCTTCAAATATTTCGCCCTAGAGAGCAGAACAAGACAGCTAAAGCACTGAGACACATTTCATTCACACCCCAACAGATGGCAGGAGTTTATTATGCGATAAAATCACCTTCAGAAATGCTTGACTAGCACCTATACATTCTTTTCTTAGTACAACATAAGTAACACGTATACACATTATAAGCACACAGGGACTGAATGTCAGTAATGGCTACACATGTTATTATTAGCAGTGAAAGGATTAATTCCTTTGCAGAATTTTGCCACGATTCATACATTAACAATTATGAATTTTTTTTAAGATCATCCAAAATGACTTCTTTCAAAAAACTTTAATGCTATATAAACATGAATACAATAGAACAGAACAGAATAAACTAGTAACCTGTCAGATGTGACTGTCTAAATATATACAGGACTTTTATTTTCTTGATTTAAAAATATACAGTGCCTGTGGCATTACGTCCTTGCAAGAAAAGTGCATCAGAAGTTTGAGGTGCAATATTTTTTGTTAGGATACATGGTATGCTTTGCACCTATACATATTCTGCTTTTCGTGTAGAGGGAAATGTGACAAAACCTCAAAGCAAGGTCCTGCTTCAATCTTAAGCTGTTCTCTAAATCAATTAGGGGAACAAAGAAAAGAAAAAGGATATTCAAATTATAGCTATGTCTTAAAATTCCATAAAATACAAAGAATTTTGTAAGCAGTTAGGAGAGGCAGTTAAAGCTTAAACCTTACTTATTCATATTGTTGTGAATATAAATTTATTTCCTTGAATTTTATTCAATACATTTACTATAAGAATCAAGTATTACCGGAATGTATTGGTATTTTCTAAGGTTATAGCTACTAACTAATCTGTATAGCTATTAATATTGTGGTTGTACAGTACACTCTGTACTATGAAACAGGGAAAATATATACAAATGATCTATAATTTTGAATTTAATACATAAAAAACAATTGTACTATAGAAAATACACACTGTTATGCAAAGCTGGCAAAATACTGTATTAAATATTCAAAATAAAAGTGAATCAAGTTTAACTACAAATAAAATAGTAAAGCACCTTAATAAACATTGGTCAACATACCTGCTAAGCATTTGATTGTCCAATGTCTATAAAAAGATATTCCATAGTGAAGCTAACAAGTACAGATGATTTATCCTTAACAATAAACAAAATGTAATAATCAATAAGCTAATTTCACACTATTGCAAAAATAGTTAATCAGCATCTATCAGTTCCTGAAAAACTCTTGAGTTTTCAAATCTTGCAATTTCACTAGTTAAGCTATGCTTTTCTGTCCAAGTGTTGAGAGTTTTAAGAAGAATGAAGTCATTAAAAAGTTTGCAGTGGCAACCAATCTGTATTGATAAGTAGACAAAATAATTTAAGACATATTTTGTGGAGCTATTGAGTTTAAAAAAAAAAAAAAAAACTCAATTAGTCTAATATTGTTTTGCATTGTTTCATTAAAGAAAATGGGTTCTGTTATTTTTCTAGCACTTAATCACACATCATTCCAACTACCAAGTCATAATCAAGTGCTTCTGTGCCAACAGGACAGTTTTTCTGAAGCCCTATAGTTTCTGTTATGAAAGATCACATGTCTATTTAGGTGAAATCAAGATTCATTGGAGAAAAACAAAAGCTCTGGATCAATGCACCAATTTCTACAGTTTGAAAATAGCAATTGCTGTAATTCATCTGTTTAATAGATCATTCTGTTTCACTGCATGCACTAGAGAATAATGATAATGATTCAGGTATAACAGAGTGAAGCGTTTCTTGCAGAAGACGGAGATACAGCTGTTTGCAGAGTAATTTTGTTCACTAATTTCAGAAAATCGCTCTAAACTATCAATGATTCTATCTAATTTATATTCTGTTAAAACTAATCTTCTCCTATGGTATTTGTCACCTAACTGCAAACCCAAAGCTTCAAATGTATTCAGGATTTCAAGTATGGTTCTTCTTGCAAGTAGTACAGAGTTTGGAAACTTTCAACGAAGTTCATGCATTCTCGACAAAAACCTAACTGACTGCATCTGCATCTAACACAGAAGGCATGGCGCCAATGAATGACCTTTGAGTGGGAATTGGTGCTCTGATGCCCCACTAGATGGCGAGAGGAAGACCAATGAAGGGTTTTACTGTAATTTAACAACCCTATTACATATTATATATATATATATGGCCACGCCGTGGCTCAGTGGTTAGACCGCTTGGCTCTCACCAAGGCGGCCCGGGTTCGATCCCAGGCGACCGAAAAGTGAGATTTGTGGTGGACAACACGGTGTTGGGGCGGGTTTTCTCCGGGACCTCCGGTTTCCCCCGCCATCTCATTCCACCGGTGCTCCATCTTCATCTCATGCATCATCAGTGTCACCGCCTGCGGTGCCATATGCAGTAAAAGCGGGCATTAAACACTACACACACACACACACACACATATATATATAAGTTAGACTTTGCTGAGTTAATAAATTTGACTTGAACCATTCGAGGTCACAAGATCTGTTACAATGAATATTTTCTTAAAAAATGACCTAGGCAGTCAAATACATATTGAAATATCACATATTGCTATGGTTGTATATTTAAGTGATAAGACTTATTTTCCTTACTCTCCTCATATGGATAACTTACACTCATCCTACAGGTTGTCTGGTGTCTGATGCCTGCCAATGAAACACGTGAGGAAGGAGATGATATGAAACTACGGTGAAATGAATGAAATTAAAGGTGATTTTCGAGAAGTTAGTTGGTGGAATGAACAGTGGGGGGGTAAATCAAGAGGACTAAGATAAAGCTTGCCTTGTTTACAGGCAAGCAGTCTAACCACTTGGCCATGTATCCCCTAAATTTTTGTTTGAAATTAAATTTTGAACTATTTTCATTTACTGAAGAGGTAATTGTTGCACTAATTGTTAGCAGGTTTTTTCGAAAGCCATGTTACAGTCATTAAGTATTTGTTTCATAACACTTTTAATCCATGGTCAACTATTTGTAAGAGGTCAATAGTTTCTATATTAATGTTCATCCTTTGTGCTGCAGTATTACTAGTGTGTTATGTATCAGTTTTGGAAAATTATCCACTTGAAAATATTGACTAAATATCCTAGCATTAATGGTGGTAAAACCTCAATTTAACAAAATATTTTATATATTTAAAATCAACCAACTGGTATTCTGTCCTGATAATTCATATGCACAACATTAAAACAATCAAGTTGCCAGAACTGTTGTCCAACCAGTACTGTAGTACAAGGGGGGGAACAAAAAGAAACCGGACTCCGAGGGCGCTGCCACTTGTAGACATAGTGCAGGGTTCTCACGCTAGATGGTGTTAGTAGAGACCTTCATGATGTTTCATGATGGTGTCAGGGTAGAGCTGAATGTGCAAGTGTGGTATTGTGTTTCTGACTGTTGGCGGGTTACCTCTGCGAAGTCGTTGTGGCAACTTTAAAACAAAGAGTGTGTGTGAAATTTTGTTTCCTGCTTAAAAAAACTGCAACAGAGACACACCAAATGCTTCAGGAAGCTTTCCAGGAGGATGCTATGAGCTGCACACAGAATTTTGAGTGGTTTGGGTGCCTTAAACGTGGTGAGATGTGTGTTGAAGACCAAGCTCATTCTGGATGCCCTTCAACATCGCGAAGTGAGTAGAAAATTGAAAAGGTTCACCAAAAGATCGAGGATTGTCGCCAAACAATCGACCAAATTTCAGCAGTGACAGGAATCAGTTGGAGATCGTGCCAGCAGATTTTGAGGGAGGATTTGCAAACGAGACGTGTTGCTGCTAAATTTGTTCCGCGCCTTCTCACACAGGAGCACAAAAACATCCACATGAATATGTGTCAGGACTTGAAAACAGAGATTGCACGTGATCCAAACTTCTTGAACAAAGTCATTACAGGGGATGAGAGTTGGTGTTACGGGTACGACCCAGAAACCAAGCAAGCGTCAAGCCAGTGGAGGACTCCCAACTCTCCCAGACCAAAAAAAGCAAGGCAGGTGAGGTCAAATGTGAAGATCACTGTCCTTTTTGATGTTCGTGGAATTGTGCATCGTACCCCCTGGTCAGACTGTTAACCAGCACTTTTACTTGGATGTTTTAAGGCGTCTGTGAGAGGATGTGAGGAGGAAACGCCTGGAACTTTGGCGATCAGGTGACTGGTTTCTGCATCACTACAACACTCCAGCACACACAGCCTTACAAGTGACCCACTATTTGGCATCTCAGAGGTGGTCTGTCGTCCCCCACACTTCATATTCGCCAAACCTAGCACTGTGCGACTTTTTCCTATTTCCACGAATGAAAAAAATGTTAAAAGGAGAGTGTTATGACAATGTGGAGGCAGTAAAAACAGCTTCGCAAAGGGCACTGGGCAACATCAAACTTGAAGAGTTCCAAACATGCTTCCAACAGTGGGAAAAGAGACTTGACAAGTGCATCGCATGTAATGGAGAGTATTTGGAAGGTGACTGAAGTAATTTTATAAAAAGGTTCATCAATAAAGTTTTTATGACAACAATCCGGTTTCTTTTGGGTCCCCCCCTCGTATGTGATAGACCTTACTACAATCCTCCATTTCTTTTCAGTGGAGAAAATATTCTTAAGAAAGTGAGCCCATGATTTTGGCTGTAATCTCTGGAGGTTGTGCTGGAAAAAGGTTGGACTCAATAGGAATACCCTGGGAGCTGCACAGCTTCTAGTAGATGCTGCACAATACTTGTTCTAAACTCTGCAAAGCTTGTCTTCTGTTTTTCTGCAGTCTTGTGATACAAACAAACAAGTTAAACTCACACACATGCTAAAGGTAGAAAAATATTTATGATTGTCCTTTGCTAAATGAGCATTTGTTTTGTAACAATTTCAAATGGCCTGATACATCATCACTGGTTTTATTACTATTTTAACTAATGCTTTCCACACTAGATTATCATCTCAGGACAACTATCTTCAGATTCTGTTTCATATTCACAAAAATGACCACTTTTACAACTGATAGTACATTTTGTAACAGTTTTATCAAACCCTCCTTGTCATCTGCAATGATTCTTTTTACAGACAGTTGGTGAAATATTGGAGGAACTACAAACCTCACATGTCTGCACTTCGTTCCAAATGTTTATAAATGACATCTGTGCGAAGAAACCTGAACTACATGCAGTTATTTAGAGCAACAAACTTTGCGAGCCAAGTTCTTTATATGATTCATATGCTAAAAGGTATATGTGAGCCTTGTCACCAAATGATTAAAAAGGGTTGAAAACCGGATTTTAGAGACCAGCTTTAGAGTGGAAAAATGTTTTGTTGAAATGTTTTGAACATGTACACTTCTGTTTATGTAAACGTAAATGTTCTGAAATGCAATAAAATAATTTTTTAGTTTTCCCCTAGTTTTAGTAAACACATGGAAGATGGTCCTTGTAATTACTGATCTCAATTACAAATATAAGTAATGCATAATATAAGGTTTGACAGGATTTGGAGGCAGCCACACAACAGACAGGTCTGGACTTCGCAATTAATGTTGTCGCTACTGCCGACAGATAGTGCAACGCAGAGATAAAGGGACAGATAATGGAGCACGGAGACAAAGAGCTTGCTGAAACAAATAAAGATAGCGCGGAGATAAAAGGCTTGCCGAAACAGATAAAGATAGCGCGGAGATAAAAGGCTTGCCAAAACAGATAAAATTAGATAACTGAAAACTTCTAGTGACATCTTGATTAATAAAGAACATTCCAGAACCGTCTGGAATCATGAATGGTCATATAAAAGGAAGCCGCAGTTAGTTGGAGGACATTCGTAATGAGCAGAGTGTAATCGGAACTGAATCATGTGCCTGCAGCAGTGTTTTGAGAGTGAACGCTTTTGTTTGTGGATGGCGACCTTGGAAGATTGTAATTGTGTATGTAATATAATTCTGTAACTGTAAGGGTTGACCAAAGTGTATTTCTACGGAAATAAAGAACATTTTGAATTTCTGCAAACTGGACTTTTAATTCTCCGAACCCACAAAGTCAATATCAATCATTAAAACTGATTGCCAGATTAGCTGAAATATGATTTATGTAACCACAAAGACATTATTACTTTAATTATATTTTTATTAAAATGCTAACCTTAGGCTAATTTAAATCAGACAGGTTCTAGAAATAAATGCCTTAATAATAAAAGCATATTTGTAAGATACAGAAAGATATACACTGAGTGCCCAATGGAGTGATATATGCCCTCCTCTAATTTTCTACTCAAGATTCTTTCAGACAGTTCATTATTAAAACAGTAAACTCAATCCACTTCCAGTGAATATGCCAAAAATATGAATTACACTGGTAATCCTTTCCCATTCATGCATTCATAATCTAATCATGCAGATAAGCCAATTTCACTATATAATATTGCAGTCCACATAAAATGGAGAGAATGAGCAAGTATAAAGAAACATTATAGCTACCACACTATCGCATGCATTCTTACTTATAACTGAATAATCAACAAATAACAATAAGCAGGAGTGAAAAGGTGTTTGAGACTGCATTAATATGGAACAGAAGTCTGGTGCAAGCAGTGGGGAGGAATATTGGAAGAGGCGTGGGTGCCAAGTGCACAACAACTTAAACCAACGACGACAGCTGCATACACAGTGCTATTAGTACAGGGTTCATTCTTTCTTGTGTTAATGTTTCTTGATTACCCCCAACAGATGACAGCAGTAGAGCATCTAAGTTATCGGTAATCATAAGTTGGGGTTTCATCAAAATGAAACAACATACATTCCATTGGAAATATGGGGCAGATATATGTCAAAAGCAGGCACGCACGCACGAGCACAATGGAAGAGATCAATTACATTTTGAGTCCTATTGCATGTGTGTGTGTATATATATAGATATATACACATATGTACACACATATATACATATATCAACAGCCAGCCCTGCCAATTTTCCCTTTTAGTTTCACTTTGCTTACTTGCTTGTACACTTCCTGTCTGCTTGTTTGCTTGTTTCTTTCTATTCAAGTTAGAGTTTCCTGCGATTTTCATCCATTGTGAGTGTGTGTATGCATGTGTAAGATAGGAAAGGAGGAAAATGCAGGATTAACGGATAAATGTTAAAGTAATAAAGGAAGAGGAAGTTAAGGGCATGTCTATGCATCCTGCATTGCATTGCCACCTCTCTCTCTTTCTGTCACTCTCACTCTCTCCATCACTCACTCCATTACTCACATTCTCTCTCTCTCTCCCTCTCTCTCTCTCTCTCTCTCCCTCTCTCTCTGTGTCACTTTAAATAATGGAAGGAATACAAGCAGTAATTAAGGGGGAGGGGGGTAAGTGAATTATTACAAGAAGCAGGAGGCAAAATAAACCCGCATTAGGAATGGTGGGTTCTTACCCGTCTGCACATGTGATGGCACGATGGATGTGGATGGCACTGATAGTGGTACCGGTAGCGGGTGTTGGTATCTGTGGTGTTGGTGGTGGTGATGGTGGTGGTGGGTCTGGGTGGCTTCAGCAATCAGGTGCTTCTTTTTCATTTTGGGGTCATCAATGGCGCTTTGAATTGTGCCTGTTAAAAGGAATGGATGTGGAAGGGACCGCCCCATCATCATATAACCCAGAGACCCCAAGCTCCCAGCAGCTCCCACTCCAAAGAATGGTGGCCCATCGCCTTTCAACCATCTGCGTCTCTCTTGTTCCAGCCTTTTGCTATTGACAGCTGTCTTTACCAATCGGGAGGGAGTCATTCGATTCCAGTTAGTTTCTTCTGTGGTAGGAAACTCTGTGTCACAACTGGGTACAAAAATGCCAGGCCTTGGTATCTTCCTAATGGCAGGGGGTGCGGGTGTCTGGACATGGTAACTACTCCAAGATGTGCTTGATGTTGCTGCTGCCATCGTGATTGTGGTTGTTCCAACAGTAGTTGTGGCCACTACAGCTGCTGGCATTGTCATTGGTTTTTGCTTTATGATTCTCGAGTTTGTATCAAAATGATTAGGACTGCTATGGGAAGATAGTGCTTTGTTTTGTGAGCCACCTGTTGCTTGTGATGAGGGATGAGGCATAAGTGATGAAATAAATTTATTGCTTGTTCTTGAATCAGCCCTTGTATCATCTGTAAGCTTGTGAGAATTCTGACTAATTTCAGCTGTCCTTGACATTCCCATTTGGGCTGGAACAACAAATCTCTTAACTTCCAAAGATTTTGATTCCTTTGCTGTTTGATGATGGATTTTTTGAATAGTTCTTTGTTTCCTCCTCCTACTTGGATTATAATCCACTACATTTGTACGAGTTCTGTAGTGTGTTGGTATTGTAAATAGATGACTTAATCCATCAAACAGACCCTTCAGTTGTCCAAATCCAGGCTGCAACTTGCAGCCACTTGATGACGAAGACGAGGAGCCATCTGTTTTCTGTGAATGATTACTATTTCCACTTTCAGCCCTAGTACCTTCACATTTTATGGAAGAGAAAACTCTATCAAGTCGTTTCACTTTCCCATCACTATGAACACCATCACTTATGGATGGTGAAAATCTCTTCTCTTCTGAATATTGTTTTTTGAATATATTTTCACACCTATTTCTTGCAGCAGCTGCAGCAAACCCCCATGGTGACTCACCAGGTTCTGTTGCTGCAACAGCTTCTTTTACAGGTGCTATAACAGAAAAGCTTGGTGCCACTGCTCTTTCTGAAACTGAAGTCCTCATTGGCCTTGCTCTTTGATGATTTGGAGAGGCTTGAAACAGAGAAGCACTCACTTTCACTCTATTGCTTTCTTGTTTATGCTGCAATTCCTGCACATTTCCTATCACTTTGGCTGTTACTGGACTCGCTATGTTTTTTGTGACCCCTTCCCCCATGCTCGTGGCACACTCTGAATCCTCATCCCCACTGGCATTAGTGCTACTACTGCTGCTCACAGTATTCCCCCTTCCCTTCCCTCCCTTAATCACTGCTGCTGTCGTCGTTGCCACTTTTGTTGCTGGTGACCCACCCTTCCCTGCTCGTTTTGACTTGTGATCTGCATAGAAAGCACTCAGCCGAAAAAATTTCTGTTTTTCTTTAGAGATACGATCACTTTTTTCTTCCAGCCTGCGCTGGTCCCTGACCCCCGCACCACCGCAGCCACCAGATGATTGAGAAGATAGGAAGGAAGAGGAGCAACAGCTGGTAGCAGCTCTGTCATTACCCTCCTCTGAACTTGAGCTGCTATCACGGCTTGCTGACGCTGGAGGTGTGGCAACGTATTTTCCTTTCTTGTTAGAAGATGCACTTATACTGCTACTAACGGGCACTTTAACCACCCTTGGAGTACTTGTCAACAACCTGGAATGCAGAAAATTTGTTGTCAACACATTTTAAGTAGGTATTCTGTTAAATGATACAATTACAAAAATGATTATCTGAGAAAACAAGTAATATATCTCCACTTTTAAACTAAAAGCTATATCATTACCCATGCACACATGCATGATCACACAAATCTTAATTCCTTCAACATTCAGTTATCAATGGGACATAAACAGTTCTAATTTCCAAGGATTTACAACTTGAAATGAGCCTGAACTTGAAGCAAAGGTACCACCCAATACTGAATGGTGTACTTTGCTAAGAGTTTCATTGGAAAACCCTAGAGTAACTCAGTCTGCAGTTGTTTTTAATTTATATAATCCTTGAAAAGAATAACAAAGGTATAAAGAAACTAATTGGTTTTAATCTCAGCAACTGCCTAAAAATCCAAAACTGTGGTCAAACTACCATATTATGTCTGAAACTTAATACTGATAAATAAGAAACAACGACACAGCACTGTATGTGTATAAACAAATTATGGAGACTAAACCGGATGAAAATGGCTTCCCAAAGAAATAGTGACCATTATGTGGAGAAAACAAAGATATGAAGCATAGAGTGTTTGAGAGTAAAGAGGTACAGCTCTCATGAAAAGGGTGTATAAATGGGAAATGGTTTAAATTAGAAAGGCAAGGTTTAGCTGTGCTTCTCAGTGAACATAGCAAGACAGTAAGGAAGTACTTAAAAGTAAAGTTGAATTGAAAATTGGATAATAAAAAGGGAAATCAAACATACATTCTAAGGCTTTATTAATTATGAACATTTAATTTTCAAGTGAAAATGGATTTAAACAGAAAATATTTACACTCATTTGTGTGAAAACCCAAGCCTTCCACATTTAACCATATGCCTGCATTGAACTGCAGGTTGGATTACCAGTTGAAAGTTCTGGCCCTTGTGCATTAGAATGCACAGTCTCTCTTAAGTTTGATAGTTAATTTTTAGACCTGTATAATCCTTAACATTATTATAAAATTTATTAGTTTCTGAGTCCTATCTGAACTCGCATTATATGAACTTCAGCCAAAGAAAACATTTCCCTGACCTACACCATAGGTTACATTGAACAAAAGTACTATAAAACCTTCAATTCTTCAATATTGAGTTCCTGATATTCAATCTGGTTTGACTGCTTCAGTTTGTGTCTCATTTATTGCAATTTGCTGCTCGGTATGCACCAGTATTTCTTATAATATCTAATTTGTGAAAATTACTTTCCACGCAACTTTCTGTATCCTATCTAGAGCAGGTAGTCTCAACTCACAGAAATACAGGCAGCAGGAGAGGTCAGCATAGTCTGTGGTGGCAAGCGGGCATTGTGTTACAGTTGGTTATTTGAGGGCAGCAGTAAGTAGTAGCATAACTTGTGTGCAGTGCCACTAATGGCAACATCTCTAAGTGTGGCTACCTAATCTAATCCACACACATCATCCTCATGTACTTCTCCATCTGTTTGGGAGTAACAGTATTTGTTTATTCACAAAGGGTGTGGCAAGACTGTTCAAATAATAAAAAAGTATAACTTACAACACAATACTACTAATAGCACTAAATACGATAGGAGTGGAATGTGATGCGACGGTAGAGAAACTCAAAGACACCATGATTAATAACAATGATCCGGACCATAGATTCTGTTAATCAACTGTACATCTTAGTTTTAAAATATAACTTGAAATTGCTAAACAGCTTAGTCCCTTTGAAGTTAGTAAATTTGGTTAAATTCACCTATGATGGCCAATGAAGTATGCACTGCATGTACGCCAGAATGTGAAGCTATTTTATCTTCCTCCACTATTATGCAATGTAACTGCAGATCATGCCAACAATGTTGAACAGCAAATTAGTGGAAAGATTCAAGGTATTTATTACTTTCTGGCATTAAATGAAAGCCAAGATACTAAGAGATAAAATAAAGGATCTTGGTATTGATCAAAACATCATATCTGTTTACTGCATAATTCACAGGACAAATTATGTGCAAAACGTATCAAAGTGAATAAGAGCTTCAAATGGAATATAGTTGGAAGTATTAAATGCAGTGCAAGTATATAAGTGGTAGAGGAGCTACCAAATGGAATGTTAAATTTACTCAATAAAGCACCAAGCTATATATACAAATATAATAATTTGTAACTTAAAACTTCAATTAAAATGGCAATGGTTTCTGTTACTAGTTCCTCAGTAATATAAAAACGTAAGTGACGAAGTGTCAAAAAATGACTACAAATGATTTTTTCAATTATCAAATATGTTTACTTTTCTTTGCATTCACAGTCAACACTCAATAAAGCTTGTGATATTGCAAATCTTACACTTATAACCTTATATTGGCCTTCTTTCCGTGTTAACCTTATTTTCTACCTGCTTCCAGATGCTTGGGTATTAAGTGTAAAGGGCTTGACAGTGCATTGAGTTGAGGCTGCCTGATCTGAGAAAATATTTTTGCTGGAAAATGAAAATGAAATTTGTAATTTTAACGGCCGCTTTTACTACATGCAGCACCGCAGGCAATAACACTGATGATACACGAGATGAAGATGGAGCACCAGTTGCATGAGGTCCTGGAGAAAAGCCGCCCCAGCCATGTTGTCCACCACAAATCTCACTTTGCAATCGCCTGGGATCGAAGCCCGGCTGCGCTGGTGAGTCGAGTAGTCTAACCACTCAGCCACAGCATTCGCCAGTTTTCACTGGATCAACTACCTCTGACAAATGTGCTATGATATTGTGTCTCTTGTTTAGACGTTTGTTGCCAATGCCTCTTTATGCCTTTAATGCCCTTTTTTTCCAGAGTAATAAAGCACCCTATCATTATTTTCCATTGGTGCATCTCATTCTAGATTAAAAAAAAAAAAGGGCAGTTTCTTTAATGGCCTCTCCATCATCTTCATCACCACCTTCAGTTTTTGTATTACTATCAAAATTACCTACCAATTACAAATTACTGTCACTGTCACTAAACTCATTTTCTTCTGGATCAACAGCATCCCATACCCAACCACTAACCTGTATCAACCAGGGTGCCATAGCCATCTACAAAAGCAAATAACCCAATTTGAAAGTAGGAATCCAACGTAGAATAGAGTGTATTATATACTACCTCATAATCAAAGCGGAATACTCATTCTTGTTCAACTCCAAGGAATCATAATCGTTAATCATAATTAACCAAGTGATAGAAATAGCACTGCTGTGACGAGCAATGGATACAGTAAAATTGCACTGTACGTGCAAGACTGGGATACAATCTATCCAAGTTATTGTTAGACAATAACTCTCTCCCTCTCCCTCTCTCTCTCTCTCTCTCTAGAGGTCTCGAGTTCCAATCTCGGTTAGGGTAAGTTACCTGGATAATGTTTTTTCTGGGCCTTTCCTTATCCTGAAAGACGAATGTCAGGTAGCTCAAGGTTCCATGGACCCCGGACTCATTTGAGCATCACTTCACCAATTTCATTCATTGTACAATATGATTTAACGTTGGAGGACGTAAATTACAAAAAAATTCTCCTTTAGTTCCAGTGAAGGATTACATGTTTAACTCATCTGATTTTAAAATAAAACAGCATTAAAATTCTTTAAAGAGTGTAGAGACCTGACAGTGCTGCTTTTTCTATCACACATATGAAATTCTTTCCAATACCATTATTAAACATGTAACTAAGTACATATTGCACTCAATTTTGTTTTAAGATAAATCAGCGAGCGTGTAAAAATTAGAGCATATGAAAAATTATTGGATCAAAGCAGACACCATATACCACCAGAGGGGAAAGAAGGAAAAAACCCTAACCATTTGCTTCGAAGACCAAGGTAGGATAATAAAATGCAGACTGATAAACCCTCAATGGCTGCCTAATTCTGGAACAATAACCATGACATCGAACAGGAAATGAAATTACAGAAAGTTGACCAAAAAATAAAAGAACTGTGCATCTGGGGAACAAAATATGCTTTAAAAGACATGAATCACACTTATGCCCAATTTCACCAACAGATATTAGACTTAAGACGAGTTTGGCAATAGTTAAAACAAAAATTGCATTTCACCAACACGTGTTAGCTTAACACTCGTGTTAAATCTCTTGTTAAACTAACAAGCCAAATTTTTGTTGTTAAGTCCTTAACAATTGTAAATAGTCAAGATGGCGGGCATGAACTCAGCTGTTGACGTCGACTTGCTATATTTAAGACCGTCTAAATGGCATTTGTAATAGAGTACGGCCTATGAGGAAACATGATTTTGAGGAGCTATCAAGAAAATTTTTAACAGAAGTATAGACCGTCAAAACAAGTTGCTATTAAGGTTACTGCAGAAGTACAAGAGAGGTTAGAACATCAAACGGAATATGTCGATCTCGCCTTTGCTTCAAGTATTAATAACTTTGCAATTTTATAATTCACTGAATTATGTGGATAAAACATTGTCCACCTCCCGCCTTGAAACGTGTCACTTGTCCTTCGCTCCTCGTTTTAAATTTACGTAATACTGAGAACAAGCATCGAAAGGAATATGCCGTTTTCACCTTTGCTTTAAGTATTAATAAACTGAGTTTATAATTCACTGAATTATGTGGATAATACATTGTCCACCTCCATCTTGAAACATTCAAGTTACTTGTCCTTCTTTGCACATCGTTTTAAATTTACGTAATACTGACGAAGTTGTTTGGTGCTTGTAGTAGTGACACATGTATTTGAATTAAATTCGTTTCCAATATTTTTCCACGTAATGTCTTTCTCTTTTACATTCACCACATCCGTCCTCTTATTTTCCACGATATCCTTACACTTTGTCACCAATTCAATTAACAAGAGAATTCTATCTCCATCGATGAAAAATTTGTCTCACGGTTTTTATTTACAATTTTATTCACCTGCCATTTTTTCAGCTGTGTGCAGACGAAAATGAAAACAAAAGTGCATCGCAGTACGTTCAGAAAATAATACGACTCATCCATAGCCTTCTATAGCTGTAATATTTACAAGTTTCTTGGCATTAAGACATGTTTGTTAACATTTTCAGAAAACAGGTTGGCGAAATGCAAGAAATTTAACAACAGTGTTAGCGCAGTGATAATTGTTACGTTACATTTGTTACCTAGGGTTAGGTGTATGGGGGCTGAATTACTATTCAATGGTGGGCAACATGATAACATGATAGGATTTTCAGGATTTAGGAATATATGGCATATTTCAGTATGAATTTTATAATTGTAATCTTGATTTTGTATTTGCATTTGTTGATGTAAAAGGAAATAAATTACTATTACTATTACATTTGTTAACGTTGATTTTTTACATCTGATGGTGAAATCGGACATTAGTGAGCTTTTAAAACTTGTAAAAATAGAAAGTTCATCAATAACTAATGCAGATAAACTATAACTGAGATTCGAAGTATAAAAATTGAAAGATGCGTAGACACAATGAAGCACAAGTTAAAATAAAAGTGAGCCCGCCTCTGCAGCATGGTGGTAACGTGTCTGCCTCACGTTCAAGAGGTCCCAAGTTCGAATATCTCGGTCAGGATGAGTTACCTGAATAAGGTATTTCCGGGGGTTTCCCTTATCCTGAAAGACGAATGTCGAGTAACTCTAAGCTCTATGGAACCTGGGCTCATTTGAAAATCATTTCACTCATTCCATTCATCGTCTGATATGATGTAAATTATTAAAAAAAGTGAATCAAGAAAATATTGACACAATGCTTCATTCACACTTTTTTTCACAGGAGTTTCAAGAGCAGTTGCTCCCATAATCAGCTGAGTCTCAACTAGAGCAAATTTTAGTGTTTTCCTCCTCTTCCGTGTAGTCAGTAGATGGTATGATGTATTTGTCAAAGATGACCAGTGATGTGGTTTCGAAATGCATGATTCTATGCCAATTTTTATTGATGAAGACTTTTTCCCATACGGAATGATCTATGGGATGATTAAAATGGTTTATTAAAGCTGTCTCTAAGTTAATGTCATGTCTGGTATTCAAAAAATGAAAAGCAACTGCTGATTTTTCTATTTTGCCATTTTTAATGTTTATATCTTCTTTAGTTCTGATGTCAATATTTCATTTTGATTTTCCTATATATATATATATATATATATATATATATTTTGTGTGTGTGTAATTTACGTCCTCCAATGTTAAGTCATATCGGACGATGAATGGAATGGGTCCATAGAGCCCAGGGTCCATAGAGCTTAGAGTTACCAGACATTCGTCTTTCAGGATAAGGGAAAACCCCGGAAAAACCTTATCCAGATAACTCACCCTGACCGAAATTTGAACTCGGGACCTCTTGAACGTGAGGCAGACATGCTACCACCACGCTACCAAGGCGGGCTATATATATTTTAGGGCAAGTTTTACATTTGATCTCGTAGATTCCTGGTTTTTCTTTTGCAGTAATTGAATATTTTGCGGGCTGGGGGGGGGGGGGGGGGGGCCTTTTAACAAATTCTTGATATTGAATCTATAACAAGATATGTTACTCTCAACTCAAAAAACCGAACAATGTAACGAATCCATCTACATGAAAGTTCATCGAAAAAGAAATAAATGTTTTAAACACAGGTCTAAAAACTTACACACAAAAAATTGAGAACTATATCACAGACATTGAAATAGCAATACATAATTTGCCTGAAAATCGAAAATCTATGATTAAAACACAATGTATGGAAATTTTAGATTATATTCAAAATGCAGATTCTCAAAGTTCATATAAAAAATTACTTAAAAATTTACACAAAAAGCATAGTTTACACAAAAGCAGATAAAGGTAACAAAATAGTGATAATAGATGTAGAGGACTAATTAAAAATAATGGACAAGCTTTCAAGTGAGAAGGAATTTGTTAAACTAGAAAAAAGATCAATAAAGAAACCATGTAAATCTGTGGAATTAACTCTTAAAAATAGAACAATGATCACTAAAAGAGAAATTTTACAATAAAATATATAATCCAAAAATACTATATACATATATATATACATGGCTTACCTACATATGTAAACCCGAAATCAACCTCAGACCAATAATTAATAACACTGGTGCACCCACTTACCAATTATCAAAGTGGCCGGTTCAAATCTTCAGATCTTTTACAAAGTTCGAAAATTTAAGTATCAAAAACTCAATTGTGTTGATAAATCTCTTGAACATAACTGTCAACTCTAAAGATGCATTAGTTTCTTTTGACGTCACTTCTTTATATCCAAGTATACCTACCACTGTACTTATCCCAGTTCTCAAAAAATGGCCAAAATTAATACAAGTAACATCCAAAGAAATAGACGAACTCTCACAACTTACAGAAATTTGTATCAATCAAAATTTTTTCAGTTTCAATGGAAAATGAAATGAAATGTGTAGTGTTAAACGCCCGCTTTTACTACATACGGCACCGCAGGCGATGACACTGATACATGAGATGAAGATGGAGCACTGGTGGAATGAGATTGCGGGGGAAACTGGAGATCCCGGAGAAAACCCGCCCCAGCGCTGTGTTGTCCATCACAAATCTCTCTTTGCAGTTTTAATGGACAGATCTATAAACAGATGATGGGCCTAGCTATGGGCAACCCATTGTCTCCCTTTTTAGCAGATTTATTCATGAGTGCTTTTGATATCCATATCACAAAAACTTTTCCAAGTTATTTCAGTTTGATATTGTTATGTTGACATTTTTGCAATAGTACCTAAAAAACTTACAAGATGCTCTTAGACTTCTGAATATTCAGAAACCTGCTATAAAATTTACATTAGAAACAGAAAAGGATGGGTTTCTTCCCTTTTTGGACATCAAGATTAAAAAAAATGGACAACAAACTCACTTTTGGTATTTACAGGAAACCGACACAAAGGATAATTATATTAAGAACAATAGTTCCAAAACACCAACATGCCATTTTCAACAGTTATCTTTCATATGAACAAGTTTCACCTAAGCGAGTGCCGGGGTAGCGTAGTGGTTTCGTTTGCAACTCTCGTGCTGAGGGTACGAGTTCGATCACCGATTCTGGGGTGGCGATTTTAAGTAAGCCCTATCTGAGCTTTCATCTCTGTCTAGCTCATGTGAGGTGTCCCCTATGTCCAACATGGTTCGGAGTCCACGGTATAAACTGTAAGATCCTCTTGCCTCACCATCGTCTTTGCTATCACCCTAACATTGGAGCTAATGGACACCGACCTCTGGGTGCCTCCACCTGAGAAATGGATCAGGTCACATGGTGGGGCGAGGTTAGCCCAGAGAGAGCGCGTGCGAGCACACACGCACGCACACACACACACTTTTCACTAAGCAAAGAAGATTATCAAGAAGAATACCTACACATAAGAAACGTAGTTATGTCCAACGGTTTCAACTCAAATTTAGTGGACAAAAAAATTAACAAGCTCAACAAGCCTAAGAAAATAAAAGAAACCACCACCATGGAACCCACCGGCGCAAATGAGAAAAAAAAATTATAAAATTTACCTTCCACCCATCAGTACATAAGAAATTCCAAAAAATCTTCAACACACAACATAGTTCTTACATGATTCCACATAAAGAATTTGTTAAAAGCCCCCCCCCCCCCAAAAAAAAATTCAACTACTGCTAAAGAAAAACCAGGAATCTACGAGATCAAATGTGAAACTTGCCCCAAAATATATATAGCGAAAACAAAAAGAAATATTGACATCAGAAGTAAAGAACATACAAGAAACATTAAAAATGGTGAAACAGAAAAATAAACAGTTTCTTTTCATTTTTTTAATACCAGACAAGACATTAACTTGGAGACAGCTTTAATAAAACATGTTAATCATCCCATAGGGATGAAAAAATCTACATTAATAAAAATTGTCATAGAATCATGAATTTCAAAACTCCACCACTAGACATCCTTGACAAATACATCATGTCATCTACCGATGCCACGGAGGAGGAAAACACTACAATTTGCACTAGTCGAGACTCAGCTGATTATGAGAGCAACAGCTCTTGAAACATGTCCTTTGAAAAACAGTGTGAGTGAAGCAATGTGTTAATCGAATTCCTTTCTTGGAAGTGTTGAAAAGTGTTGTAATAAATTATATTTGAAGGGAGTCGATTAATGACATTAAACAACACTTTTAAATTTTCCCAGAACAAGTTTCAGAGACTTTGTCTCCATCGTCAACCGGATATCGACTGGTTTTCAGTGGTGTACTGAAGAAGGTAAACTAATTTCGATCAGTGAAAACTTTCACCTGTTCATTTACCTGATTAGTGTATTTTTTTAACATTGGCAACTAAGAGCAGGGTGATTGTGGAAGCAATGTTGGCAGCAACTGGTGCAAGCACAGTAATTACATTTCACCATATCCAAAACCTTAGACTATACACAGCTAGTGTGGACGAACAATTAATTTCCAACAATTACCTTTCATCTGTTATTATTAATGTTCTGATGGCATTTGTGACTTATAAGATTCAATGTTGCAAGTGAGTTAGGAAGTTAGTTGCTGGAAATAACGGAAAGAAGAACCTAACTTCTCCATAGTTCTTATGTTGGTGACAATCTTTGTGATTACTTTCCATTATACTCAAAATACATGTATGGTACTATCTTTCAAAGAAAAATGGCCAATCTGCCAATGTATAGTCCTTGTAAGGAAGCATTCAAAACTCTTTCAATACTGACCCTTCCCAGTATCTTTATATTAAAATCCATATTGCATATACAAAATAGGTCTTTGAATCAAAAAAAAACTAGAAAACCCAAACACCAGATATGGCAAATTTACATTTCATCCAAAATACTTCAAAAACTTTGAAAAGATATTTAAGAGCTTAAACATAAAATTAGCCCCTCAGAACAAACACAACATCCGCAACTTACTAAACCACCCTCTAAAAAATAGCACACAAAAAATTCAATTATCAGGCATTTACCAAATGAGTTGCCAGGATTGTGACAAGATATACATTGATAAGACCAAAAGGAATCTAGGAACAAGAATGAAAGAACACTTCAGAAATATTAAATTCAAACAAATGGACAAGTCGGCCGTAGCACATCACTTTTGGCCTGAGAATCACAACATAAAACAAGAAATAGAACTGATCAAACAGGCAAAGAAACCCCTGGAACTACAGATTTGGGAAAACATATTTATTACGAAGAAACAGGACCCCTTGATGAATTTTGAAATTCCCGCGGTAGATGACGTCATCAAACTTACCAGGACATTAGATGGCAGCACGACACCAAGCCAGATGCAGACACCGGTTGCATCATCAGTCAACCACAGAACTGACGATAGGGAAAAGGTTCCCAGAATCTAGTCTTCATCAAAAAACTTGTAAGTGGAGAAAAGTATATACAAGGTTGACTCAATTGCCTAATTTTAGTAATAAAGTAAGTCTTGTTAGCAAGAAAATTAGCAGTATTAGGAATAGGCGAAAGCTAAAACAAAGTGATCAAAGTTCATTGAGCAAATATAAATCTGCCAAGCAGCAGTTAAAGGTGACTAAATTAAAAGAAGAAGAGGATAGTAAACTAGCTGAGTGGTCTTCATATAGTGCAGGATGGTTTTGAAACATAGAAAAAAATGTTGTTTATATTTAGAGCTTCTAACTAGATTTTTCTTCATGTCCAACTTTTAGCATTTTTAATACTCCTTATAGTCCATATACTATAGTTTTCAATGAATTTCTTTAAGTTTTGCATATATGTATATTCCTAGATAAGTTCTCAATAAAAACTGGTATCATTATGGCTGTATATGAAAAAATTAATAATGATTTGTATTGAAAAAAGAAAACTGAAAAAAATTCAAGAAAATTCTATCATATTCCTTAAATTTTCTCCTCCAGAACCATTAGACTTGGGCAAATGAGTATATACATATATAGTTTTGTAACTATTATCTTAAGGAACCAGAATTCAAAGTTCCAATCATTTATAACAAAAATTGTAGAGAATGTAATATGTCTCCCAATGTAAAGAAATCGCAGCAAAAAATTAAATTATTATTTTTTGGTAAAAACTATTGTAGACAGAAAAATTATAAAAAAAAAAAAAAAAGGCCAAAGGTAACCAAACTAAAGAGAAAGAAGGTAATAAGATAGCTATAGGGCCTGCATATGATGCATGGAATTTTCAAATTAAAGAAAGTAGTGTAATTTCTATCTTAATCTTTAAATTCATTTTTCTCCGCTTTCAATTTTTGAACATTTTTGTATCTTCAAAATGCTCCAACTTCTGCAATTCTCAACGAATTTGTATTAAACTTTGCATACATATTGCTAAATAAATGTTTAATAAAAGTTGGTATTTTTGTTTACTTAATTAAATAGTGTATTTTTTATTTTTAAATCTCAAAATTGCAAAAAAATTAAATATTTAATATATTCACACATAAAATTTTTTTTGGCCAAAAATACTTGATACACACTTTAAAAGTATAGCAACTTTTATAACTGATGTACAGAGAAACCTGAATCTAAAATTTAAAGTTTCTAAAAGAAAAACTGTATGACCTGGGACTTTTTATAAAACATACAAAAATCATACTATAAAAAGCACTAAATATATATATATTTTTTTTAAACTATTTAAGATAGAAAGATGAATTTTAAAAGCTTAGCTAGATTCCCTATACCCCACCTAATGACAAAATTTCAAGCAGTTCTGATGTAAACTCTGGATTTTAGCATATTTCACAGATGCCTCCCCTTAAAGAGAAACAACACTGCAAAAGGATTATCATCAGTCTAAAGAAAATATTAACTCTGCAACATCTGTAATAACAAGTAATCTTGTAAAAGCAGCAAATAATCCATTTGATATCAGAGAACAATGTAACAAATGAAAATCTGGTAGAATAATACTTTAATTGAACTACCAAAAGCTAAACAGAAACTACAAAAGCAATGGATTATTGGATTTAAAATAAATTATAATAAAGCAAATGTAATTCACAAATAAAGTAGAAAAAAAGCAAATAAAGCAAAAGTAAAGTAGAAAAGCTTTAACAGAAACAAGACCAAGCTAGCAGCAATTTGTATCTTCATTAAATTCAAACACTCCCTCCTCCACTAACTGAATATAATTTAAAGCATGCTAATAGATATAACATGATTTCCCATTTAAAGGAGAATGAAAATATTACAAAAACTTGCAAAAATACAAAATGCTTCAATGACTCTTATGCAAAAGCGTGACAAAACTTCCATGTGAGTCAAAAATCTTAAAACATGCCAAGAGTATTTTGTAAGTGATTTTGAGCTAATGTATACAATATACAAGGACTGCTTATTTTTCAACCTCAGGAAGGACCACAACACAGAAGAGAAATGTGAATCACCTCTTTTTCTTCTTCTTCTTTTTTCTTTAATTTTATTTTTAACCAGAAGTAAAGTACAATTACACTTTTCACATAATCATGAAGATTAAGACATTTGTTATATTGATAAATGGACTTTCCGAAGGTTGGCAATTAGCATCATGAACTTCTCCATTATAATCTTCGCGAAAGTTAGTCATATGGAGGCAAGCTGTACTGCAAACTCCAGCATATCCAAAGCCTGCTCCTCCTACCAGCAATTCCACAAGTGGTACATGCATCTCGCGAGCCTGCACTGAGAACGTTATATTAATTACGCTTGGATAAATGTTTGAAAAATGACAGATGCCAATTTTATAATAAGAAAGAATTTCTGATCATGAACGTACAAAATCCTGTCTCTACGATACTTAGAACACAAGTGATGCACGTTTTATATTCATATAGTTACGGTTAAATGTTGTGGATAAATATTTTAAAATTACAGATGCCAATCTTATATTAAGAAAGAATTTTACTTTCTGATCATGACCATACAAAAATCCTGTCTCTAGGATACTTATAACGCGAGCGATGCACATTTTATCTTCACATGGTTTTATTTAAAAAAAAAAACATCCATCCATTCAACACAGATAAGTCTGAAA
Organism: Mantis religiosa; assembly: GCA_030765055.1. NCBI lineage: Eukaryota > Metazoa > Arthropoda > Insecta > Mantodea > Mantidae > Mantis > Mantis religiosa. The sequence continues at coordinate 178,610,225 of CM060950.1, forward strand.
AATAACACCATTCTTTCCTCATAATATCTCAAGCATAAATAAATAATGCATCTTCTATGAAAACAGAAGTCACGCAGTTTGAAACAGAGTTAATTTTCAGTTCCTTTTCAGAGTAGAAGTGTTGTTTTGTTAAAGTGACTGAGATAGTTAAGTTTTGTGTTGAACCTGAGCTGAAATATTGTTAATATTAAATTAAATTATTACTATACATATCTTTTCCAATGTTTGTGATTTGAATGCGTGAACATGTCCCTTGAAGCTGGGACAAGTGATTTTTCGATCTACAAAGGTGAAATGATTCATTCTCAGGACAGAAAAGTTATATTTAATGTGAACACATTTTTATGAAAGCACCCCAATCCAAGATATAGAGAAACTGCATATTTTTCAAAATCCCAGCAATTAACTCTGTAACCTTCTGGTGTAGGTAGTGTGCCCACAGTGTCACGAATTTGTAGTGAAGCAGATTCATCCTTGGAACAAGGCAGTGTGTCTGTGTTTCTATCTCCGGGAAAGACACATGAGGTTAGAAAGCGAGTTACTGGATTGGAAACCGTGGTTGCTGTTCCACTGCTGTGATGTGTGTTAAGGTAAGATTTTAATGTTTTAGGAATATTTAATATGTTGTTTAATTATGGAAAGAATAGCCAAAACTTTTGCTAGCGGGTAAAGCTGTACTTATGTACCGAACCTCTGTGGTACGCATTCTATGCTTGGCAACAGTGCTCCGCTTGAGCAATAGCCAGTGTTCATTACCTCTAACTTTTGTGAGCAGTATAGTGTAAAAACACTGTCCTCTCAAATCTTTCTTCAGCTGTCAAGACATATGTCATTCAATGCTAGATTTGGGCTGTATCTCAGGTGATCAAACACTTTCCAATAAATGAGTTAGCAGCTGTCTGTTTACTGCAGATGTATGCAGTTCTGGGTTGTCATGACTCAAAACCATTCTTTATAAAAGTGTTTTTTTTTTTTTTTAATGACTCTACAGTATGGCAGTATATATTTGCAGTGATTGCTGTCCCCACTCCGTAACTCTACAAGCACCACACTTTTCTGAAAACAAAAACCATGCGCACCCATTGTTGGGAATGTTCTTTGGATTCTTGGTTAACATACAGAACTCAAGTTTTATCCCATAACAATGGAGCCCTACTCTTTCCAACCATCAGTAATGTGTGAGAAACGATAAGGCTAATGCCATGCGCTGTGCTGTGATTCTCAGACAGCTTTTTGGAAATCCAGCATACTATTACGAACCCATTATTGTGACTGGTGCGGCCGGCGCACACAAAGTGACAGATAATGCAACGCTGAGATAAAAAGCTTGCCGAAACAGATAAAGATAGATAACTGGAAGGTTTGTCTTTCTAGTGCAGTCTTGATTGTTAGAAAACATTCCACAAATTTCTAGAACAATGAGTAGAGGTATAAAAACGAAGCCGAGGTTAGTTGTTGGAGAGTCGTAATTGGAACTTCATAAACGTGCACATGCAGCTATGTTTTGAAAGTGAACACTTTGTGGTCGACGACCTTGACGATCATATTTGTGTATGTTAGTAATTCGGCTGCTCAGGGCTGGACAAAAATTGTCTTTCTAAAGAACATTTTGAATTTCTACAAATTGGTCTTTTAATTTTTTTTTTTTTTTTAATTTTATGAACCCACAAAGTCACAATTCAAACATAATAGTCAAAATTGCATCTTGCAATGCCATATAAACACATTCTTTATATCTTACTGATCAAACCTATTTGGCAATATGGTTGCTCCAAATCGGGCTCTGCTGCAACGTCACAAGTAAAAAGAATCCAAGTAATCCAGAACAGATACCTAAGATTGACCACAGGTGTCCCATTGTATGTTAGCAACACCACACTTCACAGGGACCTGAACATACCAGAAGTGATGGATGTCATCAGGACAAGCTACACCAGACTACACACAACTTTTGCCAATCATCCAAATCCACTGCTACAAGACATTTTCCTACACCCCCTCCACAACCGCAAAATAGAAGACTAAAAAGAAAACGACATAAGACCTGCTCATTTAATGTCATGTTTTGTATGTATGATGAATTGTTCTTTTTTTGTTTTGTGATTAGAATGTGATATGTGTGTTAATATTTAAATTTAACTGAAGTAGGACTGATATTGAACAGCATCCTAACACACACTTCAAGTGATATAGTATTACTCTTGCTCACAACTATAAGTACCATAATGTATTTGGATACAATAAAGTTTATCGACAATTTAAAAAAAAGTCACAATTGGTGTCAGAGGTGGAACGATGGAGGCTGCATTGGAAACGATTTTATACTCTGTTTCATATAACCTTGCCCCGCTGACATGTATCACTCCGCGTTAAACTACCTTCCCCCTCGCCCTAATTGGCTAGTGCTTTTGTGCCATAGGCCATAGGCGGTGCCTTTCTGTCACATTTAAACCTGCAGTAAACGTCATAATTGTTGGGAAGATATATAAAATCATACAAATAAGGATATGAAGGCATGCAAAAATACAAGTTTATAATGAAACTGAGAAAGTTGAAACTGAATGACTGAGCAATGCAACTGAAACAAGTTTATAATGAAAGGCCTTCAGCCTTTTCCACTGGGATATTTTAAACCAGCACACATAGCTTTAAAAAATGCTTGTCTTTCAGTCTTAAAAGTCGTGTCACGCCATACCTTACTTTTCGTGTGTTCATTCTCCCAAGTCTCGTCAAGATTATTTTGCGACTTGTATCTCGGTACAGCCTGACTGTCCTTAAATAACATCTTCGCCATACAGCAACATCGCCTCTGTTTTTTAGCACATTTTTCTTGCCTCTTTTTTCATTCACAAACCCCAGCTATATAAGCAATCTGCTGAAATTTGGTGAATCTGCATCCTCATTTACAGCAAACGAAATGTTATTTATGTTAGGGAGTTCGTTTCTAAAGAAAAAAACTATACCTACACAAGACGACGCACAGCGCTTTTCACGTATTTTCTCCGAGCACGCGCTTTTGTTTATTCCTGCCTTTGCCTGGAGTGGTAAGTTTTCCTGTTTTCTCGATGTTCCTACGGAACTAACACTCACACCTGTAACTTCAGAGCACAGCTGTTCGACTTCTCTCACTGACAAAGACGGATTCTTCCCTATGAGTGCATTAAACACATGAAACACAATTCTTTTTTCGCCTGTTTGTAAAGATTTACCCTTGCGATACTTCAGCGAAAAACTGGCAGTAGACTCTGCCATTATTCATATAAGTACATGCGCAATCAACGATCAATAAAATAACTTAGCTTTCGCACTAGGCACAACAACCTTCGAATGGTGATATGACTAATCCAGTTCAAAACAAGGTCAGTGATGAAAGTCATATAAACAAATGTCACCACTACCGCTGAAGCACGTGCTATCGTGTCATGTGCTTGAAGCAAAGGAACCTCCTCTTTACTTCGTTTAAGAACTAACATGCATTTCAGATAAATCAACTCTGTTGAGTGATATATTTAATTAAAACAGTTACGAAAATATAAATTTGACAATTCTCTTCCAACATATAAAGATATATCACCATGTTAAATAACGAACTAATTTTTACTGCACGACTGTCTTTAGAATAGCAGCCAATGACATGTGATTTGGTCACGTGACCGGTAAGAGATACTGGGCAAGCTTACGTGAAACAAGGATTAGGATAGATGGAAGAAACGAAGGCCGAATTAACAACGAAGATGGAAACGGCAAATAACGACCTGGCAGTGGAGCTGAAAGAAATGAAGATGGCTAACGATTTTGCACTCTGTACAAAATGAATAATGTTTTACAATTCACACTTTGCTGGAGAATCAATGATAGTGTGAATGTGTAGGTGCTGTAGCTAAGCTACAACGAACGTATTGAACTTGGTCCTGTGAGACATTTTGGTGGGTAGCTCCGCAGTATATAATCCACCTCCTTATGCCTGTCTGGTCAAGCAGCAGAAAACAGGAGGTTGAAAAAATAATAACCCTTGAACTGGTGCCTGATACACAATAGAAAAACTTAATTTAGCTCTCTTTGATCTTCATAACTCCTGTTCCTGGAATTGATGATATTCATAACACTGTATTACAAAATTTATGAGAAATATTACAAAATGAAATTGGCTAACACTATATTTCAAAAACTCATATCTATCCAAATAATTGGAAATATAAAATTTAGTATCCATAACCAAATCTCATAAAAACAAACATGTCAGTCATATAAAAAAGACATTTCTAAAATCTTGCTTTTCATAATTTTAGGAATGTGTAGTTTGAAAATACTTGCCTTGGAGATAGGAAAAATCAGATCTTAGCTCTTTCCAATATGGATCACACAGTCTACAAATTGTATCAGGTGATGCATATATGTATTTAACTCAAATGTATTTAGGACTCATTAAGCAAAAAACTTTTGCGTAATGGCTGACCTGGAAGCTTCACATCACACCTCGTAACTCATGAAAGCAGACATAAAAGGCAGAATGCTTCAGTGTATATGCTATTTCTCAGTAATGGAACTATTCACACTTCTGCCAACAAACCTTATCACATTCCAAACATATTAATAATTGTACACAACCTCAGGGATCTATGCAAGTTCCACACTATGCAACATTATATTTCATGACTTGCCTAACATACAGTCGAATTACTTTGAGGTGGCAGCTGAGTAAAGATGGACACTAAATGAATTAGTCTATTACCACACCTGGAAGCACAATGAGGATTATTTCTACATGTGGAGCAGTTGATGCATGCACCACCAATGGCTCTACATGTAGAAATCTTTCTCACTCTCCTTCCAGGTGTAGTAGTAGACTATTTCATTTAGTGTACATCTTTACTCAGCTGCCACCTCAAGATAATTGTACTATAATCGCCTGTCTGATAAAAATTGGTATATTGCAATTTGGACCCCAAATACAGCAATGAGATAGGTGCAATTAGCAATAAACGAAATAAACTGGACATCAAAGTGAAGTTTTACTCTAAAACAGAGTGTAACATTAATTGGTCAGGAAGACAAGTCAGCAGTAGCATTTCACTTTTGGAATGAAAACCATAACCTTGACCCAAATCCAAAATTATTCAAAGGTGTGATAAACCATAACATACTGACAATGTGGGAGAACATCTTAATATGAAGATATAAAGACTTAGTAATAAACTTTGAAATCCCACCAGTCAGTAACTTGATATTAAATTCATAGTTCCACTACCAGAGCAAAGACTGCAGGCAACAACAGACAGCTGAACTTTTGAGGTTGAAACTGGAAGCAACAGATTCCAAAATTATTCCATTAAAAATGTTAAATTTAAGTTACATATTGTTATAAAATCAGACTAAAAATAGTTGATGAACTGGTTTATTTAGTTTATGATCAAGAAATATATTTAATATATTTTTTAAACTTATCGCACCCAAAAGTGAGACCCTAAATTATACCCTTTTTTATTTAATAATACAGCATGCTAATTACATCCTGGATTTGATATTAATCCGGAACTAACCAAGGTAGTCAGCCAGCTAAGGATGTACTGGACACGTTATGAAATTGGTCCTGGAGGATTTACAAAACAGGTAAGTGATTAAGTAAGTGTGTTGCTTGTGTTGTAGTTTATTCATAATACACCCTTGATCTTTACTAATTTTCACCCTTGATCTTAACAATTTGCAATAAAATAATTGTTTTCAGATAATATAAGCAAAAAGAGACAATATTAACGACTCGAACCTGTGGTTAATCATACATGAAACACCGTCATGAGGGGGGGGGGGGGGGGGAAATCTGAACCAAGAACACATCTCATTGTCTCTAGGGTACTGGAAGTATCAAACCATTCGGCAATTGCTAGAGTTGTTCATGGTGCATTGCATGCTTTGTGTTCTGCTAAAGAAAATGAAGAAAAACTCTTGATGAAGTTACAAATGCTTATAGTGATAAAACTTCAAATTCAAGTGAAAATTTCATGCTCAAAACTGTACAAACAACTATAAATGTTATTTTTGTGGCAATTTTTGCCATTTAGTCTCACCTTGATTCTGTATACACATGAACATACATACTTCTGAATTAAAATATAATCTTGCTAACACTTGGAAATTAATGAAAGATTAATGAATTTATTATGAAATTCATAACTACATATAAATTACCATACCAGTAGCTTTTATGTATGAATAAAATTTGATAACACACCTAGAGTTCTTTATTTCCCTGCTCTTTTCACGCACTTTGGAATACTTTTTAACTACTGTTCCAGCAACATCTAACTTCTTCGGCTTTTTAGCTCCATGGCTTGCTAAGCAGTGTTTACAGCGCCAAGGTGCCTTTGGCCTTCTTTCTGCTGGAGGTTCCAAGCATCCAATGTGGTAGCCTCGATCACAGTCATAGCAACATAATAAGCACATCTGCAACAAGATATAATGTCTTAGTTTCAAAATATATTGCTACGAAACTCATATAAATTGTATGATTGTTTCACAAAACAGTACGCTTTTAAAAAAACCATGTACTTCTCAAAATCCATTAAGGCACTTCAGTATTACTTTTAAAGAAACAAATAAAAACAAGGTAGCACAACTATAGTATATGCAGCCCTGACTGCCTCTATGTTCTAGGAGTTAGCAAATGTAATTTATTTCCATGGTTTAAACTTGTGACATGCATATGTTAAGGTTTCTGCTGCACTTCTCCATTTTATTGACAGAGTATAAAGCAGATAAGTTGTCACAAAGAGGTAGTTGCATACATATAAAATAGGAGGAAGAGGAGGAGGAGGAGGAGGAGGAGGAGGAGGAGGAGGAGGAGGAGGAGGAGGAGGAGGAGGAGGAGGAGGAGGAGGAGGAGGAGGAGGAGGAGGAGGAGGAGGAGGAGGAGGAGGAGGAGGAGGAGGAGGAGGAGGAGGAGGAGGAGATAAAGGCATTAAAGAATTCACTGCGGGACTGAATTTAAATATGGAATGTTAGAACATGATGGCATGGAACATTTTCAGATGGTCACAATGAAAACAGTGGCATGCAGATGCTAATAAAAATTAGTTCACTATTCCAGGGATGTGGCTGATTTGGACAGCATTATAGGACTTCATTAGATTTTAAGGTTTGTCCCATTGGATTCTGCAATGTTCTTTGGCACTCTGCATAGTTGCAAACAGTAGAGTTAAAATGCTACTCAAGAGTATGATAAACTGTCTCAACCTATATAAAAATGCAATTAGGTATCAAAATCTTTCACCATAAAAATTTGAGTATACTACAAAATATTACATTAGTTGGCTGTCCAACTTCATAGAGATTGCTATCACTGACTTTAATGTTCGGGTAACATCACAGCTGATATTTCATGTCCTATAATCATTGATGATGATGATGATGATGATGATGATGATGATGATGATGATGATGATGATGATGATGATGATGATGATGATGATGATGATGATGATGATGATGATGATGATGATGATGATGATGATGATGATGATGATGATGATGATGATGATGATGATGATGATGATGATGATGATGATGATGATGATGATGATGATATGAACATGGTTTAGGCCATAAGTGATCTGTTCCAACTCCAAACTAAAATTGTTCCATCCACATGTTATATGTGTTTGGAGGAATTTAGTAACAGTGACGTCAAATTTAATCTCAGAAACTATTTGTAGTTGGTTTATTGATAATCGTCACTTACTTGTTTATATTAATGAGAGACTAGTTTCAAAGGCATTTGCCTCCATTTTCAATCTCTTTCCAACTGGAGTTGGAAAGTCTCTCATTAATATAAACAAGTGACGAGTATCAATAAACCAACTACAAATAGTTTCTGAAATTGTTCTATCCATCTTCTGGCAGGTCTTCCTTGACTTTGTTGTTCTCTTGGCCTGTAAATTAATGCTCTTTGGGGAATTTTATTATGTTCCAATCTGCAGACATGGTTGTATAGTAGCCACCTTTATTCCACCCCATGCGGCATCAAAGCTTTCCCTTCTGACCACATCTCCTCACGTGTAAGCAATAAGGGTCTTCCACCCTTAAACATATGGGGTGGTCCTTCTTTATACGTTCAAGTTAGAGAGCTGCTGCAATATTTTTCATGTGTCCTCAGAAATTAGCTTAGACTGTACAAACGTGCTTCCTATGTGTTAATTAAGCTTATATTTATAGAAGTTACATAGTGTTTTACTTAGTGTAGTTAGTGTAGTTTTATAAATTTATTGGTGTTTAATAGTTATTGGCATTTATCACGTAATTTAATTAAGATGTGGAGACCATGGGAATCAAACCTAACATGGATATGGTAACATGGATTTCCATTGATACTTGTAATATATAGCTAACAGTATTTCTATTCTTTCTCGAGTTCTAAAGTTAGGACAGTTAATTATTATGCGGAATGTACGTCATTATTTATTTAAATTGTGTTTAACAGAAGGCCCCCACCCCCCAAAAAAATTACACTGCTTAACTTTATTCAAACTTGTAAAATTAGCAGACATCCTTGTAAAAAGCTTCCAGCATTTAAAAAGAGTAATAGAATTTCCTTACTAGTTTTTCTTTAATTCCTGGTTCGTTTTTTTACTTTTTAAGTATTTATTGCTTTGTTAAATCAACTGAAATTCACCACCTGTAGCTGCCATAGAATATAGGAAAATGTTGTAGGATAAATCGGCTCACGATTGCAATAAACAAAGCTCTAATATGCTATCATTGCTTATAAATTATTAACTACCAAAATATCCAAAGTGCTTCTTTAATTTGCAAGTAAATATCCCTCACAAATTCATGCACACTGATGCAATTTAACCCCTTTAAAATTGTAATGATGTTTTACTAAACTTTCCTTATATATTATGCTAATAATATGCATTTAGTTCTTATACGTAATATAAGTACTATACCATAACAGCATAGGTAATATATCTCTTTTCAGTTATAAGGGGTTGTAACATTATGTATTATAGGATACATTAATCATTGAAATTTATTTGAAAACATCAATGACTATTTCTTACAGTGAATTCTACTTTAATATAATTTTGTGCTTTATTGTATCATAGCCTTACACATTAGAATATCTACTTTATTTTTTTGCTTCTAAACATTATTTTAAACAACGGCAACCCTGGGTATTCTCAGCTGTAGACACGTGCCTAACATTCTTCAGCTCTGACCCCGGTTGGTGTATTTGTGGTTAGGGGAGAGAACAGTTTTTCCCTACAAAGAGAGCTGGCTGAGGATGCTTTAAGCATGGTCACTATACCACCTTTCCCTGTACTCTTATTTTTTCTGTTAGTTTAAATATTTCAAACTGTTCCCGAATATCTATTCTCTTCTGTTTGTTCATTAAAGAATAAGTTCCAACAAAACTCAGGAATTTCATTTCTGCAACTTCTAACCGTCTTAAAGTATCTTTATTTAGAAACCAACACTCAAACCTGTAAAACAGAGCTGGAACTGCTAAAATTTTATAAAATTTCAATAAGGTTTTTTCCCCAACCTTCTTTAAAAAAAATTTAATTGTTCCGCATATGTTGAAATAAGTTTTTCATTTATGTATTTTGTTTTATTGTTGCCACTGAAAACTCCTAAATACTTAAAATCATAGCTTGTTCTAAGGGTACATTTATCAATAACTACAATATTTTAACTCTGACAGGATCTGAGTACCCTTGATGGACACCTTGATTTATTTCAATGTCTTCTTCTGAGATTTTACTTCCAATTTTTACTACCCTTGTTCCCAAATATAGACTTTGTATTGCACATATTACATGGTTAGGTAAACATCTATCCATTATTTCCCACATTTTATTTCTGTTTACTTTGTCATATGCTCTGATATAATCTATGAAGGCTACATAAAGTGAAAAATTATACTCATTCCATTTTTCAAGCAGTTGTGCAGTTGCAAAAATGGAATCTAATCAGGATCTACCCTTTCTGAAACCATGTTGATTTTGCAAGAGAACTGCTTATTTACATTTTTTATTCTATTTGCTAAAATCTTTGCATAAATCTTATAACCTGTGTTTAATAAACTAATGCATCTGTAATTCTCAGTCAGTTTTACTTCCTCTTTTGTATACCGGAATTATCACAGCATTTTTCCAGTCGACAGGCGTGCTCCTTGATCTCCAACATTCATTTGTAAGATGTAAAATTCTATGTTGCAAGCAATTGGAACTGTAATTAATTCCATATTTATTTGATCTAAAACAAGTGATTTTCTATTTTTAAAGCTATCCAGTACAATTTCTAATTCTTCTTTCGTTATAAGATAGTCCATAATTCTCTGTAGAATGTTTCCCATTTTCTGATTTTTATGGGGTTCATTTGGAATTTATCTCTTTCCATGTTATTCAGAACTTTCAAAACTCTAAATGCTTTCTTCTGTTTTCCATATGCATCATACTCTAGATCTGATAAATATCTATCCCATTTGTCTTAATTTTTCAAGCTTTGTTTCCTTACTTTAGCTCTAAGTCTGTTGTATTCTATTCTATTTTCTCCATTTCAGTCGTTTAGGAACTTTAAATATGCATTAATTATTATTATTATTATTATTATTATTATTATTATTATTATTATTATTATTATTATTATTATTATTATTATTATTATTATTATTATTATTATTATTATTATTATTATTATTATTATTATTATTATTATTATTATTATTATTATTATTATTATTATTATTATTATTATTATTATTATTATTATTATTATTATTATTATTATTATTATTATTATTATTATTATTATTATTATTATTATTATTATTATTATTATTATTATTATTATTATTATTATTATTATTATTATTATTATTATTATTATTATTATTATTATTATTATTATTATTATTATTATTATTATTATTATTATTATTATTATTATTATTATTATTATTATTATTATTATTATTATTATTATTATTATTATTATTATTATTATTATTATTATTATTATCATTATCATTATCATTATCATTATCATTATCATTATCATTATCATTATCATTATCATTATCATCATCATCATCATCATTATCACCATCATCATCATTATCACCATCATCATCATTATCACCATCATCATCATTATCATCATCATTATCATTATTATCATCATCGCCATCATCGCCGTCGTCGTCGTCATCGTCATCGTCATCGTCATCGTCGTCGTCATCGTCGTCGTCATCGTCGTCGTCATCGTCGTCGTCATCGTCGTCGTCATCGTCGTCGTCATCGTCGTCGTCATCGTCGTCGTCATCGTCGTCGTCGTCATCGTCGTCGTCATCATCATCTAATGTTTTCAACTCTTCTGTCCAGAAACAAACCCTTCTATTTATGAGTAACTTCGCGCTTTCCTAAAGCTTCACTTGCAGCTTTGATTGAAGCCCCTCTTATATTCACCCATTCAATATTAATGTTATTACTAATGTATAAGTAACAAAAGCTATATAGTTTCTTTACATAGCCCATAGATCCTAAACATGTACAATGAAATAGTACTGAAGCTGGTGAATGTGAACATTTCCCATGACCAAGCCATGTGAAAAGATGCATAGTCTGTGACAGTACAGAGAAACAATATCCTGAGTTAATGAAAAAATCAGTTCCCAGAGTTCTAATGTTAGCTGGACACGTTTTTCTCTCCTTACATAAATATTATTTGCCAATGCATTTTAAAATTCTTTAAGCACACAATGAAAATAAGGATTGGAGTAGTTTTGGAAAGTCATAATCTGTAATTTGTACCTGAATTTACAGTGAAACTGTCCACATTGGAAACAAAGTTACAATTTGTGCATAGCAAAGCGACTCAAACGTCTTACCGATAGGCAGGAGTCTCATATTATGCGGAAGGTAACACGGAATCCGTGTATAAGTGCTCCGGTGATTTATGCTGAGATTCAGGAAGAACTGGGACTGACAGTCCTGAAACGGTCAGAAGGACCATGCAAAAACAAGATTTTAATGGTTGCGTATCCAGAAAAAAGTCATACATTTCCAGCAAGATTAAAAGGAAGCGATTTAAATTTGCCAAAGACTTTGTTAATAAGACAAACGATGGTGAGATCAAGTTATTTTTTGTGACGAAAGCAAATACAACCTTGCTGGTTCCGATGGCAGCGTGATTGTGTGGATGAAACCAAACACGGAGCTGGAAGAGCGCAATTTACAAGGCACAATCAAACACAGTGGAGGGAGTGTAACGGTATTGCACTGTACTTTCACTATGGTAGTGGGAAAGCTGGTGTTCATATACACAACCATGAACAAGGAAGTCTATCTTAGACTATTACAACAAAATTTAAAACCAAGTGCAGAAATGATGGGTATTTTGGACAGCTTCTCGTTTTATCAAGATAATGATCTGAAGCATATGTCCCACATTGTGCAGCTATGGTTACTTTACAACTGTCCTCATGTACTGCATCCACCCTCTCAGTCCCCGGATCTTAGTACCATAGAAGCAGTATGGGATAAACTGGAGAAGGTCGTGCAGAAGACCCCTATCACTTCCAAGCACTTGAAGGAGAGGTTGGAACAAGAATGGAGCAAACTTTCTACAGCCTACCTAAAAAACCTGGTTCACAGCATGCCGAATAGGTTGCAAGAGTAGTGAAAAGAAGAGGGAGAGTCACAAAGTGCTAAGTCATATTTTGTATCACACTCAAGTTATGTCCGATTACTTTTGAGGACCAAAAAATGCCATATTTCTTTGTAATTCTTAAAAAAGGGTGCATTATAGAAGTTTTATGTGAAATAACATTTATTTTCTTACAAGAATGAATCATGTAACTGCCGATTATCATTGTTTTCAATAAAATAGCACATCAAATGTGATTTTTACTTTCAAAACTTAGTACTCTGCTTTGTCCGATTATTTATGGGAGTCTCTGTAGTTAGGCAAACTTGTATAAACTTTACTTCAAACTAAAAAAAAAATAACATTTACAATTTAAAAATATATATTTTTAGATAGTCAACATGAAAAATTCAATGCCATAGCGGTCCAGTCACTCTAACCCATTGAGAGACCATGGCCAACTTGCCGTCATGACATTAAATTCTCCATTTGACTCGTTTATTTCCCCGGTAGACCACTAGGAGCTCTAAAATTCAAGATACACCGCTTAGCCTATATACGGCTACTGTGAAGAAATGATTAATTTCCATCAATTAACTATATTAATAAGAGTTAAATGATGAAGCCTGGGACTCAAGTACTTACGATAGTAAGTTGCCACGAGCAGTGTATCTCGAATGTGAGAGCTCTTAGTGGTCTACCGAGGAAATATACGGGTCAAATGGAGAATTTAATGTCATGACGGCAAGTTGGCCATGGTAGCTCAATGGGTTAGAGCGACTGGACGGAAACCAGGCGATCCATGGTTCAAATCCCGGCCATGGCATTGAATTTTTCATGTTGACTATCTATCAACAACCTTAGCATTATACAGCTAGTGTGAAGAAATGATTAATTTCCATCAATTAACTAAAATATATATTTTTATTTAAAATATATTTTATACACAAGTTTATTTTATTTAGTTTAACCCCAATTTTTTCATTTATTATTAATTAAAATTTAAAACTAAATATACAAGAAAGTATCTTAAATTATACATACTGCAATTAATAATAACTGCAATTATAATAAACTGCAATTATAAAATTCAACCAAAAGTAGACTCGTTAATATAAAGTGATTTGCCAAACTATGGGGGTCCGCAAACAAGTTGTTAGATAAGGGGGTCCTTGAGGCAGAAGAGTTTGAGAAACACTGCTTTACCTTGCCTTCTTGTGATGAGTGGACAGTACTTCACATTAAGTTTAAAGGGAGTCAATTAATGACACTACACAACTTTTAAATTTTTCCGGAACATGTTTCAGAGACTTTGCCTCTATCCTCAGCCGGCCATCGATGGCTGGCTGAGGATAAAGGCAAAGTCTCTGAAACATGTTCCGGAAAAATTTAAGTGTTGTTTAGTGTTATTAATCGACTCCCTTTAAATTTAATTTATCATAACAACACTGTTTTCAACACTTCCAAGAAAGAAATTGAAGTACTTCACATACCACATATATTCTTACAATGTGTTTCACCTCCACTTGAAGGCATTATCAAATTTTAATATCAGTTTAAATTATGTTACTTACTCGATTCAGTTAAAATGTCAGCTCCTAAAAGCTGATAATTCTTAATATTAATGCTAGTACTTTGGGATTTTAAACAATGCACACTCCTGATTGCATACCATCAAATTCGTGTAGCATGTATATGAAATAAAACTTCATTTCATCTCCCTCTCAAACTACAAACAGTGTGTAAGCCATACACCTACACAGTTCTCTGAAACAAGTGCTTCGGGTAACACAAATATTTAACCATTGGGTCAAGTTGTTTACTTTGTCACAAGATATGCACTGTTCATAGTGGAGGATCACTAAATTCTAAGAACACCTGTTTGTTAGTTTGCTGTCTTAACATAAGCATGGTTTAGAAAGTATGCCAACTTGTTGAACAATTCTTCAATGCAGTCAATAACAGATCCTCCTTGTTCTTCAATCTGAGCTCTTCCATTCTACTTTGTCCATCAATTCCACTGACAGTGAATTGGCCTGGTCATCTTTGAGTTCTATTTTACTCTGCAGTGAACATTTTTTCACGACCTGATTGCATACATTCCTCTTTATTCTGGTCACAAACTGCTTCAGATATAAATTCACAAAATTCAGTTTTAAGAAGTACTTGTTTCCTGTGCAATGCAGCCAGAAGAAACAATATTTTCATGCACAATGCATGTGCTTACATTGTGTGGAAGAGAGATACATCTGTAAACCTTGAAAAACCAATGCACACATCTTCGTTCTTCTGGATAAATAGTGCATATGCCTCTTTCATGGTAACCAAATATCTTACTCTGAGTTTTTTGAATTCTCCATTAATGCAGACTCTTTTGAATGCATTTCTCCTGGAGCCTGATATGATATTGAATTATCCTCGAAGTTCAAAACTGCACCTTTAATGTCATCTGCATGTGTATCCTTTGATGCTATTTTCCTTTGCTTGCCTTCAGTTAATCCTTCTCTTGTAGCTAGGTCAAAATCAATTGTAGCCTCTTCTGCGGAGACCTGAGAAGTGCCTTTGCAACATGTTTTCTACACTTTTCAAAATGCTACCTAATATACTGTTGCAGGTGTCATAACAGTGGGAGCATGTTTTTCTTCCTGACTTGCATACATCTTGTTTTTGGTTCACTGCATCTGTTTGTACATTCTCTTCTTTGTCCTAATCAGTTCTTTTTCTCCTTTAGTCTTGCTGAATTCCAACCATTTTTCAGCCATAGCAGCATATCCTTTCTGTTTGTGTTCATAGCGACCTTGTTCCCTCAGATGCTCTCTATAACCATGTTGTCTCTCTGCTGTTGCTTTAGCCATGTTTTGAAGATGCCTGCCTCAGCACTCGCAAAGGTACATCTACTGAGAGTAACAGGAAGTAGCAGGAGCATGGAATGTCATCTGTGATGACACTATTCTTGGAAATACACTCATTTGAAAAGAAAAATACTTGCAATACTTGTTTATTCGTAATGTAATGCTAATGAAAGATCTAGGAGGAAATTTTAATTGCTAATTTATTTTACCATCTATAACATTTTATCCATGTTCACTGTTACAGACTGACATCTATATGCAGCGTGTATCAAAGACGCTATAAAACATGTTTAAAAACATTTATATTGGGTAATGCTTGTCAGATGTAAATTGTAGTATTTGCCTTCTACAAATAGCTAGAAAATACTAACTTTAATGGATTTTTCACTTTCTTTTGTATTCACCAGCATCTTTAGAATTAAATTACCATTATTCTCTGCAATTCTGAACATTTTACTATTGAGTAAGATACCTCCAAACAGGGATCTAGTGCCCTTAATATACTGAAAAATGTTAAATTTTACCTCCTGATATTCCATATCAATGGAACTGCTCTATTGCAAATGTGGCAGATTTTGGAAGTGCCAAAAGTAGACTTAGTTCATATTTAATGAAACATGGTTAAAATTTGATGATCTGATTAAAAAAGGGGAATATTTTTCAAAGTTTAGGAAATAAATAGCCTGTGACCATATGGAAAAATTGTGCTTTCCAAAAGCAAGAACTATGAAAATAAAATGGTTTTTGACACGTGCACACCCACCCCCCACCCCCCCAACCCCCCAACCCCACCCACCCACACACACACATAGTTCAAATCCTGGCCATGGCATTGAATTTTTCAGTATGACTATCTATCCAAAACCTTAGCCTATAAACGGCTAGTGTGACGGAACAATTCATTTCCATCGATTAACTTAAATTGAAGAATATTTCAGCTGAACCATAGTTGATGGATCAAAAAATTGTTTGACTCCCTTCATATTAAATTAGCCCTGATGAATTTTGTGAGAGCATTAGGCATATCCCAAGCAGGTTTCAAATACATAGAAGATGAATTTCCAAGAATCAGTGCTTCAAAGTTGAAGAAGGAAGGCATTTTTGTTGGGCCTCAAATTCAAGAACTAATGAAAGTTAATGAATCATGTGGAACTTGAATCATAGATATCATTCAAGATCATTTTTGAACAGTTCTTAGGTAATATTAGAGCACAAAATTACAAACAATTAAGTGAGAAATTATTAGGAGCCTATAGACATCTAGGTTGCAACATGTCTCTCAAAATGCACTTCCTGCATTTCCCATTTGGACTTCTTCCCTACAAATCTAGGACAAGTTAGTGATGAGCATAGAGAAAGGTTCCTCTTAAGATATTTCTGAAATGGAAAAGAGGTATCAAGGAAGCTGGAAATCCAATATGCTTGCAGATTACTGCTGGAACCTCATTAAAAAACCACAAGAAATTGCAGAAGAAGCAGCAAACAGCAGAAATTCAACTGAGAGCAGTAGAGGATGGACTTGAAAACAAGCTGCCAATGTTTTCAGATATGTTAATTGGTTACATTTACAAAATTATATAATTTTATTATGAAGGATTCTTCTACATATTACAGTAACTTTACCTGCTATTTATAAATTTCTAGAATTTTAAGATGCAACATTTATTAAAAAATTGAGGGTGCTAGAAAAAAGAAGTCCATATTTGAACTCAGTACGTCAAAATACATAAGGAATGATATGTTGAAGGTCTGTTTTGTTGTCCAGTGTTGTTCACTAGATATCTGGCAACATTCTACTCATTTCTAAAGACAGAAGATACTAAAACAAATGTTTACTGTGCCATTTCGTCCACTCCCCCCTCAAAGGATTCCAAATGGGATTGTCACCATTACGTCCATTTTGATCAAGAAATACACTGGAAAAGGATGTCATCCCTGACGAGTGGAATCATCATAAGCATAGACCCTGGCACTACTCTAGCGCTCCTGGCAGCAAAACCAGAAGGAACCCCAAGGCGGGGATAACAGCAGTCAGTTCTGGATGGAACACCATGAGACCTATTTATCTAAACAGACGACAGAAGCGGTAGGACCGGCGTGTTAGGGTTGAATAATCTTTTCAGCCTATTCAAAATTCTACATTCCAGACTTCTGGTGAGTATTAAACCAAAATCATTATAAAGTACCTTTTGCTCAACACACACAACAGGAGAAAGTGCAGGAGTAAATTCTAAATGTAAATTTTGGTCAAATGGGAAATGTATAGAAAACGTTAACATATGGAACTAAAAGAAACGCATGATTGGTTATGTAATTCATAATATAGGAAGAGAATTACAATTAAATTTAAAGGGAGTTGATTAATGACACTGAACAACACTTACTTTTAAATTTTTCCGGAAAAATTTAAAAGTAAGTGTTGTTTAGTGTCATTAATCGACTCCCTTTAAATTTAATTTATCATAACACTGTTTTCAACACTTCCAAGAAAGGAAGAGAATTACAAGTTTATTAAACCACTTTCTGCTATTTAATAAATTCCCTGGACAATTTTCCTGGGATAGGGGACCTTGCTTTGAGTAGCCCAACACGTTACATAATACAACAGAGAAGTGTGATATCGGAAGCAAATATAAGAAGCTGTCACTTTTCTTGTATTATCAGCTACTACGCCAAAGAAATTGAGGAATCGAGATTTAACTGTATTGGAACACCACAGTGAAGCGAAAAATTATTAATTTTTTGATGAGTCGTATTTATTACACATCTGCTTCACTTTCGTGCCTATTTTGAGGACAAGCTTTAGTCGCTTAAGAGCCGAAGATGCAAACGATGATTTGCGACACATGTCCTCAAAATAGGCACGAAAGTGAAGCAGATGTGTAATAAATACGACTCATCTAAAAATTAATAAAGTGAGGAATGTTTAGATTAGAAAATGTCAGATTGTCCAATTGCAATATTGTTTACTTGTAGCTAAGCAAATTATATAAATGATATTTTTCAGTTCTATCCCTGATTTCCCACAAATCATAACTGGTAATCAAATAATGACAAATATCACGTATACCTTTACATTTGATTAACGAAACAAGAACCTGCATTCTTCAAAGTATATTATGCATCCTTCCTTCAATGACTATCACCTCATTTTTACTTTTGATAAGATTTCATGTTGTTTTCTAATCCCATATTTTGTCCAAACTTTTCAAATAGTAGCTTTCAGCTAATCCTTTTTTAAGTTTTATCCAGTGGCCCGTAGGCATTCTAACAAAATAATTCCTTCTTTATTATTCTTATAAACCAGGCATACACAGAGGCATTTTTACACATACTGCATGTATGTACATGTGCGCTGCCTTCCCCACTCTCCCAAATAATTTAATAGCATTCCCTACTGCCTTGTAATACTCAATGCATTGAATATATTAAAAATTGTAGTTTATTATTTCATTTTACATCTGTTCCCGTTATACTACAGGATCATTAAAACATCGGTAACCCATTCCACGAGCTCTCTCCCCTGCACCATAGAACAAAAAATCACCAGAAAAATTTCGCTATTAGACGTTCCCTAAACCCATTTCCGTATAGTAGATGTTGGAAGTGTTGACCCCCTTCTGTCAAAATGGCAGTGTATCTCTTATAAATATTCTCATTCACCTAAGCTCAGCAGCAGGAATCCTTCTGATCTTCTTGCATAATGTTATCACTAAGTTCCAGCACTGTACAACAAAATGAGGATTCATACTGCTCATATTCCTCGAAAGTATGATCTAGCAGATAGGATACACCTTTATTTGAGATTTGAATAGAAAAACTTTGTAGTTTCTTTTACTGTAGCTGGTAATTCTACATCCATATATTTTGCTCCATTTTGCAGCTTTCAATATTTAACTATTGAGATGATGCTGTATTCATATAATTCAAAAAATAAACTGTTCATACATTTTTCTGGTAAAAAATAACAGTACATGAATATAAATACATGGGATAGGCAGTATCTTTAATTGCCTAAATGCTACCAAGCATTATTCAAATACCACAGATCAGAACTCGAACATATGAAGAATAAAAATTTCAAATAGAACTTACACCAAGTTTGTGAGCATTGACTAGTATTTAACTTTTTATAAGATACGAATTCCAATGAATATGAAAAGGAATAGTGACTGTTTCCTCTTTATATACTACCAGTTGATTCAAGTAAAATCAATGATACGCTTCAGCTGTAACTGATCAGTTTTCGTTCATTTTCTCCTGTAGAACTTTCTACTATAAATACTGGAGTCATCAGCAAACTGAATTGGTGATGTGCTTGATAAGTTAGCTTTTAGATCCTTAACAACCAGGAGATTATGCTTTTTGAACGTGTTAAGCACCGACAGAGTTTCTTCTTGAATCCTCATCTGCATCAGACTTGATTTTCAGTTTGGGAATAGAGTGAAGTCTCAAGGGTGCCAAATCAGGCGAGTACGATGGGGGAGGTACAAACGTCATGTGTTTTTTCGTCAAAAAGTTACTGGAGAACAAGGAATTGCGACAACGTATTCATTGTGATGCAACAGCCAATTGCCTTGTCGCCAAAGTTCGGGCCGTCATCACCACACATTTTCATGGAGGCATTACAAAATGCCGCGGTAATACATAGAATTAACCGTTTGATCAGGAGGGACGAGGTGCATGCTCTCGACTTTGGTCCTTATTTATCAGACTTTTTTGGTCTTGGAGAATTCGGGCTCTTCCACTGGCAGGACTGCTTTGTCTTAGGGTCTCAGGATCGTAAGATTGCCGGTGATGACCCTGGACAAGAAGATGGGTTATGGCCCAACAAAGCTTCGTGCAAACTTCAACACGCCGAGCCTTCTAAATAAATCACGATCCTTGGCACAAATTTTGAGGCAAAAGGATGCATTCAAAATTCATCAGTCAAAACTCGCTGACATGTCCCATAACTAATTCCCACTTCATGAGCAAGGTCTTAAATGATTCGACATCGATCCTCATGAACGATGTGTTGAACTTTGGCAACAATGTCAGGTGTCGTACAACTGACTGGCCTACTGGTGTGAACGTAGTCTTCAGTAGCTGTAAGGCCAGCCCTGAAACGAGCATGCCACTAAAACACACGTAAGGTTCATGCTTTGTCCCACACATAATTTAATCATTGCAAGGGTCTCTGCATCATTTTCCCCGCGATTTGCACAGAATTAAATGCACGCTCTCATTTCTAGTCCTGCTTTCTTCATAAAATCACCACATACTACACAGGGTATCATGAAAAGTACTACAGAAGCTCAACACAACTTCCAAGCTGCATGTGATAGTGTTGCCACCTATCGGTACAAAACTCTACTGCAACTACTGTCCAGATGGCAGCACCCATCCCGAAAATGTTTCGACACAACCTCATAAGATACTCAAAGAAGTAACAGAATTTCATGTGATACGACATTCCAACTTCCTCCTCCCCATTATCCTGTGCAATTTTTTGAGGGAGATAATTTAGTTACTAAAGTACTGCAAATTAACATGAGGATACTAAAGACACACAAATGTGAGAAGAGAATCAAGTATTGTGGTGCTGATGATTCATCACTGAAATTCTCTAGTGAACTGTACATGAATAAAGGCTACAATTTTAGTTAACTGATAGAAATGAATCATTTCTTCATCCTAGCCATCTATAGGCTAAGGTTTTTGATAGAGTCAACATGAAAAATTCAATGCCACGGCCAGGATTTGAACCACGGATTTCCTGGTTTCCATCCAGTCACTCTAACCCATTGAGTTACCATGGCCAACTTGCCGTCATGACATTAAATTCTCCATTTGACTCGTATATTTCTCCGGTAATTAATTCACTGATTAATTTCCATCAATTATCTAGAATAAGAGTTAAATGATGAAGCCTGGGACTCAAGTACTTACGATAGTAAGTCGCCACAAACAGTGTATCGCAAATGCAAGTGCCCCTAGTGGTCTACCAGGGGAATATAAAAGTCAAATGGAGATTTTAATGTCAGGACGGCAAGTTGGCCATGGTAGCTCAATGGGTTAGTGACTGGACGGAAACCAGGAGAACCGTGGTTCAAATCCCAGCCGTGGCATTGAATTTTTCATGTTGACTCCATCTATCGAAGGCTACAATGTTTACTACTATCTTGGAATCCAAATTACAGAACTTAATCACAAAATGGAGCACATTTAGCTGAAAAAGGGTTCTAGAAGTGATAGCTTTGCCCTTGGGGATACAAGTATTCATGTTAGTATTCACATCAAAAGAAAACATTGGCAAGGTTTCAGACACAGTAACAAACTTCAGATGTGAATAACAGTGAAATACTACATCACTTAAGTACTACTCAGATATCTGTGTTAACCGCTTCGCCGATGGCCATTTAAACCCTTCAGGGGCCGGAAACGGATACCCAATAAACAGAACAGGACATTTAAATTGTTAAATGTTGTAAAAATGCATCATAAATACAATTCCGTATCTTCCGTATTTATTAAGTTATTTAAACAAAACAAAAACTGGTTTAAAACTCATTAAAGGCAGTATAAATCTACAGTAACAATAAAGTAGATACTACATTAATAAATTATTGAAATTTCACTACTTTGTTTCACTGTAGCAAAAGCCATTCTTTGTGCCGAACGCGCCTAATATGTGAATCATTTTGTTTTGTGTGTATACGAGCCATAGTATGTATGTATAGGCAAGCGACTTCTCAGGTTCAAGTTTAGTTTATTTATGCTATGCCAAGCGATAATATGACGAGAATATGTTGCGTCACACACTCACACACTGAAATGAAAACTCTGTCAGCATCTGTTATTACAGTGTTTCTCAACCAAGGTTTCTAGTAGCCTTATGCAGCAGTTTTCCCTCTGTATTTCAGTTATTTATACTCTCTCTGTGTTCAGAGTGATTTCTTGTAGCTATCAAGAGCTAAATGTATGGAACATTTGAAATTGTTAAATTTCAATGTTAACCATGGCTTATCCCGGTAATGTAGCAAATAAATTAGCTTGGGTATGATGTGTACAGGCTTCTGATATTACTGTAGAAAATCTGGAAGATTTGTTGTACGATTATGAAGGAGATCTTTAGGACATACGTAGCAGTGACGTGTACTGGTCTACAGCTGGCATGTTAGCTACTCCATTGTTTGGGGAAATGGCGGGTCAAATATGGGTGATACGGATCAGCTATTACCAGCTATCCCTCTTTACGGAAAACAGTTAAATGGTAAAAAAAAAAGTCTTTTTATACCACTGGATGTAACTATGCACAGTTGTTTAGTAATTTTCAGAGCTGTAAAAGACATTCATCTACCTGTACTTGCGCGTATAAAGAGATCGTAACCTAATTGAGTATTATAATACTCAGAGGCCTCTTTATACTAGGGGGTAGCAAAATTCACATCATCCCTCATACTTGAGAGAAAACACTTTCCTAAAAAAATACCACCCACACCCAAAAAACTTGTAACCATTTCGAAAATGTGTAGTGTGTTGCGAAAAAGAAGTTCGCAAGGAAACCAATATTATTTGGTGTGAATCTGCAGATGTGCCCTTGGGTGTTTATCCAGGTTTGGAGGTGTACAATTCAAAAAGAAACCTTTAAGGATATGTTTACATCCCTTATAGAACTAATTTAAATTTATTGTAAAACAGCAAGATTAAAATAATTGGCGTTAAATGAGCATTAAATGCATGTATGCGCAGGACGTCTATACACGTCCATATCGGTTTGGGGCATTTTAACTTGGACGTCATATGACGTCCATATCGGTGAAAGGGTTAACAATCATTTAAAACGTTTACGCAGTAAATAAGTGTGTAATGACAGATGCTAAATGGTGGCTGCAAATCAGTTATACTAAGGAAGGTATGCATCTATAAAAATAGTTTCTCGTACATTTGAAAATCAATTATATAACAAATATCAATTGTAAAAATGGGAAATTGAAATACAAATACCTAAATAGAAAAGCAACTGATTCAGAGATAATTGAAAAGCAAAGGTAAATAAAGGTATTTTTTTTTCAATATAAATCATATTGAGACCCTCAAAAGAATAAATTATCAATATGGTTCATGAGAAACAATTTTCCAAATGCACAACGTGTATTAAGTGTTACATGTGACACATTAATGAAATAAAAAAAAATTGGTAAAACTAAATACATTTTATAAAATAAAGAGGTTGAATCTTAAATATGACATTGAAATGAAGACTTTTCAAGCAACTGCCTTTTGTATTTAGTGACTCCGTAATTGGTATGAGCACATGTTTCATGTTTGAAAGCATAGAATAACAAGTAAACAATAATGAGCGCAGACAACTGTACTCTTTGAATGTTTATACATTTATTTAATATAAACTATACAAATCACGAACTTCCCTCACTTCTAAATAAACAGTAAACTGAAATGAAAAGTTTATTTTCCAAGTTTCAGAAATAAATATTGGTCTGTTATAGCTCATTTTTGCTCATTTCAATACTTTGTAGGCCCATCTGTCCTGTTAATTTCCATTGATTTCCAGGAAGCTTCATTTATCCCACACTTTGGTGAAGAAACAGCCTGAAAATTATAACGTACATTCCTTGATCCATTGTGAGGTAAACAAAACAAATCTCCTACACCATTACCATTTATACAACCCCATACCATCAGACAATCGTCAACAAAACACAAATCTCCTACACCATTATTACTCATACAACCCCCATACCCTAAGAAAACCACCAACAAAACACAAATCTCCTACACCATTATTACTCATGCAATCTCATACCAACAGAGAATCGTCAACAAAACACAAATCTCCTACACCATTATCACTCATACAATCCCAGCTTTTTTTATTTGAAAATACAATACTGACTCTCTACAGTGAAAACATCGTTTTTCCAGAAGTCATAGGTGTCACATATACACCTTAACAGACAATACCCTTCCTTCTGTTCACCTTATTGGTGCAAGTCTTTCTATGAACAGATCTCCCATTCTAACCACTTTCATAAAGGATATTTCCGATAGTTTGTGATGACACTTTCATTCCCATTTCTGTTGCAACTTCTATCTTCAGAGCATTACAGTCTGGGTTTCTGGTTACTTTTATAACTGCAACTCTTCTGTCTCACCTAGATTGTTTTGAAGTATGACTGCTTCTTGGTACATCTTGCAATGCTTTTGTTTTCGTAAACCTATTCAGTGTTTTTAACAGTAGTAATAGGTTTTGAAATGGTGTCACTTAGCTCTTTGAATGATTTTCCATCTTTAAATAAATGTACTACTATTGTCCGTTCTTCTTCAGTTTCCTTCGATTTCTTGAACATTGCTCCAATACATAAACATGCCATTTCAAACATTGCCTGCTGCATATTACCATACTCTAGTACATTGGAGAGCAGTGCGCACCATCAAACAGTACGTGTTTACATTTGGGAGCAGAAAATTAGTTTGGTATTTATACCATTAAAACTTCATGGCATATTTGTCTTTGTCGATCTGTGTTAGAAGTATTACTTTGAATGAACATTACACTATAATGGAAACCATAATTACATTCTATTGAATACAATTTTTCATCAGTAGTACTTTTGGAACAATCTTTTGAGTTACTGTATCTATCTTGTAGGAAAGGTTGTTTCATTGCGACATATCGTGCCCTTACAGTCTGGCAGCTCGTTTCATTTTCAATTATTAAAATATGAAATCATAAACGTTGCTTTGATAATGTGTTTCAGTTCAATTCAAAATATTACAAAAATAACATATGCACACTTTCCTTCCTCTCTATCTGGGCCACAGTTTATTAGAAGTTAAAAAGCCCTATATACATGTGAAAAGTGAAAGACAACCCTTAGTAGTAACTTTCTGATATATTTCATTATCAAATTACAATCAAAGATGGCAAATGCAAGCTGCAAATCTTACTTTCTGTGCATTTCAGCTGAAAAATTATAAATAACACTGAAACATCAATGTTGATGAAAGCTGCCAATTTAATTTCCTTGAAATAGCTTAGGCAGTTACCTGAATTTTGTTTGGATTGGCATAACCTTTGTAAGTTTGCTTTTTCAATGCTTTTTCTCTCTATGTACATTGATATCATACGGACCTACAACATTCCTATGAAAGAGTGGAACTTACAGAACTCTATTACAGCTTTATGATGGTTTACTGTAAAGAACATTTTAAATACAAAATATCTGTTGAACAATACATATTTTAAAATAATGTAGAGGGCATCTAATAGCTATTATGACTGTTTCAATCGTTTGTGAAGTCCACCTAATAATAACTCTTAGAAAATGAAAAAAAATATATATATATATATATATATATATATATATATATATATATATATATATATATATAAGGCTTCAGTATGAGAAAGATATTTATAAATACTATTTGCTTAAACAATGTGAAGAACAATGTCAACATTAGCTGATGATGTTAGGAAGGTCCTAACAAAATGCATTCTAGGTAAACACTAGCAATATATGGAGCATTGAGTACTAGTTTGACTCAAAATTGTAACAATGTAATTGTTTACTTTTACACAATCCACAAAAAAAGACTTTATTTGAAGTATAAAAATTAGTTGCATGAACGTCTGTATTTTTATTTTATTTTTATTAGGGATAAAAGAACCATATGTTCATGCCAATGTTGAGGATATCAACAATATTACAGCAATTGTATGTATCACATGTTGGGTGCTTTGGGGAGTTTCTTTTCTTTAATATCACTCCATAGATATATTACATTCACCTGACAAGACTAAACATTTTAATATGTAAAACAGTTTCTTCTGTGGGTATTTTTCAAATCTATTCATGCATTCCGTATTCAGTATCATTTCAAACATTTGGCTTCGAAAAGTTACACACCTTATTAAACTGCTCAATTAACTTCAATCAATCAACAATGCTGTCACACTCAATTATGCTTTAAATAATTACATACCTGGTCTGCCATCTCATTACAACCAGCACAAGTACGGCATTCTTCACAAAACCACTTCCCACCCTTCGTAAGAAGAATGGCAAGTTCAGCTCCTCTACCACCTCCCACACATGACAGATGAACTGAACTTCCACATTCCGCACATGAGGTGAGTGGTTCAGCTCTGCCCAGACGATTTTTTGCTTCTGTCCCCAAGCACTCCCAACAAATTGGAAGTGGTGCAGATTGCTGCAAGCACACAAAAAGGCTATTATTAATATTAAAAAGGAAAACAAGATTTTGTGTCCTAATATTTTGTTACTGTGCATTATTCTCTTTCCTCAATGTCACATATGTTCACAAGCACCTGTACTATATAATGAACAAAGTAATAAAAAAAAACATTTCCTTGGAACAGTAGGTCCCAAAGTATTAGATATTCTTCCACTAACATCACTACTGATGTTTTAAATGTATTTCATTTTAAAACTTTAAAATTATTCAAAAATGTTCAATGTAAGTCAGTCCCTGCCACTATCCTTGGAAATAGTTTTGCTACACCTTATCAACTCTTTACAAAACTTCTTACTTATTACGTTCAATACAATTTTAGAACATATTTTGCACATTAGGGCATACTTGCTTGCATATTACAAGAACTTTTAGAGCATGAACTTATTCTGGTAATTAGGTATCTAGGATATAATACCTGTTTGTTCTGTGAATATCACCTCCAATATTACAAAATGTACAAATGTATGTTTCTGCACATACGCTTCAATTACATTGCATGCCCACATATACCTGCCACCTATAGTTGTGACATCTGCCATTAATTCATCTGCAGAAAGTTATCTCAGTTATTTTCTACCAACAATTGTTACATTTCAAAAACAAATTCAAGTGAAATTCAATAATTTTGTAATAGTAATGCTAAGACTGTAAGTGTTTCTTTGCATTTCCCCCTACCATCTTCTTGCCATGTGCCTCCAAAACTGTCAATACCAAATAATTTCTTCACTACCTTGAATTATTATGCATTAATTCACAATTTTTCACAATTGCTTCATACACTGTTGGAAATACACAAATAAGGCACCACAGGCAGTGGATACTGATAAAATGATATGAGAAAGGTATCTGAGAAGAGAACATTCAGGCCTTCTTAAACATAGATTTATCTTTGTACCCTAGAATACAATTATCTAATATGTTATAATAATGCTGATTTTATAGCATGTTACAATAATGCCTCTGTGTGTCATTACCATAGTGTGTAATATGTTCTTATTAGCTTACGAAAAATATTACGCGAGGCCAGCTGCTGACAACACCCAGTGAAAGCCTTTTGTAGGATTGTTTTTTATTCTGGATCAAAATAACTTAAGTACATGGACTGTTTGTGGATGAGTATTTCACTGGCCTAATCTGTCCACTGACATAACCTCAATACACCTTTTCCCTTTGAATTTTAGAGTCTTTTAACCTATTTGGACAATTTCAAATATTATGCAAAAACAATTTGAAATCCTGTTCAGCAGCCTATACAAGAAATCTGACATTCATTCAATGGCAGAACTTGTGGGTCACTTGCCACTATAACTCCTGAGGATCTGTGAATGCTCGGTTTTCAGCGATAAGGGAAATTTGCCTCGAGATTCCTTTAAGATAGCATATCCTCATGATACGAATTACTCAGAACTGAGCAAGTTCAATAAATAAATAATTATATTTATATATATATATATAATATCAGTATATAAAACACAGCCCAGGTTCCATCCCAGTCGACCGCAAAGAGAGATTTGTGGTGGACATCAGGTTTTCTCTGGGTCATCCAGTTTCCACCGCCAGCATTCAACCAATTGCTCCACCATCTTTCCTATCACCTCCCCTCTCCCCCTCTCCCTCTCTCCCTCCCTCCCTCCCTCCCCCTTCGACTGTTCTGTAAAAACCGTGAGCTAAACAAGTCATATGTATCATTTTTGGATAAAATGATAAGATCTTTGGAAAGCAGCTTTTATCAATAGGCGCTGTGTCAGTCATGAGCAAAACAACGTCTTGCATGCTGAGGTCCCGGAAGCATCTTTGATACATCGAAGAGGTGACATATCGTCGAATGGTTAAGGGGTCCCAAGACTTTGTCCTGAGTACGAATATTTCGCCAGGATTGTAATTTCCAGGACTCCCGCAGTTACATTGGCAATGTAGTGAGTAGGCCTCCGTTTCACTAATTTCAGCCATGGAGACGAAAGTTTTCTTTCATAATCGAGTCCTCGTATTCTTATTAGGTTGTACAGCAGTGGGGTATATAGTTTTTTTTTCTCGATAGATACCTCTGCAATATTATGGCCTATATATTTTTGCAAGAAATCTCAGCTTAGAACGGATCAGCTTCCACACAGGAATGTTTGCAGAAGCAGCTTCGCCCAAGTCCACACAATGTCCAGTGAGGCTTTTTGTGCCGTCAACAAGTGGGATACCACCACCACCGCCATCGCTATTATTATGATGATGATGACGACGATAATATCATTATTATTATTATTATCATCATTATCATTATTATCATTATCATCATTATCATCATTATCATCATTATCATCATTATCATTATTATCATTATTATCATTATCATTATTATCATTATTATCATTATTATCATCATCATCCTCGTCGTCGTCGTCGTCGTCGTCGTCGTCGTCGTCGTCGTCGTCGTCGTCGTCGTCGTCGTCGTCGTCGTCGTCGTCGTCGTCGTCGTCGTCGTCGTCGTCGTCGTCATCATCATCATCATTATTATTATTATTATGAGCTGTGCATACATGTTCGTAATACTTTATTGCTGTACGGTGAATCTTATTTGCTGCCACTTTCTCACACAGTTTGCAGATATTAATTTGACCATCATCAGAGAGAAATTGTGTGCACCAAATTCAGAAAGAGTTTATCTAGGTTTAAGTGGCTTTAATTTTGGCATTCTAAATGCAGAACGAAAATTACTTTAAATAGAATCAACATATAACACAAATTTCCTTATATTCATTCTTACCTGTTGAATATAGAAACTTGCACGGCAGTGGGAAATCTAAAATCTGTAAGTGACGTTACTTGTGTGAATGAATCAGCTCAATTCTACGAAATCAGGCTAAAACGAAAACTGAAGTTTCCTCATTCAGTCACCGACAACAGTGAGAACAGCCATTTTTTATTGCTGATCCGTTCATTAGAACAGGTAGGAAAGGCTTTTCAAGCTATACTTCGTTTACCTGCCTCTTTGACTATTACAACTCTTACAAGTGTACGTGTCGCTTGAAGGTTATGCCACCTTTTAGGCAGTGCTTTCCTGACTTACTGTGCCAGGACTAGGTCCTTGAATGGTGTGATTGTTTTAGCTATCTTTTTTTTTTTTTTTTTAATTAAAAGTTTGGTAGTAGAATAAGGTTGGGAGATAGCTGAATTGTCTAGTGGGTGCCTAGGATTAGTCTGGGCCTTTTGTGAATGTTTTAGCGATCTTTTTTTTTTAAATTAAAAGTTTTATAGTAGAATAAGGTTGGGAGATAGCTGAATTGTCTAGTGGGTGCCTAGGATTAGTCTGGGCCTTTTATAGTGTTCTTCAGGGTCTTTATCATACTCCCCGAGACCTCGAATGAGAGTATTGAAACTGTGTGGGAGAGAGTCAAACATTTATGGTAGAGGGAGAGGATGTATTCATGAAGTGTAAGCATGGATGTGTCGTGATGAATGTCAGCATTGGGAATGTACCAG
This sequence comes from Mantis religiosa, assembly GCA_030765055.1. Lineage (NCBI taxonomy): Eukaryota > Metazoa > Arthropoda > Insecta > Mantodea > Mantidae > Mantis > Mantis religiosa. The sequence goes on from CM060950.1 coordinate 178,640,458, forward strand.
CCAATGTTGACTGTTATGCGGAGGAACCGATTTTGGAGAACTTGGAGCCTATAGAGGTGGGAACGTGCAGCAATGCCCCATACTTGGTATGCATATGTAATGGCAGGGCGGAGGACTTTGTAGAGCAATAATTTGTTTGAAACTGACATACAGGAATTAACGATAATAGAGTGGACAGAGGAGGACCATCCTATGGGAGATCTTGTTGCACACGTTTTCTACGTGTGGTTTCCAGGTGAGTTTGCTGTCTAGGGTGACACCGAGATAGTTGGCCTGGGTGGTCCAGTGGACGGAGCCACCCACAATGCGCAGTTCTGGGACGTCATCTTCTCTCCGTCTGGTGAAGGTGACAGCTTGTGACTTAGGATTGACACCAAGTCGCCAATTGTGGAATCGGTTAAAACCGGCTAAGGGGTGAACAGAGTTACTGTACTTGGATTTACAACGACGCTGTGACTTGTGAATCTGATTGCTTTCAAGTATTTGTGCTTATTTAAAGTTCTATTAAATTAAATGTAAGCAAATAAAGATTAATGCTGTATAATGCAATAAACATACAAAATGACAAACTAAATTTGGAAACAACTCCCTAAAAATAAATTGGGAGCAAAACGACCGTTAAACAACCAGAAATTTACCAAACAATAACATGAACATTTTAAAATGACCTAAATATAAAAATTTCGAAAAATAAAAATGACAGTGAAAACAACTATTTTTATTATCTAGAAGTTGTGATTATACCTGCACTAGTGGCCAAGGTGCTTGACGTACTATGTAGTTAACGGAGAACATGCATTTGTCATGAGAAAAATTATCAACCAAATCCTGTTAGGCACTAATCTTGGAGGGACCGCACACGCAACTGAGTCAAATTATTGCAGAATGGTTGAGCGTTGCAGCACCTTGAAAATAATAATGCTCTAAATACAGTTCCCAAAGAAGTAATTTGTGGTATCAGTACTTAAATAAGATGCCTACGCGGCAACATGCAAGGTTAACCATTGGTCAATTCAGCAATTCTCTCTAAGCATCTCCAGCAGTGGGAAAGGTCTTCAAGACGGGAACTAATATGGATTTCTGTACCTCTCACTCTAGGACATGTAGCCCTTGCTTCCTTCACTTCATCCCTTTCTCCTGAGAGGCATAGTATACATAATAGCTCTACATAGGCTTCAGTGTGCCAAGTACCTTCCTACACTGTATGAACCTATATCTATAAAAATAATAGCTCAATATATACTACAAAAAGACAATCTAAAGACAATCTGTACGTAACCGAGGCTCTGTAATGCCCAATGAAGTGAAGGTTCAGTAAGAAAAAGGATCTTAAGTTACTAAAAAGAAGCTACATATATTGCCAACGCACATTTTGAATCATAACAATTCGCTAAAGCTTCACTGAACTTACCATCTATGTCTAAGGAACATCTCATGGATTAATAATTTAAAATCAATAAGAGCTATTTCCAAACTTGCCAAGTTATTGTATGCAGTACCACCAAGTTTAGCAAATTTGTCCTAATCGCACATACATCTCCCTTTTTAAATGCATTATTTTCAGAGTAGACACCAAGTACTACTCAACCACTTGAAAGGCACCTAATTTTGCTTACAAACCTATGGATAAGAGAGGTGCGAGAACAGAAGTGATGTTGGAAATGCTTAGTCTTCAGACATCCCCTGTTATAAAAATTAGATTGGAGGAACTGACAGCACGACGTACTCTCTCCCCGCATAGAGTACTGGGGCCAGAAAGTCAATAATCTTAACTGGCCGATTCAAATTATATAATGTTTAACGAAATAAAGGGCAGGAGCACGTATAAACTATTTGGACTTCAATAAAAAAAGGTTTTCCGTCCGATGGATTTTGACTAGGAACAAAATCAGAGAAGTATCCATACATTGTGTTATTAATATTTAATATATGTGTGAAATATTGTCAATTTCCATTCATTAGAGTTAAATTCGTAGCAATGGGGTAGACGTTAGATGAGTTTAATAGGTTATTCTGTTAACATTTTATATTGTAATGATTAAGAACAACTGCATTACTTTTCAACCACCCATGCAGAGGATACACCTATGATTTACAAATCTTTTATAATCTGCTTAAGCTAATACAAATAATCCATAGCATCGTCAAATCAAACCTACGTACATGTACATAGATAATGGCATAGTAATTAATATATATTAAAGCAAAGAGTAAACATATATACATTAAAATACCATATTTACAATATATAATATATTACTATTTACATACCTAGTACTACTTATTTATGCCGCAATTACATTCTTTAAGATATGCATCTCAGGTGAATAGAAGCAGCCTTCAAGGGAAAACTTCTTTAATTCTTTGCTGAATTTATTCATTGTATCAATATTTATTTTAAATAGATAGGGAGCTTATTATACAACTCATGTCCTGCAGCAGTACGTTTGGTTTTATATATTAGTTATCTGTGAGAGTTGATATGAAACTTTGTTTGCTCTAGTGAAGTGCTCATGTATTTGTTTTACCTACATTCTTTGCAGCCTTGTAGTTTTAAGTCCCTAATGACTCAGAATCTGAAGGTATGTTATTCATTTTGAGTGATTCAAATATAAACGGTAATTGTTGCGTATCAAGGAGTAAGCAAATTTCTCTCCCTCTCCCCCTCCCCCTCCCTCCCCCTCCCCCTCTCCCTCTCCCTCCCCCTCCCCCTCTCCCTCTCTCTCTGTTTATTCAATGATCGATCAGCATTACATGCTTTACAGGCCCTTATTAACTAATTCAATGTTTTTTATTAAGTATATAAGGACATGTAAGGAAAATCAATTTGGCTGCCATCTACAAAACACTGAGAAATGAGGAAGACACCCTGAGAGAGAGAGAGAGAGAGAGAGAGAGAGAGAGAGAGAGAGAGAGAGAGAGAGAGAATGAAAAAAAAAAACAAGTAATCAAAGAGATAACAATATTCATAGCTTCTCAGTGACGAAGGAGACCCTGTAGTAGTCGTCTCTTCAGGCGTGTGCGTACGCCAATGTCATATCACAGCTCCTGGAACAAATAGGTTCGAGAAGAAGCGAGAGGGGATCTGACGTATTTATTGGTGAAGAGGAAGGAGACCAAGTTCTTTATGAACTTGTTGAATTCTTACGTACCAGGAGGCACCCGTGGCGATGCGCATAAATCGACTTTGCAGGACCTGTAGCCTACGAAGATGAGTGTTGCTAGCAGTACCCCAAACCTGGGAAGCATATGTGATAAGTGACCCAACAAAAGATTTGTAGAGAAGCAGAGAGGCATTCAATACCAAGAGGAGGTGTCTATGAAATAGCGGACCGAGTTTTGAGTCTTCCTGATCCCAACGAGATAAGGTGATCAATATGGGCTCGCCAAGTAAGTTTGGTATCCAACATTACTCCGAGGTATTTGACGGAGGTGGTGGGAGATAGCCAAGGAATTGGTTCATTCTTAATATGCAACTCGGGAGAATTGGAGATGCAACGTAAGCTAAAAACCTTAGCTGCGGTCTTCAGTGTTAAGACGTATACGCCAAGTATCAAACCATTCAACAAGGCAGTCAAGAGAGGTCTGTAGCGTGTGAAAAGTTGCAGGGACATCTGTGTCAGAATGGTGTAAAACAGTATCATCAGCATATAAGGCTATGGAGGTAGCGACCAAGTCAGGAAGAACATAGGTGTAGATACTGAATACGATCAGGACCAATATGGATCCCTGAGGAACTCCTGCTGTAATACGGCGCTGAGAGGACTCCGTACCACCAATGCGAACAGTAAATGTGCGATCTAATAGAAAACTACAAATGGTAGTGAGCAGATACTCCGGAAGGCCAATGTTAGAGAGTTTGAAGATTAACCCCTCATGCCAAATTTCATCAAAGGCCTGAGCCACTTTGAGGAACAGGGCGGTTGTGTACTTCCGTTGCTCAAAACCATGTATTACTGTTTGTGTTAAACGTTGTAATTGGTGTGAAGTAGAATGTCTAGAGCGAAATCCAAATTGGAAGGTTGGGATGATGCTGTTTTCAGAGGTATATTTAAGGAGACAAGGAAGAATCTTTTCAAAGAGTTTGGACAAGGTAAGCAGCAAACTTATCGGACGATAGCTGTCAAGGAGATTTTTAGGTTTGTTTGGTTTCTGAAACACGATTTGAGTCAGGTGTGCAGAAAAGAAGCCAAGTCGAAAACAAGCGTTCAGGATTGAAGACAAATATGATTGGGCCTTCTTCGTCAGGTTTTTCAACACAATATTGGGAATCAAGTCATGTCCCGGTGATTTCTTAAGAGGAAGAGAGCGAATTAAATGCCTAAGTTCAGAAGGAATAGTGAGGAAGATTCTGCAGGGAACAGTTGGTTGGTGTTGGAAAGCGTCAAGAGCCTGTTCTCTACTCGGGGTGGTAGTATGGGGTGCGTTTGGTGTGAATGTACCTTGTAAAGTGGTCTGCAAGAGCTTCCCATTTAGCTGTGACCTCTGTAACAAGAGTGTCAGTGGTACGCAGAGCTGGTATAATAGTTGGCTCTCACAGAAGGCACCGAGTGGTATCCCAGAGCGCGTCGTCATGCAGAGAGATACTCGCCAGTTGTCGTTTGTAGGTCTCTAGGCGATGACTTGAGGCTCTACTTTCATGAGCCGGGTCAATCGAACAGACGAAGGAACCTCTTGCTCATTCATGGCTGTAATGATGCCATAACCCAGCGGAGTAACTCACCAAGCTATTTCCCCTATCATAACTCACAGACCTTCGACCCCCCAATCCGCCGTCACGCAGAACTGCTTACTCTGTGATACGCAACAATTACCATTTATATTTAAAGCACCCTTGTATCTGCAGTGTCATTACACACCCAGAACAATGCAAGAGCAGTGATGGTCAGTTTCTGAACTCAAGAATGGCTGAGCAATGGAGAGAGAAAGAGAAAGGGATGCTCTGAATGTAACAACTCAAGAAAGAAAAACTTTGTAAATCAAAGAGAAATATCTGCAAAATAACATGCCAAATTATAAAAAAAATAGAACATCAGCCATAGGGACATTAGGAAACTTAATTATGTAAAGCCATTTGAGGTTTTTAAGACCGTCAAATTAGAATTGTACCTTTGATTAGCAAAATTGCAAATTTGCACACATCTGTACGTACCGGCGGGTGGGCGAGAAGCTGGAGAGAAGTTGGAGAGGGACAGGACAAGTAATGTCTTCTCGACTGCCCTAGTAAGTCCCCACCCCCCTTTCAGGTCTATGCTTCTATAAAGTTGACAAGAGAAACTGTTTCAACTACATCTATACAAACCAAATTAGCATTTCCTTTATACACGAGAAACTGTTTCAACTACATCTATACAAACCAAATTAGCATTTCCTTTATACACATTCTACACATATAGCAAATATGCTATTTATGCGGGAGCAAATGAAGTTCAACATTCATTATCCAGCAACTCTCTCGAGATACAATGAACATAGTTTGTATCTTGTTTTTTTTTTTTTTTTTTTTTTTTTTTTTTTTTTTTTTTTTTTTTTTTTTGGGGGGGGGGGGTGCCCAAGCTAACAGTAATGACAATAATAGAAGGATGTGGGCGTAAATTTTGACATCAATGTTAGTTATGTTAATCAGATTTCTTTTTCTATATTTATATTCCAACTTTACAATGGTCTTTCGGTGGCCTTTTACCGCAGCTACTTATTACCTAACAGGATGAAATTCTGAATGTTAAACCTCTTTTCAAGCCACAGGCGAAAGCAATAATATTTCTAATTAGACCTATATCTCCCTTGCTAATATTTTCAAAAGTTCTTGAAAAAGTAATATCCAATAGATTGAATATAACATACTTCTCAGTGATCAGTTTGGATTCAGAAAAGAAAATGTCCACAGATAATGCTACTTATAAACTTAAACATGAAGTGTTGACTGCCTTAAACAAAAAAAAAAAATATGTAAGAGGAATTTTGTGTGCAGGAATCCACCGGAAGACTGTATTCTTAACTAAATTTTGAATGTTTAACCAATGAAATTCTCTTATTTTTTTCTGCTTTTGGATTCCGAGTTAAAGCCACTGGTTGGATTGCCGCTCTAGAATTCGATAAAATAATAATGTCCTTACAAATGTCCTTACAATTTTTTTTTTTTTTTTTTTTTGTAGTCAGATATTTTAGAGAAGTGTAGATTGCATCACTTTCTCCATCAAAATCTGCGGTGCTTTCCCCCATATTTTTGCAAAAAGAGGAAACCACATGTGCCATCTGCGCACACACCCCCACCCCCACCCACCCACCCCCCACACGCACGCACGCGCACACACACACACACACACACACCTCCATTCTTCTTCAGTGTATTTTGTTTGTAATATTTCTAATGCTATCAGTTTTGTAACATCTGGGCTTGTTTCTTGAAATTTCAGAGGTCTAAATTATATTACATTTCAAAGCTTTCTATTAGATTAATCAGATGTAACAGATTTTCTTTTGCAATAGGAACGTGTAGTGCTTCTTTTAACTTTTTTACTTCTTGTACAAATTCTTTTTGGGTTTTCAGTGTATATTTCAAGTCCTGGTATTTGTCCATTAAAATCTGGAATTCTTATGAGTTTTTTGCAAGTTACTAGAGCTTGCTCAAGTTCTAGGTTTATTGGTTTATTAGATGTTGCAAAGAGAGGTGTTTCTCTTGGGGTGATTTTAACTGCGCCTGTTATGTGTACTGCTTGGTTTCGATGTGTTGTATGCCAAACGTTTTTCTAGAGCTGCCCCATTTAGACCCTGTTTGTCTTTTTAATATTTTGAACTTATTATTTGCCTTCTCTGTAAGAGATTCTATTTTATATTGTCATGTAAGTCTTATCAAAATAAAAGACAATTAGTTTACGCACTGCGTACCTCTTCACCACAGGAGTACACTGTCCGAGTTTCATGAAGTTGCATCGTTTGGTTGTTATTTTGTAAATTTCTTAAGAGATTTCAGCATGGTGAATTATCAAACTACTCGTACTCCTACTAACATAGTATATAAGTCTCGTGATAGATTGCAATAGCCGTAATGCGGTTGGCAGTATAAGAAATAAGCATTTTTTTATATATTGAGATTTAACTGTATTGGAACACCACAGTGAAGCGAAAAATTATTAATTTTTAGATGAGTCGTATTTATTACACATCTGCTTCACTTTCGTACCTATTTTAAGGACATGTTTTGCAAATCATCGTTTGCATCTACGGCTCTTATGCGACTCCTCAAAATAGGTACGAAAGTGAAGCAGATGTGTAATAAATACGACTCATCTAAAAATTAAGCATTTTTTTGTTAAGGAGTTTGTCTAGCCAGTTCTGTCTGTAGCACCCGCCATATTGTAAGGTTAGATGGTTCATAATATCACCCACTACTGTTTTCCTATTGCCTACTATGCGATATTGGAACATTGCTTTGATACAAATTTTTTTTTTATTTTATTTTACAGAGGTCAACGCGTAAATAATGGGGCAAAGTAAAAATTAATCGCAGAACAAAGCAAAGAAACAATGCTACATCTGCATTTTTTTGCAGGTAAACTAGAACTCTGATTGTATTTTAGCATATAAGAGCCAGGCCTGTCGCTAAACAAAGTTACTTACTGTATTCATAATAGTGACTTTGTGGGTTCCTAGAATTAAAAGTCTTGTTTGCAGACATTTAAAATTCTCTTTATTACAAGTTAAAACACGCTTTGTAAAACAATGCCAACAGCAGAATGACCTAACACACACAAACGCAGTCCTCAAGTTCTTCTGCCACACGTCCACACAGTTGCACAATCGATTAACAACTGACTGGCAATTTCTTTTTTTCTTCTTCTAATTTTATTAAAACAAAACAAAGGTCTTCGCTTCATAAGAGAAACCGGGGTTGGGTGAGGGAAATTGGAGTAGGTTTTGGCAGATCCCGCAATGAGCTGGAAACTAACGTTTATTACTTAAGCAGCATGAATCGTGCTGCATTGCGTAAGTAGAAGGCCAGGATTGCAGGCCTGGTTTGCGCCCTGGAAGCCAAGCTCGGAATTCAGTGGGCATGTGTTCCTGTTGAAGTTTTATCGTGGTGTCGCTCAGCGTAGGTAGTTCATATGGGGTTTTACTGTTTTATTGATGGCTCTGTAGGGGAAGGGATCCGTCCCTTTCAGCTGCCAAAGTGCGGGCGCTGCGGACCCCTAGCACTCGTGGTACCTCTGACGTTACTAGAGGAACCTCGGGCCGAACAGCCGAGCCCCTCCTTCGGGAGTTGTTCGGATTGGGATGGACTCGAGGGGGCAGTGGTTCCCGAAACCCGTGGGAATCGGGGACGTCTTCGGACGGGGTTGAGGGAAGCCATTAATTCTCCCGGGTACTAGCCTGCAAAGCTAGTAGAAGGTGTGCTAGATCACCAGGCGGCCCCACCGAGGTTTTTCGGTAGTCTTCACCTTGAGTGTTGACGCGCGTAAGTTGCGTATCCACTTCCATCCCGTCTTGAGTCCATAGGACCAGATGGGGGGGGGCCTTGTTAGTCTCTAGGTCTTGCCCTATGGAAAGCACCTCGGAGGACGCCGAGCGCCCTTTGGGACAGCTCGGATACTCCCTGGTTGAAGGAGGCTCGGGTCCAGTTCCTACGGGTTCAGGACTAATGGGAGTAGAACCTCTGGGCTAAAACTGTCGGCGATGGTGTGTGAATCGGTAAGGCAAGTGAGTTGATGATTATCTGAAGAAATAGGTTCTGATTAGTGTCGAATCTTCTGACTATGGTCCCAAGTGAAGTTGGAATGTCTTCAGTAGCTGATGTTTTTGTCTGTTTGATGAGGCGGTCCAGGCAGGCTGAGAATTTCGTGAGTTATGGCGTGAAGTAGTTCTGGATAGTGTTGAAGTTTTCTGCTGCAGCGTCGGTGATGGTCACCTCGAGCTGGGTGAGGTTCACAACGGTGTTAAGTGGTGCGTTCGTGGAGGTTGGCAGGTTGGACGTGGCGGCAGAGGCGGAGGTGAGCTGCATTTCCAGTGCGGCTAGGTGGGCATTTGGTTGTTTAACTCGAGCTGGATCTTCGCTAATGCTGTCGTAAGGTCCTCGCTGAGTGCCTGAGTAGGTGGCGTGAGGCTGGAGCTACTGGCGTTGCGGATCTACGGCTGTTTGGGTAGAGTGGGCACTGTGCCTCACCTGTAAAATGGCCGAAGCCACCGCAGGTGGCGCAGTACCGGCGGTGGCGGCGTAGGTCGTGGCGTGTGCATTCCGACATCAGAGATGAGGCGCCAATGTACTGGCACCGAGGTGGTGCGTCGCAACGAGGGTATCATTCGATGTTCTCATTTTTTCTCAGCTCTTCTAAAATCTTGGCCAATGCAGCTTCCATCGTCTTGTTCCACTCCTGACACCAAATGTGACTTTGTGGGTTCGTAGAATTAAGTCTTGTTTGCAGAAATTTAAAATGGTCTTCATTACAAGTAAAATCACGCTTTGTACAATCCTGCCAGCAGAATGACGTAACACACACAAACGCAGTCATCAAGGTCTTCTGCCACATGTCCACAGCTATATACTCGATTAACTACTGGCAACTTGCAACTCTTGCGGTTTTTATAGTTCCAGTCATTGTCGAGAAAGCCGCGGAAGTTTCGAGGCCTTTCACGATGGCAAGAGAAGGAAAAAACTATCCAGGCATCATTCTGTCTCTCTCCACGTTTCTGTCTCTCACTCGGCAAGCACCCTGCGCTCCGCGGCACCAACCAACAATGCAATTGGTGACCTTATAGTAATTAAGTAGCATCAAACCATACTCTGGAATTTTACCACTGATGTTTCAATTTTCTTCTTTTGATGTAAATCAAACGTTTAGTTTAGCAAATGTAAAACCTGTTTAGTTTCTCTCCTCTCTTTTCGTGTTTAATAATTTATGGCATGAGCAACAAATTAAATTAAATATTCTTTGGCCTTTCTTGAACTTTTCGGTCATTTGATGTGGGCGATATTTGGAACAATGTTTTCGATTTTTAAAAAAGTGCATATATTTACTCTTATTTTGAGATTACACACCTCAATAATTAGGTGATTGCAGTGTGATGTGGTAGCTGAATATATAATGGAAATTTGGTGCTAATTTTAGGATAATGCAATGAGCATTTACGCGCATTTTTTAAAAACATTCCCTTTGGGTGGACAATATTTCAGCCTACTACCTTGCTTCTAAATTTTTCAAAAAAAAATTTTAGAGTTCTTTGCCATATAATATGGTTTAACTTCTTTTGCCTTTTATCCCACGGAGAAACGCTGAAAATACGTTTCTTTTTTCTGTATTCATTATCATTAACTTTTTGAACGCCATTTCCGTTTTTCCAGTGTTTTCTATATTTTTCAGTGATGTCTGTATGGTGATCTCTGCATTTTTAATTTTACGTATAGGCTTACTTTGCAGCTTTCCCGTTCTAGTAGAGTTGATACGTCATTCACATATATGTTACACAAGATTGCGCTTACCACAGCTCGAGGTAATCCAATATGATTTTGTTTTTATCTGGAGGTCGCTGTGGCATATTTTGTTGCAATATACCTCTGAGTTATGAATTCAGAAATCCATCGTAACATATTGTCCTTGATATCTAGTTGTTCTAGTTTCTGTATTAGTTGCCAAATGCTACTATATTCCGACTTGAAATCTACAAATACTGCTATTGTACCTTCTTGTTTGTTGAATGATTTTTTTAAATTCTGACTCAATAAAATAATTTGTTCTCTGGTTGAATGGTGCTTTCTTAATCCTCCTTGTGAACTGGACAATAGGTTGTAATTCAAAAAAAAAAAAAAAAAAAAAAACAGTTTAATCGTTCTGCAATCATTCTTTCCATAATTTTGGCCAAGTAGCTAAACAGTGATATTGGTAATTGTTTATAATTTCTGCAACTTTTCCAGGTTTTAATATAGGTACTATGATGGCATTTTTCCACTTTGCTAGGACTGAAGTGTTCCATACATGGTTGTAAAACTGAGCAATGTATTTCTGGCTTTCATACGTAATTGCTTTATAAACTCAGGATGTATATTATCTGGACAATGAGCTTTATTGTATTTAATTTTGTTTATAGCTGCATTTAGTTCTGCTATACTAAAGCAGTGACAGAAAATGTTATTAACGGATGCTAAGTTGCCATTTTTACTCTTGTTTATTGATTTTTCTCTTTTTGCATTATATTTTGATTTTGTTCTCGGATTTTGCATGCAGAGAAGCTGGAATTAAAAACTAATGTTTCTTTTAAATCATCAGTAGTACTATTTCTATAAACACCCTTTGAAAAAAAAAAAAAAAATGAACAGCTACCAGAAACAAAGTTCGATTCGGAAAACATTGGAAGCATTCGATGACGCTGCTTCACAATAAGCGCTTTGGAAAGGTAGTCAGACAGAAAAATTCAATTTGAATCACGGCTATGGACTGAAATTTTCAGTCCGACTCTACCTTTCCATACTTTGACCTACACACCGCTAGTATGAAAGAACAAATAACTTTTCCAATATACGTTTTGTTACCACTCTGGCTTCATTTCAAAGCTAAGCGATAGATAGGGAGATGCTTTGCAGCGTGGCCGCATGCATAGTAGTCGGGCGGTAAAATGCATGTGTCTCATAGGTGGACCAACTTGAGTTCGAGTACTTGATGTGCATGTTTCTTTTTTGTTACTTTAATAGCAATGCCTTATTTTTCTTGCAGAAAAAATTTAAACGCGTTCATTTATAAAAATGCAAATATACTGTCGAAATAAACGCAATGTTATTAGAACATTGTCTTAATACTGGTTGTGATAACCATCTTATGAATGGTGCTGGCATATAATGTGCGCACGCCTTGGAGTTTTGCTTTTTTATTTTTTATTTTATGTCCTCCAACGTTAAGTCATATCAGACGGCGAATGAAATGAGTGAAATGATGGTCAAATGTGTCCAGGGTCCATGGAGCTTAGAGCTACCCGACATTCGCCTTTCAGGATAAGGAAAAACCCCGGAAAAACCTTATCCAGGTAACTCACCCTGGCCGAGAGTCGAACTCGGGAGCTCTTGAACGTGAGGCAGACATGAGACACGCTGTGGGGTCGTTGAAGGGTTATCCTCCTCCGCGAAGGAGGGCCCTTCGACTCTTGCCATACCGGGACTAGGTCCCTTACTGGCATGGTGTTGGGTATTTAAAAGGGATGGTGGTTAGATGGTGGCGATTAAAGTGGAGATAAGTGTAAGAGTAAGGATGTTTGATTTATGGGAAAAGGACTTGAAGTTATTGATTTCCAAGGATAAGTCTGGGACGCTTGTATCTTTCTCCTGGATCAAGATCATATTCCCCGAGACCTCGGATAAGGTTATTGAAACTGGAAGGTAATTTTGCATAGAAGGCGTGGGATAGTTGCAATATGTAGTCAAAAAGTTTTGGGAAGGAAAGATCAGAATGGATATTTTCATTTGGGATGTACCAATCGGCAGCAACTGCTGACCGAAGGTAGCGGTTCTGGAGAATCTGTAGTTTGTACAGATGGGATTTGGCCGCTGCACCCCAGACTTGGCAGGCGTAAGTGATTGCAGGTCTGAGTACCTGCTTAAATCTACCATCTACGCCACCGAGGCGGGCGGAGTTCTGCATGATATGCTGGCAATCATATTGACCTTAGCTATGGCTGAGCGAACACAAAGACGAAGCCACAAAGAGCTCCCTCCTTACGTTAGTGAACGTTGCTGGTTACCGGTCTCAGGCCGCAAGGGAACTTCAAGTGCCTTTATCTACAGCGAAGAGTGGGTGCGCGTATCCAGGGAAGGGATTTTTCGCCGTCGACCTGGTTCGGGTCGAAAACGTTTGTTCACTCCTCAGCAATACGCTGGACTGCTAGGAGAGGCAAATAGTAATCCCTTCCAGCATGTGTCTGCAGTTGGATAAAGTAATTCCAATTTCCCTGGGTCAAACCGCACAGCGTTGCGTGGTTTGAATGTAGCAGGGCTCTTTATTCGATCAGCAGCAAAGAAGCAGAATCTCACAGACCACAGATTTTGTCACCTCCCATTTGCCGAAGAATATGTCAACCATAACCGAAACAGGTTTGTATTCTTAGACGAGCTGACAATTTCATCTATAAATGGGGGAGAATAAATATCTACCACCGCAGAGAAAAACGCTACGACGCAAAATATGTGGCACAAATGGATCGCCAAAGACGCGTATGTGTCGTGTTGGGGTTGGATGTCACAAGATGGTCTAGGTGTGTTGTGACAGCTTGATATCACATTAAATAGACAGCAGTATAAAGACATACTTGAAAGCGTCATGGTTCCTTCTGTAAGGAATATAAGATATTCCTCGTATATTCCCATGGAATGATGAGTTGCAGCAGGATAACCATCCAGTGTACACAAGTCAGCAGGTTTCAAACTGGTTCTCGCAAACGCAGCATATTGCTGTAATGAACTACTGTCCGGCCGATGTATCTACGGCTCTGACATTTAGTGGCTGCACGAGGTGGAGGGGGAAGGTTACTAGTACCAACATATAATAATGAGTAATTGAAAACATATCGTCAGAATTATCTTTATAATGAGAGTATAGGAATCTATTAGCTTCAAAACATTGAAATACAACTTGTAATTTCATTATCATGCAAGATATTCTTTACAACATCACTCTATTCAAATATTTCGTTCACACCTTTCACGCACACCAACTGCTTCTGTTGGTGATACTGGGAGTCTGTACATCCGGTGTCGTGGTCAGGAAGCTAAAACTGTCTGCTAGCGCCAATCAGCGTTGTCGCTGGTAGGCGTGGCTCCCGAACCCAACATCGTGTTGCCAGCTTAAATTTGTTTGAGCCACGTGGCCTAATAGCGGCTTGCGCTGGTGAACTTTCTTTGGTATAATTTTCGTGCGTGAACTCCGATGTTTAGTGTTCGTAAGTCCTATTATTATCGCTGTTATAATAATATGGCTACTGGTTCGTGAAATATGCAAATACATGAAATATTTAAAATACGCATTGTTCCTCTGCTTGAAATTCCCGCTCAAGAACTGGCAACAGCCTGCTTCCCCCTCTCGAGAAATGTCAGAGCCGCAGATAGAACGGCCGAGGTATAGTCTCCTTGCTCCCCAGATTTGAGTCCTATTGAAAATGTGTGGGCAGAGGTGAAAAAAGTTGTACAGTTAAACTGGCCTACAAAACACCGAACGACAAAAGAGGTTTTATGGGACCACATACAGGATGATAGGGAGGAAGTAGCCTCCCGTGAAAACTTCACTAAAAAATAGGCGTTTGGTCTACAGTTATGGCAGTAATAGAAACAGACGGTTTACACACCCGATAATTTCCATTTTTATTTGATTTTACATATAGGAATAAAATAGTTATTTCATTTAGTTTAAAAACAGTAGTGTGTTTCAGTTTTTGTGAGCATAAATGCCATAAAACCAAGTAAACCTTAGTAAGTTTAGTTAACGTGTGTGCAGTTTCCACTCAAAGGAACCTCAAAGGACCTGACCTCCCCGCCCACTAATGACCGTCATAGATCTATCTCCACACTTCAGAAATGGAACACTGACGTTGGGGACCAATAGCAACCCCGATTTTCTGAAAATGACAGTTGCATGTCTACTCCGCGTGGAGTCTCAGTTGCCAAAGTTCCAACTTCCAGTTGTTCTGTTTCATTAGGTGCAGACATTCGTTGTGTGTCACGATGTGGAGACCATGGGAGGGAAATGCAGTGGTAAATGCAAATGCAGTAGTAGATAACGTTCAGTCAAGTGAAAATAATCAAAGTGAAGACAATAGTGTGAATGAATTGGAAGGTGTTGCTGGGCCGAGTTATGTTAGGGGAGAAGCCTCAAAAAACAAAGTTATAACGGGAACTCTTTCTAAGCAAAGTCAAGTGCTTGTTTTGAACGCATATAAATAAGTGGTGAAAAATAATCTTGGTAAGGGGTCATGTAGTGAAACTGCAAAAATTCTGGGTATTCACAGAAATACGGTTAGAAAAATTGTGACGAAAGGAATACCAAAGACGCCGACCAAGTGTGGAAACAAAAGAAAACGTTTCTCTAAGGTGGATAATTTCACATGCGATTTAATTCGCCGAGAAATTTCTAATTTCTATGCAAAAGGGAGAGCGTGTAGTGTTTAACGCCCGCTTTTACTACATACGGCACCGCAAGCGGTGACACTGATGATGCATGAGATGAAGATGGAGCACCGGTGGAATGAGATGGCGGGGGAAACCGGAGGTCCCGGAGAAAACCCGCCCCAACGCTGTGTTGTCCACCACAAATCTCACTTTGCGGTCGCCTGGGATCGAACCCGGGCCGCCTTGGTGAGAACCAAGCGGTCTAACCACTGAGCCACGGCGTGGCCGTAAAAGGGAGAGCGCCCACCTTAGATGAATTGGTTGCACATTTGCAAGAAATTTGTAATTTTCCTTATGGACGCTGCACTTTGCGCGGTCTTCTAAAGGAGCTGGGTTTCAAATACCGCACTTTGAATAAGAGAAGGGTTATTATGGAATCCAGCAGAATTGTAGCTTGGCGATATATATACTTGTCAAAACTAAGGAAGTTTCGCGGTAATGGACACAAGATAATTTATTTAGACGGAACCTGGTACGATACCCATGACGTATCGCGAAAAGGATGGGACGACGGTTCGTGTGCTTGCACCTTACCTGCTCCTGTGTCGAGGGGTAAAAGGATTATGGTGCTTTATGCTGGGAGTGCCGAGGGATGGGTAAAAGACTGCCTCTTATCGGCGAAAAACATTGGTGATGCAATGGCCGACAGTCACGATGACATGAATGCAGCAGTGTTTGAAAAGTGGTTTGATGGCAGGCTTATGACAAACCTGCCAAGGAATGAAAAATTTATAATTGTTTTGGACAATGCTAGCTATCATTAGCGTTTAAAATATAGAACACCTACAATGTCGATGAACTTAAAAGATATAGTCGAATACATGAGGGTTCATAATAATGAAATACCTGAACCTCTGCCTATTAAAGCTGTAATCCTGGCAGAAATTAAAAAGGCAAATGTGGGCAAGGATTACGTGATTTACGACATCGCTCGTAAATATGGGCACGAAGTTTTAAGGTTGCCGCCGTATCACTGCTATTTCAACCCCATAGAAACGGTGTAGTCGAAACTGAAGAGAGAAGTGCGCAAGAGAAATGCAACACCTTCACTCAGCGAAAGCGTTTGCAACTTGTTGAGAAGCTGTGTAGAAGGGATCGATGCAGAACTGTGGAAATATTGTGTGCAGCATGTAAAGAAAGTAAGGGGAAAATACATTAGTGGGGATCAGCAATCTAACGATAGCAGGTTCATCATTACCGCTGACTCTGAGACTGATGGAGAATCGGAATGAGGCACTTATATCTATGTGAGTTAATAGCACTGATTATAATAATTACGAAAAGGCCTACATGCTAAGTAGAAAATTTAACGGTGGCGGTGGCGGCGGCTGTGGTAACAATGGCAATAATAGGAATACAATATTTTCCAAGTGCCTTATTTTGATTATCGTAAAAACCCAATGTGAAGTGCACGTGTTGTTTAGACAGAGAAAGAGACTCTAGAAAAAGACGGTGATGTTAAAATGTTGCAATTGAGTAGACAGACTTTAATTGAAAGTTATATTACAATGTGCGTAATACACATTTTGCATTTCTACAGTAAAAAAAAATGATGTTCGGGATTCGAACCTTTGTAGATTTAGCTCCTACATATTTGCCTATAACCTCTCGGCTATCAGTGCACGTTTAGTGACAGATTCGATGAGTCAATTATATGGAACTCAGTTTTCGCACAAATTACAGTGTGCAAAAAAGGATTACCTATGAGAAAATGCGCGAAACATGAAACAATATACAATGTGTGAACATTCTCATTATTATATTATTATATTATTATTTTATCATTATTATTATTATTATTATTATTATCATTATTATTATTATTATTATTATTATTATTATTATTATTATTATTATTATTATTATTATTATTATTATTATTATTATTATTATTATTATTATTATTATTATTATTATTATTATTATTATTATTATTATTATTATTATTATTATTATTATTATTATTATTATTATTATTATTATTATTATTATTATTAGAGGATTCAGTAGGACGAAGCTAAATAAACCAATTCCCTGACACCATTGTAAACCGGCCGTGGAAACGATTTGGACTTAGAAAAACATACGCCTCCCGAGTCTGCTCTTTCTTCTTTTTAAGGGTATCCTTCCAGTGTCCTTTTTTGAAGTTCCAGGACCTTTTTGCTTGTATATGTCTTGGTCTTTTAATCTGAAGTTGAATGTTGGCTATTGTAATTCTGTGATCAAAGATTAGACTTTCTGATATTACTGTATTTGTCTTGTTTGCAATTCCGGAGACCAGGAGTATATTATGATTAGTTGTAGATCCCGTATGATGTAGATATTTTCCAAATTGTTCTTCGTCGAAAACTGTAATTTATTTGAATTAAGGCAATCTTCTACTATTATCCATCCACAGTTTGTACTTTTAATAACCCCAAGATTTCGAGAGTGCACTGATGTCTCCTATTATAATGGTTTTAATTATTATTTCTATGTAATTTAAATCTGGTTCATTGTTTGGCGTGTTGTAAATAAAATAAACTGTGATGTGTTTATTTTTCCGAACATCTACTCTAGCAATTTCTGATCTGTCTGACTCTTGCATATTCTTTATGGTTTTAAATTTAAATGTTAGCTTTTAACTTCAATTGCTAAGGAAATTTTGATTGGCCTTCCTTCAGGTAATAATTGAGTAATGTATCCGTTTAATGTATATTTGCCTTTATGCCCTTGTAATGTCATACTAGTGAGCGATTTGATTAAAGTGGTGGCCTCTGGCACGGCACGTAGGACGTCACCCTCTGGTGTCTTTGTGAGAATTAATTTGTGCTCTGTGTCTTTGTGCCAGCCTCTGGCTGGGTTGGACCTAGCCTCTCTCAGGTATGCAGTCCAATGGACCATATTTGTAATTAGTTTAAGTAAATCTTTTTTAAGTTAATTGTGGTTTTAGTATTTTTTTAGTAAATTAGTGTCATCTATCCTTTACAGGGAAATACCAAAGAACTTCAACCTTTCCTAGCCAACTATGGGTCCAAGAATTACCATCTGAGCACGTTTTCCCCTAGTCAGATCTGGCCACCTGATAAAAAAACCTAAATCCAATCCCATCCATGGCCAGTTCCTGACAATATGTTAGCTTTCATATTTCCAAAAAACATTTTCCGTATATGGTTTCTGTGGAGTTCAGTTTTTTTCATCGTGGCTTAGAACTCTACAATTCCACTGTAATATTTTCATATCAAGTTCTTGTTCTCCCAAAGCAGTCCCCTTGGAGAAGATCAGAACGGGGAACTCTAACTACGGAATATTTTACACCGGGATTCAGTTTCATTTGAGCTATCGTTTTTATAAAGGACGCCATTTTTTATGATATGGCGATTGCGATATGCTTTCTCAACCTTTAATAAGCAGAAAGGAAAGCTCCTGCCGTTAGTCATTGCTCCCTCCATGTAGTCGGGAGGTTCAATTTCTTAACCACCGACCCCCCCCCCCCCCATTTGCCAAATGTCAATTATTGTTCCATGGCAGGTACAGGAAAAAAAACCGCGCGCGCGCGCGCGCACACACACACACACACACACACACACACACACACACACACACACACACACACACACACACACACAAAGTAACAGGGATGAAGTTAGGGAAAGACGAAAGTAAAAGATCCCTTCGGCCTCGAATACACTAATACCCTAAGGTCTGAAAATTGGATCAAGAGTGGCCAAGGGAGGCTAGGATGGTTGAAAGCGGGGATCTGATAAGTTAAGGAAGTATACCAGATTCACTCATAAAACTCATCAAGCTGAACAGAACGCCCCCCCCCCCCCATTTCCTTCAAGTCTGGGCATGATTACCTATAGCTGGCTAGCTGCACACAAGGAGGATAGGGATGGGACCTTAGGAATCATCCAGATTAGTTCCTTTAGTGTGTGTGTGTGTGTGTGTGTGTGTGTGTGTGTGTGTGTGTGTGTGTGTGTGTGTGTGTGTGTGTGTGTGTTTAAAATATCTTGGCTTAAAAACTTTCCACCCCAACCAGAAATCAAACCCGGAATCTCTGAGCGTTTTACTTACGGAACTACGACGCCAGCTAAATACAGATTGCTTTGGAAGATCCGTGGTTTAAATACTGGCCATGGCACTGAATTTTTCAGTCTAACTCTACCCTTCCATTCTTGTCCTACACATGAAATAAAAATTAATTTCTATAAACTGTTGTGTTTGTTTAAATCTTCACGGATATTGACATCATGGTTTGCCGCTATGTATGTATGTATGTATGTATGCATGTGTGTATGTATGAATGAATGAAGGAAGCAATGTAAGTAGGTAAGCTGGATATTCAATTTAGATAACAATCTAATGACATTTAAAAAGGCGGAAGCAAATATTATACTAATCTAAAACTGTTCAAGCAGTTTGGGGTGCACTTCAAACTAAACCATTTGGTTTTCTTCAAAAGAAATATTTTACACTTACTACTGAAAAACGAATCAAGTGTCAAGACCTTCCATAAAACACGTCCAAATGCTTTAGTCGCCATTACTATATGCTATTGAAAAAATGTAACTGATTTTCAAACAGTACTTGTTTTCCTTGAAACAGAATTCCCCCCCTCAAACACATTCGCAAAGGAAAATACAGATAGGAAAATAATGAAATTTACAACCACTGATGGGTTTTCTGTTTCAATTAGTTACTTCTTGAAAGTCCCCTTCTCTGCTGAGAAGTTCATAGCTTCTAAAAGCTGGTTTGCATTCAGATTAAGAATCTGACAACAGAAGTTGCAGGAAATGAAATTATTCGTCTTAGCAGCTTAGCTATTTTGTACTGAGTCACGTCCTTGTTTCCTTAAAAACTTTTTTTTCCTGGTCAGCACCAGCATTTAATAGGAAGTCGCCATATTTATACGCAACCAAAAAATTACACGCCAATCAATTTGTTGTCCATTCGAGGCGAACTTAAGAGAAAGTAATACACGCGCAATTGAGCAAATTCCTCGTAAAACACAACCTATAACCCTTCCAGAACAATTTGGCGATACAGTAATACACTCCACAAACCTCCAACTGCTTAAAGCAACCGAGAGCGTAACAACCCTTCAACCTGAGGTTGCTATTTGAAGATAAATGTTATGTTCCGCGCTTATGAGCCGTGGTCTAGAATTTCAGTGAACCGACGTTTCGCCAGGGACTTCTAGACCACGGCCCATAAGTCCGGAGCATAACATTTTAACTGCAAGACGCCGGCCGTGAAAGCCTCAGCTTATATTATGTTCTCTGACATATAGCGGGCTTTCGTCAGGGGTCCACTTAAACTCAAGATCTACCATGTACAGAACACCCTAGTAAAACTGACCTAGGTACGGAATGAGAAATGAATATTTTGTTTGTAAACGACACCAATCAATTTCGAAATTTCGTCCCACATTTACATACCAATAAATCTGACATAAGAATGTCGCTTTTAAGCACACTTAAAAAAATCTCTCTGGGCCGGCTTTCTTGGTATCAGTGGGCCAGTGCCCAACCGAGCCATTCAGAATGGCATCGGACAAAATGCATCCAACACAAGAGACTCCAGAACGTACTGTCACACCAAAACGGTCGTAAAAGTAACCCCTTGTAACCATTTTGCTGCAGATGTCGATTAGATCGACTGTGCCTGCTCGGTGTTTAAATCCAACCTCAAATATGTCGGCAGCGGTGAAAAGTGCCAGCCTGCTACGCTGGTAATGTTAGCTTTTAGAGGGCGGGGCGGGGGGGGACTTAACAAATGTAATATTAAAGCAGAGTTAAACATGTAAAAAGAGAATTTTGCCAATAAATTTCAGTTGAGCACTTAACATAATCATCAGTTAGCATTGTTGCATGTCGCGCTGAATATGATCAGCATCTGATTGAAAACATGTTTCGGAGGAAATTCGAACATCTCAAGTCTGAGTGAGTACTCTTATACATATTAAAGCATGCCAACTACTAGTAATTAATAAAACAGATGTCTCACTTTTAACTCTTTGATAATACTTTATAAGCTCTAAGGTTACCTATGACACACGTTAGCACCTGCAGGCTGACTAGGCGCGCCGGGGTCTCAGGTTTGAGGCCCGTTCTCGGTGTCTCCTGTTGTCAGATGGCTGTCTCACTAGAACCTCGTTCGGCTGTTACCGGGGGATTATTGACCCGGGCAAGAATTACCTGAGTGGAGAGACAAGATCTAGACTTAGGGTACGTAAGCGTAAAAGAGATCTTTAGATCGAGGATATAGGATATAGGAACTAGAATTAATAACGACGCAAATTCTTGCCAATATATACGTCTGTTCTATTTTCTTATGTCACTTTCATTGAAACCAAGCCAAGTTAAACACCCTGCTGGCGAAATCAGTGTAATATTCAAACTTATATTAAAGCACGGGTTGCACGTTGTTTATGCGGCATGTCTAAACGTATAAAACATAATACCTTTCTGGACCTTAGCGGTTTCAAATAAATGTAGCCGGAATTTAACTTCGATATACGGATTTTTCGTGTAACACTGGCTACATTCACGCACACATATTTTTCTTACTGATTAGGGTTTTGGTAACACTTATTGGCTGTATCTGGGTTCCGAAGATATATTTCAAGGCTTTATATACAAAATATACCACGCGAGGAAGGTCAGTGCACTTCCGTTTGATCGGCTACTTTTTTCTGCAGTTGAAAGAGTCGGTCATTTGACATTTCAAAATCTTCTCATTGGCTTAGTACCATATCAAATGACTTCCTTTTAACATGAGACACGGGGATTTTACCTCCTATACCTACGCCCAGGCGCCCCAAAACGAATACACTGGTATAGAAAGCCTTTTATTCCTCAACTTAACATAAAGAGCTTTTTCGACGGGCGTTGCACATCTCTTAATAAAACAACAGTTTTACGCACATTCCCGGTGATAACTAAAACCCCTCAGATATTCCACACGAGCCAAAGCACAACTATTAAGCAATTCCTTGATAAATTAACATTATTTACCAATGTACACTTTCCAAAATATCACACCCAATGATACAACCACTAAACAACAGTGAAACAAATATAACAAGACAACTTTCTATGACTGACAGAACAAAGATGAAGTACACCTTTTACAAGAATGGCGCAATAAACCATGCAAACACACGACAATCAACTAACCCAACTTCACACAGTTGCAGTTGTATTACACAGTCAATGTGGCCCCTTATCTGCGAAGTGACTATAGCGAACAGCAGAATACGGACCAAGATATGACGAGCAAAAACAGCTTGCCACAGCTATAATAAACCGGACGTTCAGGGAACATTTCCTCGGGATATCACCTCAAAATATGATGTACCAACCGTATAGGCGTCGACGACTGGCTAGCATATTAGCCAAGAATATGCCTCGCCCACTAACCTTTAAACTAAATGCTTGTTACCTATACCCACAAATGCTAATGGATGTCCTAACATAGTTATGTAGGCATTTGCATTAACTGTAGAGACAGGTGTTACCTAGCCATTTAAATCTAGACATTTACGCTAACTTCAAGAAAATGCAAATGACTGATCACGCGGAACTGCTCAGGACGCAATTCATGTGCAATGCAGGGTAATACTAAAGCGCCCTAGCATACATAAACGTGAGCCTCGTATCTTCTACTAACAGGGGTGATATGCAGAACCCGATATCTACATGTGAAACAAAACCACAGCGCACTAACATGCAGAGGTCCCCCAGACGGCAAACCTCTATCAGGTGGGCTGGCGTGAGCGAGTAAAATGCGTCTTTACACACTACAAAAAGAAAAACAAAGAAGCAATCGCGTTCTTGTCGAAATTAGTGTACGATGCGCATCCAGAAAATAAGTTTCCCGTTTTTTTTAAAACAAAGACAACATAGTTGCATGAACAACTTCACTGGCAGCAGGTACAGCAATGTTTGAGCCATTTTTCGACAGTTACCAAAGGATTCCGATACCTGCCATATCGTGGAATCAACTTCTGTATTCCTATGTTGTAGAAGTCTGCCACCTGTGAATGCAACCACCGTGTAAGTGTCTTCAGCTCTTCGTCGCTGTCGAAACTTTGTACGCACAGGAATTTCTTGAGGTGCAAAAAAAAGATGAAAATCGCTGGGAGCAAGATCAGGAGCGTATGGGGTTCGATCAAACAGCTAACAGCCGAACTTCTACAAATGCATTAAATGCTGCTTGGTTTCCGCGGCAAAGTGCGAAATCGACGTCTCATCACCCTTGATTACATGTCGAGGAACTCGTCGCCATCATCATGATACCGCTGCAGAAACCTCGGTGTTGCTCCTAAGAGTTCAGTTTTGTATTTGGGTGTCCAGTTTTTCGGCACCCAGCTGGCACACAATTTCTTGAACAGCAGGTGCTTAGCAAGAATTTCATACAAGAATCGGGATATCTGCGGAAAAATTGCTGCTGAGCTCCATCGATTCCCAATGATGCACTGTCGAGCCGGCTCAACCAGGTGATCACTGATGGACGGTCGCTCAATGCGCCCTTCATCATACACTTCGACCACCTTCGAAACAGCGTCGCGCCATCTGTTTGCTCATGATGTTCTAACCCTAAACCTGACAGAACTGACATGAATTTTAATGTGCCCTATGTTTTGTGCGTTAAGGAACTTTATCATTGATCGCACCTGGCAAACGGCGGCAGAACAAATAAGAGACGCTACTTCGGGGAACCGCTGCCACGATACTGGCTCTAGGCGAGACCTGTCCGGGCAGCACATGCAATGTTTCTCAAAGTGTGCCCCGTAGTGGGGGGGTCCATCCCCTTCAGATGCCGTGGTGCGGGCGCTGCGGACCCCTAGCACTCGTGGTACCTCGACGTTACTAGAGGATCCTCGGGCCGAACATTCGAGCCCCTCCCTGAATGGGAGTTGTTCGGATTGGGTTGGACTCGAGGGGGCAGTGGTTCTCGATACCCGTGGGAGATCGGGTACGTCTCCGGACGGGGTTGAGGGAAGCCATATATTCCCGCGTACTAGCCTGCATAGCTAGTAGGTGTGTGCTAGATCACCAGGCGCCCCCACCGAGATTGTTCGGTAGCCTTCCCCTTTTGGGGTGGGCGCGCCTAAGTGGCGCATCCACTTCCACCCGTCTTGTGTTTTCGGACCACATGGGGGTGGGGCCTTGTTAATCTAAGTCTTAAAATAAGTCTTGCCCTACTGGAAAGCCCCTCGGAGGCGCCGGGCGCCCTTCGGGCACAGATCGGTAACTCCCTGGTACAAGACGGAGGTCAGCGACGGTTTCTCAAAGCATGGCCCGCGGCCGCGAGGGGATGTAAGCGGTTCCGCGCGGGGTCCCTTGAGTTATGATGATAAATTAAAACTATAGAAAACGTATGCCCGATTTCACCAACAAGTGTTAGCGTAACAATCGTGTTAAATCTCTTGTTAAACTAACACGCCAAATTTCTGATAAGTCCTTAACAATTGTAAATAGTCAAGATGGCGAGCATAAACTCAGCTGTTGATGTCGATTTGCTATATTTAAACCGTCTAAATGGCATTCGTAATAGAGTACGGCCTATGAGGAGAAATGATTTTGAGGAGCTATCCGAAGAAAAATTTTTACGGAGGTATGGACTGTCGAAATATGTTGCTATGAAGGTTACTGTGGAAGTACAAGAGAGGTTAGAACATACATCGAAAGGAATATGGCGATCTCGCCTTTGCTTCAAGTACTAATAACCTTGTGATTTTATAATTCACTGAATTAGGTGGATAATACATTATCCGCCTCCCGTCTTGAAACGTTCAAGTAACTTGCCCTTCTTCGCTCCTCGTTTTAAATTTACGTAATACTGAGTTAGAACATACATCGAAAGGAATATGGCGATCTCGCCTTTGCTTCAAGTACTAATAACCTTGTGATTTTATAATTCACTGAATTGTGCGGATAATACACTGTCCATCTCCCGTCTTGAAACGTTTGTCACTTGTCCTTCGCACCTCGTTTTAAATTTACGTAATAATGACAAGTTGTTTAGTGCTTGTAGTAGTGACACATGCATTTGAATTAAATTCGTTTCCAATATTTTCCCTAAGACACCTTACTCTTTTACATTCACCGCATCCGTCCTCTTATTTTCCACGATACCCTTACACTTCGTCACCAATTCAATTAATTCTTTCTCCATCGACGAGGAATTAGTCTCACGGCTTTATGTATCATTTTGTTCATCCGCCATTTTTCAGCTTGTGCTATTTGTGGATTGCGCAGACGAAAATGAAAACACAAGCGCATCGGAGTACGTTCAGAAAATAATACGACTCATCCATAGCCTTCTATAGCTGAGATATTTACAAGTTTCTTGGCGTTAACACGGGTTTGTTAACATTTTCAGAAAACAGGTTGGTGAAATGCAAGAAATTTAACAATAGTGTAAGAACTGTGACAATTGTTACGTTACATTTGTTAACGTCGATTTTATCATCTGTTGGTGAAATCGGGCAGTAGAGTTGTATTTACTGAGTCACTTATCTACTCGGTGCCGAATTACATACGTTTTACTTAACATGTTTATGCCGCTATGTCGCAACGATGTAACGCAACTGAGAGGTGCAATCAACGTAATAGTTGGAAGCTTGTACTGTAGCGTTATGATAGCGACGCAACCGTAATGAGCGTGAGCGGTTAGCTGCAGTGCGGGTGAGGTCATCAAATCTGCGCGTGCAGGTCTGAGTAAGCGCCGTCACTGTCACCGGCCACACGTAAAATCTGTTTACTTAACGCGTGTGCACGTCGGCTTCTGCCTTTGACGAACCCTTATAAATCGTTTTACAACCCCCGACCCTCCTTCTCCCAAACCGTTCTGCAAGGTTGCCACCTTTCTCAATACGTCATGGGTATCGTACGGGTTCCGCCCGCCTCGGTAGCGTGGTGGTAGCGTGTCTGCCTCACGTTCAAGAGGTCCCGAGTTCGAATCTCGGTCAGGGTGAGTTACTGGATAAGGTTTTTCCGGGGTTTTCCCTTATCCTGAAAGACGAATGTCGGGTAACTCTAAGCTCCATGGACCCCGGTCTCATTTGAGCATCATTTCACCCAATTCATTCACCGTCCGATATGACTTAACGTTGGAGGACGTAAATTACACACACACTAAATAAATTATCTTATGTCCATTACTGCAAAACTTCCTTGGTTTTGACAAATATATATCGCCAAGCTACAAGTCTACTGGATTCCATAATAACCCTTGTCTTATTCAAAGTGCAGTATTTCAAACCCAGCTCCTTCAGGAGACGCGCAAAGTGGAGTGCCCATAAGGAAAATCACAAATTTCTTGCAAATGTGCAACCAATTCGTCTAAGGTGGGCGCTCTCCTTTTTGCATAGAATCTATAAATTTCTCGACGAATTAAATCGCACGTGAAATGATCAACTTTAGAGAAACGTTTCCTTTTGTTTTCACACTTGATCGGCGTCTTTGTTATTCCTTTTGTCACAATATTTCTCACTGTATTTCTGTGAATACCCAGCATTTATCATCAGGTTCATTGCATGACCCCTTACCAAGTTTATTTTTCAGCACATATTTATAGGTGTTCAAAACAGGCGCTTGAATTTGCTTAGAAACAGTTCCCGTTATAACTTTTTTTTTTTTTTTTTTTTTTTTTTTTTAGGCTTTTCCAGTAATATAATTCGGCCCAATTATCCACACTGTCTTCACTTTGATTATTTTCACGTGACTGAAAGTTATCTACTTAATTTGCATTTATCACTGCATTTCCCTCCTACGGTCTCCACATCGTGACACACAACGAATTTCTTCACGTAATGAAACAGATCAACTAGAAGTTGGAACTTTGGCAACTGAGACTCCACGTGGAGTAGACATGCGTGTCACTTCGAGAAAATCAGGGTTGCTATTGGTCCTCAACGACAGTGTTCCATTTCATTAGTGGGCGGGCGGCTCAGGTTCCTTTGACTCGGAACTGCACATGCATTAACTAAACAGACTTTACAACAAACCAGTCGTTCTCGCTGCGTTGAAGCCAGTGATGATAGTGTTTGATTGTCCTGACACTTTGTAATTGTGAATCGTGAGAATTTATTCGCGTCGTTCAACATGAATTCTTGGTTACAGACTGGATTAATTAAACATAGATCAAGAGGCAAGTTGTACTCGTGAGCCTACTAGTTTAACTAGTTGCTCTTCTGGCCGACCCGCGAAAAGTAAATCGGCGAAAATATATAAGTTTCGGATTTGTTCGAGCTGGATCTGACGATGAACAAAAACCTCAATATGTGTTGTGTTATGATGTACTGTCCAATGATGCAATGAAGCCTGCTAAGCTGCAAAGACATTTAGATGCGAAACATCCGGATTGCATTGGTAGTACACTTGATTATTTTAAAATAAAAATTAAAGAGATGAAAATTAGTAAATCTAGAATAGGAAAAATTTCTACTGGAACCAGTAGTGAAATAGCAACACCAGCTTCCTATGAAGTAGCGCTACTCATTGCTAAAGTGGCAAGCCTTATTACATTGCAGAGGAGTATTGCCAGCAGCTAAAAGATGTGTAGCATTATGATTGGTGACTCAGCTGCCAAAGAGCTGAACAACAGTCCCACTATCAAATGATTCACTTAAACATAGAATTGTTAATATGTCTCAAATGTCCTGGACCAACTAATTACTCCTTTGTTAGTATTTGTACGTTAGGAACACGAGAAAGACCTTGTTGATGACTTATTGTTTTGTAGGGAAGTCTTGCATAACACTGGTGAGGAGCTCGTTAAGACACTTGATGGATTTATTTTTGAGAAAGGTCTTGAGTGAAAAGTTTGTGTAGGCGTAAGCACCGACGGAGCTGCAGTGATTTCTGGGCACAACATTGCCTTGAAATCTCGATTACAAGGTATCAACCCTGAGATTAAGTGGACTCATTGCTCGATACATAGAGAGGCGTTGGCTGTAGAAACAATTCCGACAGATTGAGAAGAAACTTTAGAAGAGTTGGTTAAAATTGTGAACTACATTAAAGCCCGTCCTCTTAACTTACGGATATTCAAGAAACTAAGTGAAGAAATGGGAAGCGAACATAAGCAACTGTTCTTGCACACAGACGTTTGCTAGCTTTCTTATGGAAATGTTCTTTCACGATTTTTTGAACTTACGTGATGAAGTGAGGCTATTTTTCGAAGACAGCAAGCACGAAAAGTTTCCCTCAACGAACGACTGTGTTAACTGAATGGTTGTGCAAAGTGGCATATCTAGCTAGTATCTTCTCACACTTAAATTAACTATCCGAAAATTGCAAGGACCAAAACCAGATGCTTTCACGGTTCATGAGAAATTGAAACAATGATAGGAACACTTCAAGTGTGTAAAGGTCGTAAGAAATCCTTAGGCTCCTTTCCTATTTTGCAACAATTTCTGACTTCATCAGAAGAAACTTTGCATAAAAATATTGTCACGGACTGTATTAATTTACTTTTGACGCAAGTGGTGGGTGACGTCACTCCCTCCCCTCCTTTATGACTGGATGAGTGTCTTTAAGGCAAGAGACTCTCTCTCTCTCTCTCTCTCTCTCTCTAGTGTCGCCCACTGATGGGTTAGGATGTATCTGTAGGCAGCTCCGCTTTTAGGCATATAAACGGCCGTTATGGCCGCTTTTGTAAATCTGTTTGTTGTAGTAAATATTCTTATTAAGTGAAAAAAAAAGTGTAAATGTACTGTAACAATGTCAACATTAATGTAATATTGTTTTAAAGATCAATGTATCCATTGATCTTTGGGGAAGCGAGGGAGAGATGTCACGGACTGTATTTACTTTTGACGCAAGTGGTGGGGTGACGTCACTCCCTCCCCTCCTTTATGACTGGATGAGTGTCTTTAGGCAAGAGACTCTCTAGTGACGCCCACTGATGGGTTAGGATGTATCTAGGTAGCTCCGCTTTTGGGCAGGTAAACGGCCGTTATGGCCGCTTTTGTAAATCTGTTTGTTGTAGTAAATATTCTTATTACGTGAATTCCACTTTTAATTAGTTTTACCCTACCTTTTTACCAATGAATCATTATAGTAAAGATCCCATCCTCTCGCTAAGGCATGTAGTTCTGCTCTGAGTGTTTGCTCCCGAGTGTTCAACCTGACCACCTGTTTCTTACTTATTCACAAAGTAAGAATAGGTCGTCACAATATTGAAGCCATTGTAGAATACCTGAATGGCCTATCAAAAACTTTGAGAAGTACTTTCCAGCACCGGCAGATGATCAGAATGAGTGGATAAAGTATCGTTTACAGAATGGGGGGGGGAGACACAGGCAGCATTGATAGCCTTTCGGAAAAAGAACAGGACCAACTAATAGTTACTTAACAGCAAAGGATGGAAGGTTGTATACCAGGAAAATGAACTTACAAAAATTTTGGTTTCTGGAGCAGAATGAATTTAATGAACTTGCTACCAAAGCAAGTATACTGTGCCCTTCCCAACCACCTATCTGTGCGAGCAAACATTTCCAGTGTTGTGCAACATCAAGCCATTGAAGAGAAAGACTTGCCAATGTAGAAACTGATTTAAGAGCAAAAGTCACCAACATTAAGCCCATCTTAACTGAGCTTATGCAATAAGCAATAAGCACAGTTCACATTAATACATTCCGATGAACTAAGTTTCAAGCTTTTCCACAAATTATTTTTTTAGTAACCCAATACTTGAAATTAATTGTTCTTTCACACTGGTCGTGTGTATGCTGAATTATGGAAAGGTAGAGTCAGACAGAAAAATTCAATGCCATAGCAGGGATTTGAACCACGTAACTTCTGGTCTCCGTCCAGCGCTCTACCCATTGAGCTACTATGGCCAACGTGCTGATATGACATTAAATTCTCCAACAGACTTGTATTTTTCCCGATAAACCACTTAGGAGTTTAGGACCTTAGGATCTAATAGTGGTTAACTATAAAGTCCGGGCCTCAAAGTACTTACACGTTGTAAGTCGCCATTAAGGTAGTTGTCTCATGTGTTTATGAGACTCGTACCCTATTACACGTTCCCGTTCAATTCTATAGGTATATAGTTAAACTCGTACGCACAGACGCGGGCAAATGTTTTCCGATGCATGCAAGACTGACCTACGGGAGGGAGGCGGGTTTATCAGTTAGTTGCGCCGTGACAATTCAGTTTCCGTATACCTGACCCGCGAGTTCGGCGCACAGGTATTTAAGCCCCGGTGGAAAATAAACAGTTTTGACACATGAAACGTAGGTGGTTTTATATAACTCTCTAGTATCAACTTAGGTATTTATCAATCCTTTTTAATGACATTTATTCTCTCTCTCTCTCTCTCTCTCTCTCTCTCTCTCTCTCTCTCTCTCTCTCTCTCTCTCTCTCTCTCTCTCTCTC